>JAJTIW010000027.1:600000-821054 GCA_021365295.1 Tricladium varicosporioides
GAATTTATGGAAACTTTCCCTGACTTCCTGGATGAGCCTAATCGTCGTCATTTGGAACGTCTACCAAAGGTTTATACCTTTTTGCCAATTTTCCGGTAGCCAGAAACACTTCAAAAATATGCGACGATCGGTGGCAGAAGGCATTCCTATCACATATTAATGTGTTTAAATATTACTAAAGGGAAAAAGGGAAAAAAATTATATATCGAAGGTACACTCCTCTTCTACATGCAACATTGTCTTTATGTGTCCCGATTCTCTTCCAAAATAATCACGTGCTTAATCAAATCTTGTCCCATACGAAACTGCCAGGCATCGTGTAGCATAAACCCTCTCGAGTATAGGAGTGAGTAGCCCAACGGTGAGTGGACAGGAAACATACATAATGTAGAAATACAAAGAATTGTTAACTAAGCTGCCCGTTCGAAGGTCTGCGTCCCAAGGTGATTGGCGAACAAACCCAAATACATCGAAGGTGACACGCTCAATCTTGGTTGTCTACAGGTTCTTCTTAATTTAAAAACGGAGCTCACTCTTCCTTAGACTAGCCAGTGATGAAGAAAAGTAGTGCGACAATAAAGTCCGTAGATAATAATAGGGATAAGAAATTAGTACCCTTCGACCGTAAGATGAAATCTCCGGTCTGCTTCACCATTTTCTCATGCGTTTTAAACGTTTCTTGCCTATTAGGATTTCTTAATGCCAGAGTTACCGATCAGTTGGAATTTCAACCCAGTAGTTCATGAGTTATCGAGCGTAGAAAATTTCTTTGCATAATTGACTTTTTTCTTGAAAGATAAAATCGTTCCGTTTACGAAGTTTGATCGACAGAACTTCGTCTGTTGGGAAAGCATTGACGGTCTGGTGACCTGTTGAGGCTGAAAGATGTTCTTCGTTGCGAAACTGGTACGGGTTTGGGAACGTGTTTTAGATGACGCCCGCTCCCGCCACGCGAGCTTGCTGATCTTTGCGTGCTTGGAATTTGAGTCGTGACGAACTATGCCAGAACTCAAGTCTTTATTTTTAGAAAGTAATTAGTGGTAGAGGTTTATTGGCAAGATTTATTTGCTTATAAAGCCATATAAAACACTCTGAGCAATGAGGTGAGCAGGTTCCCTTGCAAAAACTATAATTTATTTAAGGATTAAACTCTCATTTGCTATTCCGATACCCAAGAAAGTGTGCAGAAACCCTTGTCCTGCTATCTATCCGCCGAGGTTTTCAAATGTATTTCGGATGGAATGGAATAATATTAATGCATTTAGAGTTGTGAAAACTAAACCCTACGAGCATATGGCGATCAGTGTTGAACCTTAATATTAACTTCCCACAGTTGGGCGGTAGGACCCGACCCTCCTTCTGGAAGTCATCGGAAAGACTTCCATGCTCTGGTAAATAAGGTTACTCGTAGGGTGTGCAACATTGTTGCGAGGTAATTCGGATTCTCCTGAACATCGAATCTGACAAAAGTTGCACTTGGCTTACTGTGTATCCCTTCGAGCTACCAGATTAGTCCATACACTTCTTAGAGTCCTAGATCCCAGAGAAATTAGCTGCTCTGATGCTTATATGGGCAAATATCTCTCCACCAATTTATCCCCTGAATAGTTCTCAATGTCAAAGTCACGGTTCTCATTCCCAGCAAGAAAATCGCTTACCATGGCAGAATAAAAACACTTGATAAGATCTACGATATGTTTAAACGAACCGAGTTAAAGGCATGACAAAATGTTACCATATGTCGAGCAGTGTTACACTCGTCAATCTGCTCCCAAATAAAATGAGCGATCATTGTCTTAATTTCGACTGTTCTTGCTAGGTTTCATCAGACTCGATGACTCTCCGGCTTGAACCTAATCGACAAACCGCACTGACATGCGATTGGTTTCAAGCAGTGGCGGCATGCCGTATACCGAGAGCCGTGCGATCCTTGTAGACCCGGCCAGGAACCAGAACATTCCCCCCTGAATTCTGCAAGCGACAATTGATAGTTTGGAGCTCAGCTCGCTCCTTCCAGGTTAAGCCTACTGCTTATGAAGTGAATTCTGTATCACCCCGGGCCGAATGTACGACAGGAGCCCTGCTGGAGAGACTCCTCCAAATAACAACTAACAAATGTAGATGGTTCCTGTACGCATTGGCCGCTCTCCACGTTCAGTGGCGTTCGGGTGTTGGGGAACCACACCGACTGGTTGAACATCACAACTTGTGTTCCAGGACCCCCGGACCTGTGCTTGATGTATCTACGGGGTACATGTCAACTCTTTTCGAGTTTTCAAACTGTTTCTTCTCTGTGAATCCTACCACATTTGAGCTTTGTGAGCTCCGCACCCCGTGCTTTGTTATCTCGCTCCGTGTACGGGATCCCAACATCGTGGCTCACTGACCCTCGACCCCGCAGAGAGAATCGTTTGGCGTGCCGCCACTTGAAGGTTTTGCGCGACTCATATACCGCAACAGGTAAGCCCAACACCCAAAAAGCGGCCTCGGAACGTATGACAGGTAACGGTCCTTGCTTTGACGTACGTGCCGTTCCAATACTTAGACTAGAAAGCGCAATTCTTCGTCAAGTGGTTTGAAGACGGCTGAGTGGCTGTTGTCTCAATACGCCGCAAGCGCACTTTCTGGTTTCTTCAGGATATATGCGTGCACTTTGTGATTGAAAGAACGGACCAGCATGGATACCAGGGGCGGGCTTGAAATCTCAAAGCCAGGGATTCCATACATGATAGGCGGTCGATATGTACAGAATCATGTGAAGATCTTCTTCATGACTTCGATTGGCTGCTGGAAAGTTCACCGACTTCCCGCCACCCCATGAAACGGGGTGGAGGTAGTCGTAGCAAGGCTCTCTTGTTTGTCTGAGGGTCCCTAGCAGTATTAGAGTTCGTGACCACCCTTCCTTTGTTATTACTTATGATATTAAACCTATCTTTCAAAAAGCAAACACGTCAAGGGCTCCTATCATGACCAATTCGCAGCCAGCGCCCAGAGCCGCTGGATTTGTGGCGGTTCTCGTCATATTCACGATATTAGCTGTTTTTTTCGTTGGACTTCGATTAGTTGCAAGAATCGTATTTTTAAAGAATGGGGGACGGGATGAGGTTGCGATTGTTTGTGCCTTGGTATGTGCCTTTCCTTCTTTACACAACCCTCAATCGTTTGATATTAATCGTGAATCCAAATGCTAATATAAATTTGTAGCTCTGCTCCATTGGTTTGCTGGTTGCCTCTATGAAGGGTATGAAAATGTGGCGCCATAAATTAAGTTCTTTTGCTAATGTGTCCCATAGAAGTGCAATATGGTGTTGGGAAACATGTAGCAGATGTGTCATTGCCTGACCTTGAGTTGCAACTCCAGGTGTGTTTCTCGCAATCGTTTCAACTGTAATACGGGTTGCTAATATAGAGCCTCTAGAGCCTTTGGGTGGCCATTATCTTCTACAATGCATCTCTCGCCCTTACTAAGTTTTCTATCATCCTTCAATATCTCCGGGTATTTGTCGGACATAAAATGCGGATTGCATGCTGGGTAGCAATGGGGATAGTCGTGGTTTACGGGGTGCAGACATTTTTTACCTCGGTCTTTGCTTGTGTTCCGATCTCTGGATTCTGGGATCTTGGTCTCCAGGCTCGATGTATCGACAAGAAATTCCAGTGGTTCTTCAATGCGTCTTTCAATATCTTTACAGATTTGATTGTATTGCTCTTACCAATGCCAGCATTGATGGAAATTCAATTGCCAAAAAAACAGAAGATTGTGTTGATGTTTGTCTTTGCTCTTGGCGGATTGTAAGTCCTCTAAAATGACTTGAATTGGGGCTTCTTACTAATTTGTTGTAGCGTTTGTCTAATCAGCATTCTCCGCCTTCACAGTCTCTATACATTATCTGTTTCAAGCGATCTTACATGTATGTTCAGTGCCATTCCTGACTCGAGGATTATATTGACTGTCTCCTCAGATGATAACCTCAACGCGGCACTGTGGTCCGCGATCGAAGCGAACACAGGCATTATATGTGCTTCACTTCAGACTGTTCGTCCAGTTGTGGCACGCCTTTTCCCTCGCATATTTGCAACAAGTCGAAATGCGACAAAGGCATCGCAACTCAGCACATTTAATAAGCAAACAGGAGCCAACAAACCGTTACCCCCTCTATCTTCCAACAAGAGGTCATCAACGAGAATCTCCAAAGGAGCTGGGGATCGAAAACACCACGATCTTGAGAGTGGAAAGATGGTGATCGAGGTCAATCAAGAAATCTCTATTGTCTCCAGTGCCAAGATGTATCCGGGGTACAAGAGTGAAAGTGGAAGTGAGGAAGATTTGATATTCCAAAAGCCTTAAAGTGCTTTGTAATCTATTTCCGGTCTCTTTTAAGGTGTTTACAGGGGCTCTAGCAGGTGCTATCCAACACAATATGTTCATAGGACAAGAGGTGCCTTTGTCTAAATTATACCCTCCTCCCTTCACAGGGCTGGCAATCTCTACAATAATACAAATACATGAGATTTCTTCTCCACAGTATCAAAGTCATTTAAGTGCCTTGCGAGAAATCTGGTTGGCCAGTGCCAGACCTATCATCTGTTTCCTACTTGACAAAACCTAGCACAAAAGATATGCGAATAGTATAGTGTTGAGATGTTCTTCTATACTTGCTTCAAATCTCTCGCGTATCGTGGCTTAGCAGTTAAACATCAAGCCATGGGCATCACTTCTGCCCTAGCAATTGACTTTCGTCCCAGTTATGATGATATTTTTATCACATCTCATATACCTCCCAACCGGTACTTAAAAAGAAGCAATTATCCCTCTCCGAACTGTGGATTCATCCCGGCAGTTGCCCGGCAAAGCATAGCAGGCATTCACGACTCCACTGTGGGGTGGTGGATACAGAATACCACAACGATCGTGATGAGATGCATTTCTTTTTCGCAAACTTTGAGGGGAAAAGTCTCCACCAAGATTTAATTGGTGTTGAATAATTGCGTAAGGTTAAAGTTTTCGCGGACTGGAAGGTTTGTCTGTGGAGCGAATTAAACGGATCGTTTAATTAACATTTCAAGGGGGTTAAAGTTTGCTGTTCACTATGAAGGTAGATTAGTTGTGAACAACTGCGAAGAATGATATGATAATTATTTCTAAGGATATTATTTCTCAGCTTCATTTAGTCTACAAGAAAAGTATGTGAATCGCAGAGTTATTGCGCGTAGAAATTTGTACTTGTTGAAGTTCCAACTCTTGGCAAGTGAGAATACGAAATTTGATGCACTCTATGGCTTCTATAAGGAAAACTCTTATTTCTCTTCTCACTCATCAATAATTTTTGCAGTGAATGACATCAAGCAATTCTATTCGATACGGATTCGAAAGAACCTTTCGTACTCCTCATTTTCTGATTGCTTGCCATCATCAAATCATTTACGGGCCTGCCGAAAAAGAGTGGGGTATTATTCTGTGCCACTTCTATGCAGCTGATCTGACCTATCTTAGGCAAATCCGCGCGCTGTGACATCCCGCGGTGCATTCCAAATGTGACACAGTCAGGATACCGACAGCTTGGCCTCGGGACAGAACACGGATTTGCTGAAGTGACATTGATGATCAAAAATGATTTGAAGCTAAATTCCAGGCAGTCACACCACTTTCAACCGTCACGATGGCTTCAGATTTCTTCTCCGTCGCAAATGCTGCTGAAGTGTTTGTTTCGTGGTCGAGATTTGAGAACATCTGTTTTGACACACCTAATGAGTTTCAGATATGGCACATCAGCAACACACCCTTCCCTGGAACGTGCTCGAACGAAACTTCCAATACCACCTCGCCTACCCCCACAATGATGGTCAAACCTCCCCGGATATAATCGCCCTCCAAAAACCACTCCAAACTGAGGATCTTATTTTCTTCTCAGACGCACTGGCCAAACAAATCAAAGATTTCGGGAGTTTCGTCAGACAACGATTTAAACGGAAAGCACAATATGGGAATATTGCAGCGAAATGGTTGACGAGTGATGAGTATGAGGCGATGCCCGGAGCGAGCACTACAAGGAAGGTTGTCGGAGAAAGGATTATGGAGAGGTGGACCGGTAAGTCCCAACAGGAGAGGGGATTTTTAAAAGAGGAGGAGTTCAGTAATGTTGAGAATTGGATCCGTGCAGCGAGAAGAAACGAGAGTGGAGAAATGTACTATTCTGGGGAAGAGGAATTGATGCCGGAAGTGGTAAAGGTCTTGTTGAAAGAAGCTGCTGCTATCATGGAGCCAGGATCAACTAACAGACCAGCTGGTACCGAAGAGCCAATATGTAACGAGGCATTGGACAGTCTGTTACTAATGGTTAATCATCCTAAGATTCCTTTAATGACTTTGAGGTATACTGGATCGCACTACGAGGCAGGCATTAGTACGATTCTGAGGAGTTGCCTCCGCGCATATCTGATGATCAATCTCTTAGTTGTCCTCAAGGAAGCTGGATCACTCATTTGCGAGCAAGTAGACTGGAATTGGATGGGACCACCCCAAAATTTCACATTACCAAAAAGGTACATGGAATGCAGGAGCTACCAGTCTATGCTTTTATACTGCACTTGCAATTTTGATCTTACAGGACGAAGAAACATCCACGGTGCATTTTTTAATCGAGGACAAAACTTCCATGTACTATCAGATATGGCAGCTTGCGAAGAATATCTTAAGCAATTGTGGCGGATAATGGTAGTGTACGATTTTGTTGTACGAGAATCCGGAACAGATCCTGATATTGCACATGAGACATTGTGTATATTTCAGAGCATGTTTGAAATTCCGTATGAACTTGATTATCAAACAAATCGTGTCAAACTCCTCTGTGGCTGAGAAAATCTACGGCTAGGAATATAAATCAAGTAGAAAGTGAAAGGTCAAGGGCATGGGGACAGCCTAGCTCTTCACTCGGCTAGAAGAGCAGGTCGCCATCTTGTACCCATTCCCGAAAATCAGGCATCGAATCGGCATCCAAACATGGTTCTTCACTCAATTCCGAATTCGGGGATTTGGGTGGCACAACCGGCTTTGGTGGCCTCCAATTGGCCAAAGGGCTCCGAGCCAACAAACCTGATTGTGCCAACTTACATTCGTCTAACTGGCACAACTTCCGTTATGCATTGCACTTCAATACCAAGATCTTGGATATATCATCTTCTCACACAAGCTCCTCGAATATTCAAAAACACTGTCTGAACAAAGACTCGAGTCCCACTGCACTAATATGACTTCGATTTCACTTTTCCAAGCCAGCGAATACGCCCTCGACTGTCCACACCCTCGCGAATCACCAACACAGCACCAAGCCTAGCCATGATACAGAGTTAAGGCTTGCAATAAAGCAGTATATTCTATTGAGCAACCTCATCCATAGAATAGTAATATTACCCATAATCATCGCTCATAGATATGGCGTTCCAAAAGTATGTTACATCACATTCCAACCCCTCTCAGACCAATTCTGACTGGAATTTTCAATAGGAAACGTATGTGCCATTATGGGAAGTGATTTTCGTTCGATGGATATGTGACGGATATACTCTACGATGTTGTGAACGGCAGATGGATTTGGTTGTTCACCAGGGTATTTAACACGGCTCGAAAAGTTTCATGACCTATGGTCTCTCAAACTTGCCTTGCTTCCCTAAGTGTCCACTGTGCATTGTGGGTTTGGTCGCTCACCAAGAGCATTTAACAGAGCTCGAAAAGTTTGAAGAGGGTTATAATGTGCGCCTCGCCCTCTCGGATAGATGACTGAGATGTGGCTTGCCTCCCAAAAAAAACTTCCTTCCCAAAAAAAAAAAAATAAGTATATCTGCTCTACGCAGGGCCTAATAATTCATCCAGTAATGATTCTTCATTTCAATTATTATCTACTTGAAGCTACCTCCCCTCATTTTGATAAGGGTTCGAAGTAATACAACCACAGAGTGTTCTACTCATGTGTATTCGGCTTATCCCCTATTTTGTATGTAACCCCTGTGTAATAACTTCTTGTATGTACCATTCCCCTCTCTACTCATACGAAATCAGAGAACAGCCAATGGCCTTTCGAAAACATTGCCGTGCCTCCATAAGTGTCCATTGTGGATTTAGTTGTTCACCAAGAGCATTTAACAGGGCTCGAAAGGTTTCACAACCTATTTAAAATGAGTATTAGTATCTCCTCATCTTAAAACCTAGCGAGCTAGGACTCACATTCTATTCCATCAACCATGTTCAAATTTTGTGGGAAATTAGGGATTGGTTGATTATTTGTAGTATTTCGTAAAGGACGTAGTGGCATGTCCGGTCTTTTAACTCGCCCATTAGATAACATACAAGACACATTATAGAAATGTGCTTGTGAGTGCAGGTCCATCGCTTGAATCCGCTGATCTATCGCCCGTAATTGCTGATCTATCGTCTGCATCTGCTGATTCATTGTTGTAAGTATTGCCATGATCTCTTGTTCTTGCATTGCGGGGGCGTTTGGAAGTAGAGCGAATTCGACTGAGAGACTCTTGTGTGCCACGGCAGCATCTTTGAGGGCTTGGGAGCTTCGTTGGAGTGCAGCTGCCATGGTAAGGGGATTTGGTAGCTGTTGTGCCATGGTGAGATCGAGGGCTGGTTTATAGGATCTGTTGGTATATGCTCTCTGTCGGTGGTTTACTGTGAGCGAGGAAGGGTAGAGAATTGAGAGGTGGGTATTGAAGAGTTGAAGAGTTGAAGAGTTGAAGAGTTGAAGAGTTGAAGAGTTGAAGAGTTGAAGAGTTGAAGAGTGGAAGAGTGAATGTTTATTTATCTACGATTAGGTACATAGGCAGGCACGTCCAGCTGTCACGTAGAGATAGACCTAAGGAAGGCACCTCCCGTCAAGCTACCACTGTTTACAAATACTCACAATTTCAGAAAACCTGGGTGCGGTCCCAACTGGTCTACTTGAGAAAAACTAGGACAGAACCAGAGCTTGGCAGAATCAAGCCATACACTATAGTTGGGGTCACTTACCACAATTTGCACAACATAATGCCTCATACACAGGTTACTAGGCACTAGTCGCAGACGATGCGTAGACCATGATGATTTTCCGTACGCTCTAGCTTATTTTCATGTGATGACGTGCGCAAGAAGGCGCGTCTCCAGACACCGTATATGAGCAGACCCGTATCGTTCCTCCGCCCCCAACTCCCAACTCTCTACACTACTTTCCTTCATCGTTTCAATTTGACTATCAAAAAAATTTGCATACCGATAGATCCTATATACTTTACGTTTGACCTACATCCATAAAATGGCTCAACAACTACCAAACTACCTTGAGATGGCTGCTGAACTTCGGCAAAGCTCCCAAGCCCTCGCAGATGCTGCCGCAGCACATAATAATCTCTCAGTCGAGATCGCACCATCTGCAAATGTGCCTGCAATACAGGCATGGGAGATCAAGGCAATGCTTACTACAATTGATCAACGACTCCAGGCGATGGACTTGTGCATGCAAGCACGTTTCTATAACGTATCTTGCATGCTATCTAACGGACGGGTTACACAGCCAAAGACGCCACTACACCCTTTGCGAAATATTACAACCAACCAACCTATTCCTAATTTCCCAGAAAATTTAGATGCTGTTGAAGATATAGAATGTAGGTCCCAGCTTGCTACCTTTTCAGACCAGCAGATACTAACACTTGTTTTTACATAGGTCACGATAATTTTCGATCCCTTTTAGATGCCCTGGGCGAACAAACAAACCCACAGTGGACGCTTCAGGAAACACGGCAAGCTTTCCGGGAGGCTATTGGCTGTCATCCTATTTAGCATGAGTATAGAGGACAGCAGCACATGTGATAAGTAAAGAGGTTGTAATACGACACGGAGCGGGGTTAAAAATGGGGGGAGTGGGATATTATATGATTACATCCTTAACCAAACTGCATGTCAATCATTCATTGGAGGGAGCGATGCGTACATCATAACTCCCCTAGCCTCGAACGAACAAGTATCCTATGGTTTTGTAAGAAAATGACATCTCCCTAGGTATTTCAAACGGAGTCCAACCTCCTCATTATCCTAACCTCAGGCAGCTCTTGTACCCATTCCTTATCCCTCCTTTTTGCTTCCTCCAACGCAGCTATGACCCCAAATAGTAGGGCATCACGATCGATTGATAGAGAGCAATTCCTCTGGGTGATCATACTGCTCATTGTTCCAGTATGAGACTGAACCGCCTCGTATATGTATGTTTCATCAATATCATCATAAATCAACATCTCTTCTAACCCCTTGAACTCCTTGACCAAGGTCGGCAACTCGACCGTGAAGTAGTTGTTTGTTGCCAATTCCCGAGGTGTCCAGTGTCCCATGCCGCCAAGCGCTAGTCTTTTAATCTTGTTGCTATCATCTTCGAGGAGTTCTTTGAATTTTTGTGGCCACAACCACGTAGGCTCTGTAGTGTCGAGGAATACGAAATCCCGCTTGAAGTCAATCCAGATCCTTTTGTGAAAGATTTCAAGCCGTTCCCACTTTTTCTTTTTCAATACATTGACTGGCAGGATATGCTTGCCCCCGAAAGCGAGTTCATATCTACTCAGAGCGACCTCCCTACTCTCCTTACACACTGCCAGCAATGCCGGCCCATTCGGCTGCTTTCCAAATACATCATGCTTTTGTTTCTCAATCCAACCGGGATCGAGATGGATTTGACCTTGGGTAGGAAGAAGGGATGCGGTAAAGGAATATGCAACCGTGGCTACTGATCGTGAATGTGAACACCTGTAGCCGTGGCCTCGGCATGCTGCACCACGGCGATGATGAATCGCTTTCTCTTCGAGATGGATATGTAGATTTAACAATTGAGGATCCGGCAAGGCCATACACCAAATCATGCGCCGGATTTCCGTTGGGAGGAGCCTGAACTTTGGGAAGTCTTGCAAGGGACATTCCTCTAAATCGACAGAGGTGCCATTATTACGACAAATTCGCATGTTTGGTCTGGATGATGTAGCACTTGGAGTAGAGGATTTTTTTGATATCCGCCCTGAGCGCTGTTGGGCTTTCGAAGGAGATTTAAACTTTGCAGGAAGTCTCATATTGCATAGACCAGTGTGGCTCATAATAGACCAGGTACAGGAATCGCTTGTTAATGTATTTTGTGATTGATACTCAGAGAAAAAACCAAGGCAGCGAAGAGCATGGAGAGGGGTAGATATAGAAGCGCACTGCAAGGCAGCCGCTGTTACAGGATCAGATGCAACAAACCAATCAAGTGGCTCCAGACCTGTCACCTCGTTAGGCAACCAAACCATCCGAAGAAATAACCACAAAGATACAACTTCTATCGAATTCACTCATCATGAACCCCGTGTCGCTTCCAACCCATACCCCATAATCTGCGTATAATCGTTCGCGGCCTAATCTAGTCGAGTTCCGGTTCGGTTCTAGTATTAACGATTCTGAGTGGTTTAGCATAGGAGCAGATTTTGTCGCGCTGTATTTCTATCCTGATGGCGGGGTTATTATCACATCACCCATACTTAAGCTCTTTCTTTCCTTTCATTAACGATTAGTTTATGGAATAATAATATGAATATTTCACCGGGCGAAGAGCCTGCGGTATATCAGCGAGTTGAGTGATATTCGATTGCCTAGGTGAGCGTGGGTTTTAGCTGGTCGTGACACCATAGCACAACAACTACCGAACCCCCTCACCATAGCAGCTGCGCTCCAATGAAGCTCCCAAGCCCTCGCCGACGTTGCTGAAGAACACAATAGTCTCTCAGTCGAGATCGCTCTTGTTGGATATATGAGCCTAAGACCAAATCGATGACTCCCAAAGTTCGGCTATTCAGGGGAGTCGGAGACCGTGGTGCATCAAGGACAACAGAGAAAATACCCTACCTTTGCCTTTTTGTAGGTATCGGAAAAGACCTCCGTGTCTTTATAATGCACATCATGTCAAACGCAGCTCTTTTCTTCATTGAGCTGGAATCAAGTATTTCCTTCGTCCTGTCTGGATCTACTGAAACCCCGGTTAGATGTTTTGATGGATACTCTAGGAGCATAATAAATCGTTTTGAATTTGAGTTCCCCCACTAGTGAAATATAGTTTTGAACCTTAAAAAGAGTCCGTGACCGAGTTTTGGCATCGTCGATATTCATCGGCAGATGCGAAAGATTGTTGCAAGAGTTTTCCGGCTGTGACGAAAAAGGGTACATGAAAAAATATACAAATTTTCAAATAGAGCTTCTAGGATACGAAGGTTAGATCCTAGTACCAAGGCATTTTTATTTTCCCTAATGCCACCGAGAAATTGTCTATTGGTGTATATAATAGGATGCCTATGGTGTTCTAACAGGAGCCCTAGCGATGCCTCCATGATGTCGATTCAACATTACAGCAGGGACTGATGCTGAAAATTGTCATCCTTATCAGCAAATTTCCAATGTGAGAAAGATTAAATAACACCGCCTTCGATGTGTACCGGAGTTCAACATTAGAATCCAATATGTTCATCACATGAGTGAGATGCTAGAAGTAGCTTCCCTCTCTCTTACAACTTTCCTTTATCCTTACTGACTGCAATCCACAAGCCATCAGCCTTTGCCAACTCGGTTCCTTTACTATCCTTCATTGTTGCCTGAAGACCAATTTTCCGCCCTACAATCTCCTTCAACCAAACGGTGACTAGCACCGTTTGGGGTGTAGCAACAGGCTTAAGATATTTCACCGTCAATTCGGCTGTGACAATAATCTGATTAAAGATTGCTCCCCGACTCTTATTCATCGATAGCACAAGTCCCATGATTTCGTCAAACAAAAAGCCTACAAGCCCCCCGTGAGCCATATGAGGATAACCATTGACGCCCTGCTCTAGCGTCACGAGTGTGCTGATTTGGCTGATTAACGCTGTAGGTGGTGATGGGCGAGGGTGAAATGTGAGGCAAGCGCTGATTGTTGAATCAGTCTTTAGGGTTTCAGCAAAGAGGGCATCTTCAGTGCTATGCTTAGGCTCTCGTGATATTGTTGGTGTAATGACAATATCGGGATCATCAAGGAGCGTAGCACACCAGGGTATCAAGAGGATGGGCGAGGAGTCCAGATTCATATCTGCTATTAAGATATCTGGTCGTTGGTGAAGCTGTAGTGGTTCGTGCCAAAGTAAGCTGAAATGGGATTGTGCTTTTAATTATTAACGAATTTTTAAGACACAAATGAAGAAGAACATTAAGGTGATTTGAAAAGAGACGTGCTTCTGGCTGACATTGTGTAGAAGCTCAAAGCAAGTATGTTAGTGAATGTAATGATGAAATGTGACGAGCATCCTGGAACGCCAACACTGATACCGAGGCTGAGGTGCTGATAATGGGACACTTGAAACCCTGGACCGGCTGTCACGTGGAGATAGGACTAAGGAAGGCGCGCCTCAGCACTTTACGCGCTGAACGATAAAGGTTCCACAGCATATCTTTGAAACAACAACATAACCACACTCACAACATCAATTGTCTCCCTATTCAACATTGTTTCGGCCTTCAAGGACAAAGGCTTATCCACGGCGTACTTCGTTTGGTTCTAGGCCACATTACTATTACAGCACGTTACTATAAATTCTTCACGGTTTCGATTTGCGCCTTACTTCCAAAGTCTGTTGGAATTTCTAGACTCTCGATAACATGCGATTGACTGCTTCAAATAATGGCCTACAAGCAAGTCGTTGGGCTCCATCAGGCAATGCTTCTTCAGCTACGTCGTCTCGGCCCGGCGATTGGAAATGTGCTTCTTGCTCCTTCGACAACTTCGCAAGCAGGAAAGTGTGCTTTGCCTGCCAGAATCCCAAGTTGCCAGAGAGGGGTCTCCCAGAAAGCTCACCACTTCGAAAATTAAATAATACCAGCATTGCGAACACAAACACTTCCCGATCCAGTATGTACTCGAGCAATACTGCCCAAATTACGAACCCCCCAGCTCCTCCCCATACGATAAACCACGCACATCCGCCACTGCAATCAACCTCGAATTCACAACCTATGCACTCTCCGGTAGCTGATCGCTTCAATGCACACAAATACGGTCTTTCGACGAGCCGGTGGGCCCCTAGGAACAGTGTTCGTAATCCACAAAACGGTTCACCCCAAATATGGACACGAGTAGGTGCTACAGGTTCCAATTTCAAAACTGGGCTGACAACCCCTTCCACAAAGACCGTGTCTATAACGAAGCAGAAACCACAAGCTTACGGGCCTTCCACTTCTTCCCATACCCCAGACCTCGGTCTGCCATACGAAGTACAGCATTTCATATTAGCCACAATGGAACGAATTCTGGAAGAAGCATGTTATGATTTTGCCTCGAGATGGATTCCCCATATCCTAGTATCTAAGGGATGGACTTGCCCAGAGGCTGTGGAGTTGGCCAAATGGAAAGAAGCCCTGCCGGAAGAAGTACCTTTGAAGTCGATCGTACAAGTTCCTAATTATACATTGGAGCAAGGCCTGCTTGACGCCGTACGCCTTCGCAACTCTGCTGTTCATCGTCATCTTTGTGACAACGCCGAGATCCGCAGAATGTCATTAAAGTCACAAGACCTTATGTTTATGTTTTCCGACCATACTAGACAGGTGAAATTTCAAACCTTACGAGCAGTACTGTCTGAATGGGATGCACTAAACCCGCAGGACCCACAGGGAGCGAGAGCAAGACTGGAAGCTGCTTTGAAGGAGATAGGGGAAAGACCGGTGAACGATATGGATTGGTCTCCCAATTCTGTAAGTCTGGAAGAGGTTGGACATGAGGAGGTAATCGCGTCGGGAGAAAACCGAGCGCCTGTCGGCCATGGGCATGTCGTATCACAATACGAGTACTATGAAGATGATGCAATGGATATGGACTAATACTTCTCACTGGGGTTTGTCATACTGTTTCTGTTGCTTCCGTGTGAGTCTGTTTGCATTGTGCCGCAGTCTACCACTCTATCAGTTCCTGCCTGTTTTGGTGTATAATTGAACTGAAGTCACAAACTGAGATACGGGACAAGTTGTCCAGACCCATAAGCATAATTCTAATGTATAAATGATTCCAAAATAAGCATAATGCAGTTCACAGCTCGATTCCGTATGTATTTCTCACTGGTTACTAAAACTGCCGACTCTTCAATGAGTCGCGGACTAAACGCGGATGTCCGCATAGTTGAGAGTTCGGCACCCGACTGCGAGTTGCCATGGAGCCCCGCATAATCTAGAGATCCCAACTATTAAAGCACTCTAAACTTCAAGTTTGCTCACACATTCTTTCGTTATCCTTGTTTGGTTTTGGTCGTTCTAGTTAAAGTTATAAATACATCATGACACAACCCCTTCCCATCACCATCTCGAAATCGCACCCCAAAATTGACACACATTCGCATATCTACCCCGATTTTTATCGCGATGCCGTGGAGGCAGCGGGGTGGTCGCCAGGGCCGGATGGGATGCCTGGCCATCCTGTAGGTCCTTCGTTATGTTCCCTTTTTTCAGTCAGGCTCAATTAAACAGAAATGGTCAGTCGATGAGCATTTAAAGTTCATGAAAGTCAACAATATCACCAAATCAATTTTGTCAATTTCTTCGCCTGGATCATACCTCATTCCCGGTGATACAAATTCTGGCATTGCAATGACCAGACAGGTAAACAATTACATGTCTGGATTAAAAAAACAGTATCCTGACAAATTTGGCTTCTTCGCCAGCTTACCGCTCCCAAATATTGAGGCGAGTCTAGAGCAAATTGACAGTGTGGTAGAGATGGGAGCGGATGGGTTTTGCATCATGTCCAACGCTCATGGGTAAAGACTTTCCCTTCTGGCGTTTCCCTTTTGAGAACCCACAATGCACCCATATTTGGACGCTAACATTTTAATAGCATATACGCTGGTGACCCGGAGCTGGCACCTGTATGGGAAAAGCTGAATGAGAAAAAAGCGATCGTGTTCATCCATCCCACATGTCCTTGTCCTTGTGGTATGGATAATAGAATCATGGGAAATGAGAGATTGAAGCATGTTACACCCCTCAGTAAAGACTTTCCGGCGTCTATGATGGAGTTTATCTTTGATACGACGAGGAATGTAAGTGATTTGTTGATATCTGGCACAGCCTCTAGACACAAGAACATCAGGTGGATCATACCGCACGCAGGTGGAGCATTGCCGTCATGTCAGTTTATCCTTCCCTGTTTTTATTTTTGAGAAGCAGAGAAGATGACTGATTGCTCATAGTGCTCGATCGCGTTCTCGAAGTCACATCCTTGATAGGTCTCAAAGCAGGCGGTTCAAGGATAGCAGAGAATTTGACTTACGACGACATTATCTCAATTCTCAATGCCCAATTCTGGTTTGATTTAGCTGGTTTCCCAGGAAGGTATGGCCCCTTTCCCCTCAACCACTTTTCCTTCTACTTGAACACTCCTGATCTTGTGTGCGTAATCTAGGAATCTTGTTCGACAGATGCAAGGTCTTGGCATAAAGAAAGGGAGGTGGACATATGGCAGTGATGTTCCATTTACAAATTTCGCTTTTGCGGGGAAACTTGCGGACAGACTCGAGGAGGAACTGCTGAAAAGCTTTGGGGTGGAGGAGTTGAAGGATGTGTTTGCTGGGAATGCTGCGGAATTATTTGGGCTAAAGGAGAAAGAGGCCATGGGCATCGAGGCTTAGCAGGACGCCAAGGAGAGACTTCAACAACCCATTTCTCCTCTGAGAAAGGGAAGTTCGCCTATGTGATTAGAACAATATTGTCAACCCTAGATGGGGTAGCATATAAGCGCACTCTCGATCAGCTTTGTCACTGGAAAGATACAAAAGGAGACGAATGGAACGATGCGCTAGATTAATATTACTGCTGATTATTCCCAGTATGGTAGATGTGACCCACTTCAGAAGAGAAAGTAATCCCTGCACAGTATTTGAGAGAAAGGCGTTTTTATACAAACCAACGCCACAACTCGCTCACAAACACCAGAGCGGAACTGTGGCTATTTCTTGGCCAGCAAAGGCGGGATATCATTCTCCTTGGCAGCTGAGACACTCCACGGAACATATCAAGTAAGCGAACAGAATCATTGCTAGGACGTCCTCTTTCTGGCTAAGCTCTTCTTTATTTAGCAAGGTAAGTTGCTCGGCGAAAATAAAAGAACTCGGGAATATTTGCTTTTATATATTTAGTACCTAAAACATATTTCACACCTTATTCCTCGCCCATTCCCAAATTCTATAAGTACCTTTTTTACTCTCACTGCGCAAGTCACCTTTCCAGTTCATTCCCATCAAATCTCAAACAATCTACTGTGAGCCCACCACCCTCCTCCGCTCCAAAGATGATCTCACTCACCCCCCTCACTGTGTTCACCTTCACTCTCATCGCCGCCGCTACTGCTTCAAATACCTATTACAACGGCTTCTCGTCTAAATGCCAATCCTGCATTGACCAAGCTGTCTCCTCCTGCTCCAAAACGAATTTTTCCTGCTGGTGTGACGGCACTGGCTTCCAAAACATCAACAATGTTTGTTTCGGTACGGGGTTATGCCCACTTGAAAGTTCAGGTGCGGGAATCCTTTGGCCGGAGTTGTATGGAGTGATGTGCTGTACGGATCCGAACGGGTATCTTGCTGATGCGCAGATTTGCATGGCAATGTCAGGGATAACACCGCCTAAGAAGTGAGTTTGGGTGTGAATCACGGAAACTGGGGAATCATTTAGTAAGGGGCGAAGCTAATTTCTTGTTTTTAGAAACTCAGGTGTGACTGCGACTGGGGACTCGAGGAGCACCAGCACAGGTTTGGCGACAGGGAGAGCGAGCTCGACTTCGAGGTCAGGGACGGCCTCGTTTGCGGCGGCGACTGGGACGTCGACTACGGGTACGAGGATAGCGACCGGAAGTGCAAGTACATCGACGTCAACTGGGATAACGACGAGCAGTACAACTACTTCGACGTCAACGGGAACAACAACTAGTAGCAGTATAAAAGCTACGTCAACCTCTGGGTCCAGTGCACCGTTTATGGTGTCGAGGTTTGCCATGTTATTCGGATCGGTGTTTGCTGCTATGACCATTCTGTGTTAACTTTCAGTTCTCGCACCATGAAGTTTAACTCCAGGTGGGAAGCATAGAAGACAGGGAAATGAAGAATTGAGATCTGCAATTCTTAATGGTGACTAAACTACTCCACAAGAGGAACTTTTGGATATTTACATTCCCACACTGCGAGCCCAACGTCCTTGATTCTGAAGGGTACTAGTCTACTTTTGTTACTCCAAATCATATAACGGCTTCCTTGGATGAACGTCGCCTCTCAGAATATACTTATTCAAATACCATGGCAGCATCTGATAGTAATACCTTGCATGATCCCTCACCCGCACGCTAAAAATCGTATCCAACTCCTCCAAACTCAACGCCTTCGTCTCTTGAAGGCAGAAATACGCATAAACCCATCCAAAGAAGTTCCACGCTGCATACCAACCAAACGCTCCCTGCGGCGTGAAAGCCTTGACAAGCGCCGGCCACGTCAAAGATAGGATGAAGTTGAAACCCCATGTTGTCGCCGTAGCGAACGCCATTCCATACTCGCGTACATAAAGCGGAAACGCTTCGGCAGAATACGTGAACGGAACGGGTCCTTCGCCAGGTGAGTAGACGACCATGAATAGATAAATCCCCGTGGCAACACAAGCAGTACGTGCTTGGTCTGTTTGTATGAAGAAGCTGAAGCCGGTGAAGAGGAGCATGATACCCATGAGTGGGAACGTTGTCAGCAGGAGATTTCGTCGTCCGAAGGTGTCAATTGTATATATGGCTGGGATGGCAAAGAGCCAGTTTACGATTCCCGTACCGAGGGAGACAAGGAGGGCGTTGGAGCGGGTGAAGTTAGCATCGATAAAAATTTGGGTGGAGTAGTATGCTATTACGTTTACACCGCAGAACTAGGTTTGTTAGCGCAAAGATGCAGAGAGAATCGAGGAGAGAAATGTACTTGTTGCATAAACATTACGAAGAAGGATGATTGTGCCGCACGGCGGTTTCGTGGGACGGCGAAGAATTCCTTCCAAAGGTTTTTGCCTGCCCGGAGCTTGTCTTCAACTTCAAGACTTTTGTGGATGTAGTATAAGTCTCTAGCAGCCATCAATTCGCAGTTTCGAAACCGGCAAAGTGCTTCGTATGCTTTGCGGTAGTGGTTCTTGGTCATGTACCATCGAGGACTTTCTGGTACGAGATACACCATCATGCAGACGAAGAAGGGGGGAATCGAGGTACTTCCGAGCATGAGACGCCAATTCCAGTATGGTGTTTGTGGATTTGCTGTGTCATACCGGGTATTTTGGAATGCAACTGAGACGACGAAACCGAGCATGATGCCGAATGCTGTCCACTTCGAATAAGGGTCAGTTATTTGCCAAATATGGAGAGATAAAGAATGCAAACCATTTGCCACATCATCGTAAGTGCTCCACGGATTGCAGTGGGTGCACATTCCGCTGCATACACAGGCGTAGTACTGGACTTTGCGCCAACTGCAAGCCCAAGGCCAAAGCGGGCGAGCAGGAGATTCCACCACGAGTCTGCTGCTGCCATCCATATTCCCTTTCCCAAATCGTCAGTGCCTGTCAAGACAAAATGGACTGAATATACTCACTGTTGCAAATGAAATAACACACGAAATCCAGATGCACCCACGTCGACCAAAGTAATAATTCAAGGGTTTCGTCGTCCAGCATCCAATCAAGGCGGAGCAAAGATACGGTGCACCATTCAGAAGGCCCCTCAACCAGACTTGGTCTTCCTCAATACCAAATTCTTCGAAATAGAAGATCTGAGCACCATTGACAGCTGTTTGGTCCATTCCTTGTACGATTGCTGAGCCAGCACATAACACTAAGAGCGGTTAGTTATTGAGTCCTTGTCTCAACTGCGAGAGGTCTTGCCAGTCATAAAGTACATCATCCAAGGTTGCTTCCATCGATGTGTCTTCTCCATCCTGAACCAGTCTCGCTCATTTGGGTTCAGATCTTCAACTTGTTCGAAACTTTTCGGATCTTGTGCAATATATGCGCCCTTCTTCAGAATTGGGAGAATATCCTCCAATTCTTTCTCGGCCGCAAACCTCTCCACGTCTGTCATCAATTCTTCCCGCGTGAATCCAGCAAGTGGGTTCTTGAGCTTCGCGCTGACGGATATGACACCATATTCTCCTGGAGTCTCATTTTTAGTTGAACCTTGTGAGGAAATCGGAGGGCTAATATCATCTTGTTGACGAGTCGTCTTCTCTTCGTCTTCTGCCCTTACGCCCGGCATTATTGCGATGTAATAATCAACTATAGATGCTGACTCTTGGTGAAAAATTAAAGTAAGAGGCTGTTGGAAAGATTCTGTAGATTGATTTCACGTCTCCTTGTGGGGAAGTTGGAGTATTATATAGGTAGACAAGCCACTTGCTCATCCCCATTCTCCACCATCTCGTCCCACCATTCCAAGAACTTACAAAATCGTTACCTGTTTAGCCTCATGGCACACCTAGGCATCCTCTGGGCACTCTCTGGGCAGTCGTCGTTTGTTGCATACATTCCATATGAAAGTTTGGTAGACCGAGCTTTATCCGAGTGCAAGATGGAAGTTAGTGTTATGAAATGCTAGACCGTGGATATGTTGAAGTTGGCAGATGTAATGTCGCGTTGACCAAAGCACCAATAGAGAACAGTTCAATGTCGATCGGAGAGTTAGAGGGCTTGGTGTGGAGGAGGTTACTTGGCTTCTGGCTTGGCCCACCTTTACAACCACAAAGATGGCGCCATCCGTCGCTCGCCGGGGAAAGGGGATGGGGCTCCGCTTTTATTTCTTCAGCCTTCGGCGGGCTAAGCAATGCCTTTACTCTCTCAGAATGCTTATTAGGTAGAAGGTTGTGGAGTTCTCAAATGGTGAGAAATACTTGTGGGGTGGAAGCGAGGCGCCGAACAATCTAGGTCGACATTGGCTATTAAGCCTGAGTTGGCAGGTCAAGATACATCTAGATACTCCAATAAATCATCTGGAGAATGTCAGGGGTATAAAATAACATCACTCCGGTACGACAGAATCTCAAAGGATTGGGAGACTAGCCGAAAAAAATAAAACTTACTTCCAGTTTATCTCATAAATCAGACGCTTCGCCAAGAATTTTTTAGCGAAATTTTACAGAACTTGATTTCTATTGGCTCAGGAGTTTGCAGGAGTTTACAGGAGTCCAAAAAGGGTATAGTAGCGCCAAGGCCAAAAAATTCTTTGCGAAGCGTCTGAGAGCAAATGGTCGCGATTTGTATAGCAAAAACAGATTTCACTTTGAGGTTTTGACTTCTATATATAATTTCTTACTATATTTGCTAGCTTGTATTAGTTTAGTCGATCAAATTAATTCTATAGATAATTATATTTTATTTAATAAGAAATTCGAATTGTTTAGTCTTTTATTAATATATAAACTATAGCGCCGAAAATAGAGTCTTTATATTCTAAATATAGATTTTAAATTTTAACTTAATATCCTTTTTTATATATCTCAATTATAATTTCTAGAAGCCCCTAGTAAGTTACTTATAGATCTTATCCTCTTAAGAAACTTTAATTAATACTTTTTAAAGTTATTTTATTACTTGTTATATTATAATTACTTGATAAAAGAAACTTTTTGGCAATATTAGATTTATAGCCTTTTGTTTTCTTATAACCTCTTCTATTCTTTTGCGAACTTTTATAAACTTCTGAAAACTTCTATAAACTTCTATAAACTTTTGTATACTTTTGTAAACTTTTATAAACTTTTGTAAACTTCTATAAACTCCTGTGAACTCCTGAGCCAATTATACTCCTTGAATAAAAATATATTATTTTTCTAAATAAAGTATATAATTATACTCTTTTTGAATTTCTATAAATTTTTGTAAACTCTTGCGAACTTTTGTAAACTTCTGAAAACTCCTGAGTTAATTAGATACTCTGAAAAAAGAGTAATAAAAGAAGAGAATAATATTATACTAGAAATAGTTAATCTCGACTATAGATTATATTAATAGACTTTAATATTAAAGTAGAATCGATTTCTTTTATAGAACTTAAGTAATTATTATTTATTATTACTAAGACTATACTTAAAGAAAATATCTCTTTTTAATTTATTATAATTGAGAAATATCTTGAGTATATCTTAAATATTATAAACTCTAAGGCTAGAAAGAAATTATATATAAAGTAAGTTAAAGTCTTAAAATACTTTATCTTTTGCAAAGGAGATATATTACTTATTATACGAACTAAGTTTAGAAAGAGTCTAATTTTCTATACTTATTCTATTTTGACTAGAAAAATAACTCTATAAATTATTCTATTAAGTAAGCTAGAGAATAAGTAGCTACTTGATATTTAGAAATTTAGTTATACTAGACTATATTTTATTATAATAGAGATCAAGATATAAGATTCTTAACTTTTTGACAAGTTTATAACTAAGGAATATATTTATATTCTCCTTGGCCCTAAACAAGTAATTTTAAATATATTTCGTGATATTCTACAAATATCTGAAATATATTAACAAATTAGACTTGTCGCTATTAATAAGTATTATCTAGTCAAGCAATAGAAAAGCTTCTAGACTAATTTTACTAGACTTAATAAATTATACTTTATATTACAAGAAGATATAATCTAGTTTAGATACTTAGTAATACTTGATAATAATATAGAATAGCTAGTTCTAAAGAATAGTAACTTTTGAAATATTGAACTAAATCTATATTAGACAGAGATAATTAGAACTTCGATTAATTGACCTAATATCTTTATTTGTTTATTACTAATATCTTATAAAAAACTTAGGCAATTCAATTTATTATACTTCTTACTAGATAATATAATTAATCTAATATATAAGTTATAATATTAAAAAGAATTCCAAAGACAATTATTTTTATTAATAGATTAAATAAAATTATTAATATAGTTATATATTTTCGCTATATACTATACTTTAAGTCTTTAATATTTTTACTTGACTAGTAATATATTACTTCTAATAATATAAAAAGAGGAAATATATTTAATATTATTAATATCTTTATATTATATATTACTTAATATAATTAAAATATTCGATATAGCAAGTTTAGAAAGGATTCTTTTATTATATAGATTATAATAGTAATTACTATTCTTGATATAAATATAAATATTCTAGATATTACAAGAGTTATAATATAGAAGTTCTCAATCGATAATAAACCTGCTAAGATATAATAGTATATTAACTATAGTAGGAGAGGTAAAGGCCAAACAAGTATTATATATATCTTTTTCCTATATTAGATACTTGATATAAAGGGTTATAATCGACTAGAAGTAGTATAAACTTCTATATTAGATAAAGTATAACTAAGAAGATATTAGTCTAAAAATATATTACCTCGTTACTAAGTACTTACTCAAAGCAAGTTACAAAGTAGTATTACTTTAGAAGACATTAGTAATATAGAGAGTATTATATCTTTTATATCTATTATAAGCCAATTAGAAGCTTTTCTTGACAAGAATATAAAATACTAGAATTTAGCAGAAATAAAAAGATATATAGAGTTACTAAAAGTCTAAAAGGAAATATATAATAGAGGTTATAAACGGGTTCCGTTCTTAGAGTTATTAAAGAAACAAAAGCTATTTAATTACTTAGACTCTATTTCTATATTATTAGACAAGTACTATAATAGCTATAATTTAGATATAACTCTAAGTTTAATATAATTACCTGAGGTTACTAAACCTTTAGAAATGCCAAGAGTAAATATATAGCTATAAATAGCCCTAGAGCTATTAGAGCTTTAAATAATTAAGCAAGTAGAGCTAGATTATCTATATTTAGGATAATAGTTTCTAGTCCTATTATTTGTATATATAAATATAGATTGTCAATAGTAGCTTATATAATTATATAATAATAATAATATCGAATTCTAGAGTTCTTTAATTATAAAAATATTAGCTACTAAAGCTTTATTACTACTCAAATAAAACAAATATAATAAGTCTAGATAGGCTCTTCTTGGGGAGCTTTAATATATAAGTACTAAAGTTAATAAGACTTATACTCAACTATATAGAGAAAAGAATATAAACAAAAAGCTATATAGTAATATAATTACAAGACTATTAGGCAATATTACTTTAGTTCTAGACTTCTCTAATACTAGCAAGGAGAATTAACTCGCGGTCCAAGTAACTAGACAAAAAGTATAGAGAGCTCTCCAATTACAAGATATATACTAGACTATATTGACCTTGAGTAAAGACCGAAATATTCAAAATATATAGATAGTTCTTAGCTAGATTCGGAATCAAATCTAGAATACTAATATTTTTATTTGGTCCGCCGAGAGTCGAGCTTAATTTATTAATATTTATAATATATCTAAGTCTTAAGAAAGTATAATTATATTAGATACTCAAGTAGATAAAATAGTTCTAGAAATTTAACTAGAGGATATTACTCTTGCTTCTCTATAGTAAACTAATATATAGAAAAGAATATCGAGTATAGCTAGTACTCTACGAGGAAAGTATTAAGTTCTATTATTTACTTAAAATAAAAATACTAGAGAAGCTATTTTATTCTCTTTAATATCAAGAAGTAGTCGTACTCGAAAATTAACAAGTAAAAATAGAGAAAATTTCTATATATATAAATAAATAATAAGACTAAACTTATATAAACTTCTATAAACTTCTAAGTCAATTAGAGCTATTTTAAGCTATTAATAATCTCAAGTATAAATTCTACTTGAATTCAAGCAATAATTAAGTGCTAGTAAATTCTTGTGAACTCCTGCGAACTCCTGGGCCAATTAAATTACTTAGAAATATTGTCTATAGTAATATAGTAGAAATAATAATAGTAGGGATATAATATTAGAACAAAGATATTTGTATAATTAAATAGAAAATAGGCTTACTTTTAAATATCTTTTCCTTCTTCTTTTTTAACTAACTATTAAGTAATAGTAATAATAATAATAACAATTATAACTATAATAGCCTTCTCTTGTTAGCTTATACTTTGGTATATATAAAATATCGAGCTTAATAAGCTTATAATATTTGCTACTACTATAGTAATCTCTCGTGGCTACCTTTGTAGCTTTTGTTTCTGGGCCCCCCTTTTTTCTCGGTAAGCTAAGTTTCTTTAATTTCTAAACTCCTGCTAACTTCTATTAACTTCTGTTAATTTCTGCTAACTTTTGAGTTAATTAGAGTTTTTTTAACTTTAGTAAAATAAATATTCTTAGAATAAATAACTAACTTGGAATATAGCTAATTCCGCCGATATTGTACTACTACTATTATTTCTTTTATTGCCTCCCTCTCTCTAACCTCGCCCCCTCTCTTTCTAGCTCTAGCCCTCTCCTCTAATAGTAATAGCTTGCCTTTTAAACTAAGAGATAATAATAATAATAGTAATAATAATATATAAGTAATAATATCTACTAGTTTATAATATAACTAATATAATAACTATACTTTCTTTTTTCCTCTAGCTCTAGTCTTGGCCCCTACCCCTGCCCTAGCTTCTTCTGCCGACGGACTCTTATAGAAAGAGTTTAATTAAACTTAACTTATAGACAGTTTATATCTTTCTTGGGACTAGTAACCCTCTAGTAAGACTATTAATTCTTATTAATAGCAAGTAAATAAAAAGTAATAGTCAAGAATTACTAAACAACTAAAGTCAATAACTTTAAATAAGTAGTATAATTTTGGCTATATTAGTTGTATTATAAAGACAGAATTAAGAGAAAGGATAAAAGAAGAAGATTATTACTTTGCCTGCCAGGAAGAGGGGTATAAATATTAGGTCTATTCTGAAAAGAGTACCCTTTAGATAAATAGGCTAGGTTCTATCTATGTCTACTATAGATTGACTATTTACTCTAGTAAATATAGTCTTTCTAAGAGAAAGAAGCGCTAAGAGCGCTCTTTATCTTTATTTAGACCTCGAGATATTAGACTATTTTTTGGTCCTTCTAGTAATTTATTATTAGAATTTAGTAGTAGTACTAGGATCGTAGTTTGAGCTTGTATTCTATTCTTTGTAAAGAAAGCTTCGACTATTTATCTTGTAATTAGTAGGCTATATAGCCGAACTTGTAGAGTTGTTTTAGAAGGGCCTAATTAAAAGATAGTTTATACTGTCTCTATTGACCCTTGGTAAATATTAGATTAAAAAGAGTAGTAAAATTGGCCCTTTATATCTAATATTCTTCGCGGGGAAAGCTTTGACTGTTTATCTTGTAATTAGTAGGCTATATAGCCGAACTTACATAGTTATTTTAGAAGGGCCCAACTATAAGATATTGCTTATATAGTATCTTATATCTTGTAATAGATTTAGTAGAGGGGAAATAGTAGAATTAGCTCTCTATATTTTATACTCTTCGCAAAAAAAGCTTTAACTATTTACTTTGTAATTAGTAAACTATATAGTCGAACCTGCGGAGTTGTTTTGGAAGGGCCTAGCTACAAGATATAATTTATATAATATATTATATCTAGATTTGGGTTATAGTAGTAGTAGAAGTAATAGCGAAATATTAGTTTATTTTGATAGCCCTCTATATAACTTTGCTTTGTAGGCAAAGCTTTAAATATATTTCTTTGGATATCTTATATAGCTTAACTATAGATATTAGCTTATATAATATATTTAAAATATTTAGAGAGAGAATACTATTATTTTGGTACTATTTATTATATTGAAGTTCTATCTATAATAAGATAAAAATAATAATATCTAGTAAATACTTTAAATTCTTGTAATTTAATTCTTGTGATTTAATTAGCTCAAAAGTTTATAAAAGTTTGTAGGAGATTATAAATACTTTATTACCTTAATACTAGAAATAATAAATATTCTAGATTCTCGTGATTTAATTAGCTCAATAGTTCACAGGAGTTTATAGGAGATTATAAGTATCTTGTTATTTTAATAGCAAGAATTAATAAATAACAAATACTCTAGATTCTTATAATCTAATTAGCTTAGGAGTTTACAGGAGTTTGTAAAAGATTATAAGTATTTTGTTGTCTCAATATTTACTAGAAATTAATAAATAGTAAATATTCTAGATTCTTGTAATCTAATTAACTTAGGAGTTTATAAATTTATAAGAGTTTATAGGAGATTGTCTTATAAATATTATAATAGATATATTAAAATTAAATCTACTTATTTGAAGGTATCTACTAGTATTATAAGATCTATTAATTTATTAAATCTCTTATTAATATACTCGATATATATATTAATACTAGTAATAATAGTATCTAACTTATCTAGATATAATTAACGACTGTCAAGTATATCTTTCTTTATATAATACTAATTAAACTATTTTACTTTATCTGCTAGACGATATATATTAATCTTATATATATCCTCTAATTCAAAGAAGGAATATCCTACTAATTGAGACCCTTCCTTTGACCTTCCTATTCTAGACAAAAACAGTTTCTAAGCTAGAAATCTAATACTTGGTAATCTTAATATAATAATATAAGACCCAGACATTTCTTCCTCAAAAGTAGACTCTAATTTATAATATAATTGACTTATTTATATATTAGTTAGATAGACGCGATTAAAGGAAATATTAATATTATAAGTAAAGTTCTTATAATACTTTATCTCAATCTTAATATTTTTATTAAGATACTCAAGACTTAGATTAATAGATTTATATATTATTTGATAGCTATATTAATTTACTAGACTAGATATTAAAATTATATATTATAATTCTTTTATATTAATACTTAATAAATTCTAACAATAATATAATATCTCGTAGCTATAGTTTTATTAAGAAGTATTAAGGAAATAAACTATTAAAGAATTAACTAAGTATCGAAGTAACTCTATATTGTTATATTTAATAGTATAATTAATAGTTAAGAATATCTCGATTTTCTGAAATATTTGATATATAGTCTAATAATTAGTATTATTATAATCCTCTTCTAATTAAGCCTTATATATAAAAGTAGCTTTCTGAATATTATTAACGAGTTATAGAAATAGAATTAATAATAAACTAGTAATAATCTAATTTATATATAACTTATATTTATTTATAGGTATAGTCAAGTTAATATTAAATATAATATTTCTCTTCTCTATAGTAGTATAAAAGAGAAGTAAGACTCTAGAAGTAAAGCTCTAAGCAATAATTAATACAAGTATATAATATTTAATATTTTCTCTTATACTAGGACTATATCCTAATACTTGTAGGTTATATTAAAGGCAATAATTAGATTTATAAGTAACTACAAAAGATATTTAATAAGTTCGAATAATTATATTTAATAGATTTATTTGAATATAAAACTATATAGATATATTAAGAAACTAATCTCGACGATTGTAATCTAATATTATATAAGCTTAAATAGTCTTTATAGACTAAATATAATAAGCTATAAGCTAGTCCCTGTGAGATAACTAAAGTCGACTTTGAAAGTCGTTAATTGTATATAAATCAAGTAAATTTTGTAAAGTAGATAGACTAAATTATTTGAGAAATATATTATTATATATAATATAAGTATTAGCAATTGTACTTTTATTTGTATAAATTATATCTAGTTATTAGAATTTAGTTCTATTAATAGGGAGCTATTTAATAACTAATATTTGAGGAAAATTAGTACTATTATAGAATAGAGTAGTTATATTATTTATATATACTTTATAAATAGTATTTATAATATAGTATTGAGAGATTTAAAGTCTAAGTCTATTATTATTTCTATAAATACTAGATATATCTAGTATATTATAGAATTTAAGCTCAAGAAAAGGGTTATATATATCTTGAGTAAGTCTAGTAATAGAAAGCTCTAAACAAAGTATAATTATAGTAGTTATTAATATTTATATCTTTGACTAAAAGTCAAGATGTTTATCTTGTTTTATATTCTTAAAGTTAATATTATTATATATAACTACTACTTAAGAATTAGAAGCTAGATTTTTAATCTCTTTCTAACTAAAACGATTAGTTAATTATAATTATAAAATAATTAATATTTAATAATATTTAAAGGTTTATAAGTTTACAAAAGTTTACAAAAGTTTATAGGAGTTTGTAGAAGTTTATAAAAGTTTGTAATAATATATATAACTTTTTAATACTTGAGATATCTCAAGCTCTAATTAACTCAGAAGTTGATAGGAGTTCCTAGAAGGTTATAAAATTACTTGATAATATATATAGCTTTAATAATTTTTTAATCTCTAATTAGCTTAGAAGTTTTTAAAAGTTTATAAAATATTATAATAATACTTTTTAATACTTTAAATTATATATATTTATATAAGTTTTATAACCTTTTTTAATAAATAGTTTATAATATAATAACTTTGGCAAACTTTAAGACTTAATAAAGTCTTAATAACTTAATACTTTATCTTAGATCTAAGAAGATATATTACTAGAAGAGAAGAGAGGAAATTAAAGTTCTTTAATATTTATAAGTAATAGATTATACTAGTAATTAAAAATATATATTATTAGAATAGAATATTATTAGATAATAAAAAATAACTTTATTAGTAAGCTTGTTAATTTAATAGTAAGGTTCTAAAAAACAAATATTATTGGAATATATATCTCTTGATTATTTGAAATATAATATTGTTGGAGGGCACGTGATTATAACTTTATTAAATTGATTTATTATAAAAGATTATTTTATTATAAGTCCTTGAAGAAAAAAGTTCTTCTAGAAAAGCTACCCTTTCCCTTTACTTATAGACAAATTATTATTTCGGAAAAATATAACTCCTTATTATTCCGAACTATTCACATGTTAAGTGCCTTATAGCTGCCTTAATATTATATTATAATTATTAAATAATAATTAACTTTAAAGTTAAAGTATTATTAATCTTGTTTTTGTAAAATAATAATAAAGTAACAAAAATATAAAAAGATCGATCGATCGATCGATCGGTCTAATATTAGCCCGTCTTACAATTTATAATAGGCTAACCAAATATAGACTAGTATAGTCATGTGACTATAATAAGTATCAAAGTACTGATTATATAATATTAACTAATTAACTAGAATAGCTAGTCTGACATCACCTGCAGGTTACCCTGTACCTGCTAGAAGCTATTACATATCAGCTACCCTGTACTAGTTTTAAATAGTTAATATTTAACACTCTCCCTTAATCAGTACTTTAATATTGTTAAATATTAACTATTTAAGACTAGTACAGGGTAGCTGACATGTGACAGCTTCTAGCAGGTACAGGGTAACCTGCAGGTGATATCAGACTAGCTATTCTAGTTAATTAGTTAATATTATATAATCAGTACTTTGATACTTATTATAGTCACATGACTATACTAGTCTATATTCGGTTAGCCTATTATAAATTGTAAGACGGGCTAATATTAGGCCGATCGATCGATCGATCGATCTTTTTATATTTTTGTTACTTTATTATTATTTTACAAAAACAAGATTAATAATACTTTAACTTTAAAGTTAATTATTATTTAATAATTATAATATAATATTAAGGCAGCTATAAGGCACTTAACATGTGAATAGTTCGGAATAATAAGGAGATATCTTTTTCCGAAATAATAATTTGTCTATAAGTAAAGGGAAAGGGTAGCTTTCCTAGAAGAACTTTTTTCTTAAAGGACTTATAATAAAATAATCTTTTATAATAAATCAACTTAATAAAGTCACGATCACGTGCCCTCCAACAAATATAAAGGAATTAATATTCTCTACTTTTAAGGCTTAAATGATCTATAAATAGATTAAATTTAATCTTATCTAAAGCCTTAGTTAGACCGTCTGCTTTTTGTTCTTTAGTAGAGATATATAATAAATTTATAATTCCTTTTTCTATTAAATCTTTTATATAATAATATTTCACAGCTATATGTTTAGTTCGCTCGTGAAACTTTGGATTTCTAGATAATAATAAAGCTCCGTTATTATCTGTATATAAAGGGAATTGTTTTTGGTTATAAAAACCAAGTTCTTCTAGTAAGGATTTTAAATAAATAGCTTTTTTAGAAGCAGCATTTATAGCTATAAATTCAGCTTCTGTTGTACTTTGGGCTATTATACTTTGTAATTTAGATTTCCACGATATAGGGCCACCTACTATATAGAATATATAGCCTAAAGTAGACTTAGCAGTCTCTATATCTCCGGCATAATCAGAGTCACAATAGCCACAAATAGTACTAGGAAATCCTTTATAAGTTATAACTAGATTTTTAGTTATTCTTAAATATCTAATTATTCTTAAAGCTAAATTTATATGTTCCTTACTAGGATTAGAACAAAATCTAGATAATTTAATAGTACTATAGGCTATATCAGGCCTAGTACCAAGCGTTATATATAATAAAGATCCTATTAAGCTCTAATATAACTTAATATCTTCCTTAGAAGCTTTTATATTAGAATCCTGACCCGATTCTAATTTAATTTTAGGATCTAGAGGAATATATATAGGTAGAGAGTCCTGTAAATTGAACTTCTTTATTAATTTATCTATATATTTCTCTTGTGATAACTTTAATACTTGTTTATCTAGATTATAATCAATATCTATTTCTAAATAATCCTTAATAGGCCCTAGCTCCTTAATATTAAAATATTTCTTTATATCTTTAATAAAAGAATTAATATTATTAATATTAGGACTTATAATAGCTAGGTCGTCAACATATAGACATATAATTAGGCCTTTCTCTTTATTAATAAGAATACAGGATTCTATCTTTAAAGGTTTAAAATTTAGCTTGTTTATTAGAATATTAGTTAAAGTATTAAACCAAATTCTAGCTAATTGTTTTAAACTGTATAAAGCCTTATTTAATAAGAGTAATATATTTGGATTTATATTAGAAATAAGGCCTAGCTTATATAAAAGCTCTATTAGGCCTTCAGGGGTATTATATAAAGTCTAGAATCAATATCGCCTTGTGTAAAGGCTGAAATCATGTCTATTTTATATATATACCACTTATTAAGTACTGCTAATGCAAATAATAGCTTCCAAGCCATTTGTTTAATAACATTAGCAAAGGATTCTAAGTAGTCTAGGCTATATTTTTGTTTAAAGCCTTTAGCTACTAATCGGGATTTAAGCTCTATTTGATCTTTATTAAGATCCTTAATCTTATAGACCCACCTAGCTTTTAAAGGTTTTATTATAGGGTCAATAGAGTCCTTATTAACTATAGTCCAGGTATTATTCTTTACTAGACTAAGTATTTCATTAGACATAGAGCTAATCCATTGATTTTTATATTTATAGTCTTCTAAAGCGCCTTTATAATCCTTAGGTTCTTTAATAGAATTATTAGACTTAGAAATAATAACTTTATAATAAGAAGTATTATTAGAGTTTAAACTTATTTCTGAGTCTTTCTCTCCTCTATTAAAGAAGCTATATAAGCTCTAGAAGCTAGACTACTATATTTAATAGGCTCTTTAGCCTGTAGTCTTTTTGATCTTCTAGAGGAAATAGGATTAGGAGGAGGATTAGGAGCTATATCAGGATTATAAGGAGGTATAATAACTTGTGGTATAGACTTAGGAGATAGGTCTATATTTGAGTTATTATTATTATTATTATTTGAATTAATAACCTCTCTAGTATTTTTAATAATATCATCCTGATTATATTCTATAAAAGAATTATAGTCTTCTTCTATAGTAAAATCGTCTTTATAAATTAAGTCTTCTTTAATTATAATATCTCTAGCGCTAATAACTTTATTTAAAGACAGTATATAAGCTAGATAACTAGTAGAAGACTCAAAACCTACTAATATACCTTTCCTAGCTCTAGGTTCTAGATCCTTAGATCTAGTTTCCTTAGATATATAGGTATATACTAAAGATCCTAATATTCGAATATAAGATATATTAGGCTTTTCTTTAGTTAAGGTATAATAAGGTATAGCTTTAATAGCTGAATTATAGGTTCTGTTCTTTATATGAACTATACCTATAAGTATATAAGGCCAGAGGAATATAGGAATATTCTTTTCATTTAAGGTAGTAATTAACCTTTCTATAAGATACCTATTTAATCTCTCGGCTATACTATTTTATGAGTGAGTATATGGGCTAGTATAGTCTAATATAATACCCTTTTTACTACAAAGATCTAGTAATAAGGTAGAAGTGAATTCCTTAGTATTGTCTAAGTGAAATCCTTTAATATTAATATTAAACTGATTTTTAATTATATTAATTAAAAATATAAACTGTTAAGGAAATGTAGTGTAGACCATATATTATGTAACTACGCTACTAAGCGAATTGAGGTTAGCTCCAATTCGTACACAGACTAGTCTAGACAAGTTAAATAGACATCACCTCCTATACTAGATAGGTTGCTGCAGTTGTACTATAGTCAAGGTCAATATAAGTCGATTCCACCTACCAACTTCCCTGTACCTTCCTCTAAGTTGACTATAGTCAACTTAAAGGAAGTCCTCTTACAAAGGACCGAATTCTTAATAGATTATAAGCCTGAGTTTGCGGATAATATAAGTAATCGCAACCGACCTCTGAATGTCGATCTAAGGACTCCAGATAATTCGATTAGGAATCAATCACACGAGTCGATCTAAGGACTCCAGCTCCGATTCACAAAAGAATCAATACCTCTGATCTAAGGGAGAAGGACGCAAAGCAAGTCGGCGAGAATACCGACTGTACAAGTCAAAGAAAAGACGCAATTAAGAGCACGAGCTTATTGCGCAATATTAATATAACAACTCATTATATATCGAATCACTTCCTCGATCTACGATATTTATATCTACGACACTCTATACCACACTATCTCTTATAATCCCGAATATATATAAGATAGCAGAAGAAAAAGAAAGGTAAAACGTCCCAATACTTGCTTAAAACAACTACAAAGCTTAGTTCCGCCGATACAAGATCAAGCTCAAGGGAAAGGGAGTCTTTTATATCTATAAGCAAATATACATTGAGCATTATATAATAACAACAGTTAAAGACCTAATAGAGGCTCTCGAGGAGCTAGATATCACTGAAGCAAGGGGGAATAAGACAGTTCGACTTAATATTGAGAAGAAAGCCAAATATCTCAAGAATAAAACAACTACTCTTGACCTCATGTTCAGATCACTCAACGACGATAACCAATATCTAATCGACAAGTACGAGTATACTTACGATCTATAAATATATCTCTAGAAGAAATATTTCTAGACTAACGCTATAACTACCAACATATATATAACAAAGATCTAGACGTTTGCCTAAAGAAAAGAAAGTATAGTTACTAGCTCCTAAAATAAACTAAAGGAGTATAGATATAAGCTAGGAGTAGTAGATACTAATATGAGGTCTGCCTACAACAATACTATACTGTTACTCGTCTTAATCAGATCTCTCCCTAGGTTATTCGAGACTACAATCGATACCTTGAATGCTCAAAGCAATCTAACGGTCGAAGACAAACTCAAGTATCTCGAGGAAAAGGAATCTAGAATATATTACGCCAGAGAAGTAGCTCAGGCTATATTCCAAGTATAATCCACGAAGTATATCCCACCCTACTAGCGCCGGAGGCAGAGTATAGACTCCGAGAAATCTACCTCGTCCTCTAGTAGACTAAAGTACTACTTGTATAACAAGCGATACTTTATCAAGGACTACTTAGATCTAGGCAAAGCCCGAGAGGTCGTCTACGAGGAATCCCAGGACCGAAAAAGGGTACATATAGTAAAGCGTCAAGCTAGGAGCTTAAATAGAGTCGACAAGTATATTACCAAGCTAGACTCTAAAGCTACTAGGAGGAAAGCCCACGGCTATATAGTCAATAGTAATACTTCCTTAACTCTTGAAGACTTCTCTGAATCTGATATTACAAGAAATAACAAGAAAGAAGAAGTCTGTTACCTCTCAAAGGAAGAAATTAGTAAGGCCACTCTCACAGCTTAGCTAGCCGATACTAGCGTTACTTTGTATATATCTAACTAACCTTCTCTCTTTAACTTAATAATCCTAATCAAGCGTAGACATATTAAAATTAGAGGGGAAGAATTAGTTGCGAAGTATATAAATAATATAAAGCTAAAATATACAGATAACTCTTCTATAGTTCTCAGGAATATACTATATATACTATAACTTGATATTAACTTAGTATTAGCAAGGAAGCTATATCAAGCAGGACTAAAAGGCTCATTTGATAGCAATATAATATATTTCAAGAAAGACAAGAAAAAGGTTATTACTATAACAATAACAAATAAGTTATATATTGTAATATATATCGCTAGAAGCTACTAGGATACTATATTTGCTATAACCAAGAATAACAAGCCTGACACTGAGACAGATCAAGCTAAAGATGTCAAACTAACTAACGTTATTAATAGAAAAGATTTCTCTGGCCTGGCCCGCGAAAACAGCTCAGAGCTCACTTAGAAAGAGAAGGACTACTACCTGAGATATTACTAGAGATTTATATATCTAAACTCAAAGAAGATCGCAAGCCTTTATAAGGTTACAACTCTCTTAACTTTAATTCGAGTTTCAAGAAAAGAAGATCGTAATATATACAAAGTCTGTGTACTAACAAAGATATATAACAGGATCCCAAAGGAGCTAAGTCTATAGACAAAGGTAATTCTAGATAGAATTTAGTTTGATGTTATAGGTCTATTTCCGACTTTAGTACGAGGAAATAAATACTTCCTACTAATTATCGATATCTATTCAAGAAGAGACTAGATATTGCCACTCAAGCGAAAGAGCGATATATATAAAGGACTCAAGGTCTAAAGAATTGATATCGAATACCAAACTCAAACTAAGATTATAAGTACCTGATCTAATAATATACCTGAGCTACTCAAAGTTACTGACGAATAGAGAATCGCCGACGGTATAAAAGCTCAATCGACAACTATAGTATTATTGTACTAGAATAGCCCAGCTAAGCAAAGTATTTAGACTATAAAAGCGGATATATAAGCAATAATTAAGGAAGCTTAATTGTTAATAGAATTCTAAAATAAAGCTATAGAGGCAGACTTGTATATATGAAATCGAACGAATATTGGCCCGAGGATCGACGGCTAGAAAGTTAGCCCAATATAGACATTTATAAAAGAAGTTCCCTTTATTGACTATATATACAAATAAGGGAGCAAATACTACTTCTATATTGATCGCAAGGTTATCTTGCCAAACCAAAGGCGCGACAAGCTAGTAAACTCTAAAAGGATCGGTATATTTATAAGATACTTAGAGTTAACGACAAAGTACTTCAAGGTCTATTTACTAGAGTATAGCTATATTATAGTAATAAGCCGGCTAGAGGTAGACGAGAAGACTAAAGGAGGGATAGTCGACTTGAGACTAAGAGTTAAGGCTAGAGCACAAGAAACCAGGAACGCTATATTAGACTAGAAGGCAAGAGGGCGACCAAAGAAGAAAATAGGCAATAGTTTCACTAAAGGGGATTCGCGCGAGAATTCACAATTATAGCCCCTTACTAATCTAGGTCAACAAGAAAATAACCCTACTAAGGCTAGTGTTACTGACCTAAATTAGTAAGGTAGCAAGTTAGCTAGTACTATTGACTTAAGTCAGCAAGGTAATAAATTAGCTAGCGAGAGCAACCCCAAGACTATACCGAGAGTAGAGATTCTATACTTTACTCTACTAGAGAATATACTAGCTTTCAATAATAATAGTACCTCAGTCTTACTATAAATCACTTTTAGCCGGCTAACCTCCTTACGACTCCGACAAGCAGAGGAAGTATCTCGATATTTTACGAGATCTAAAACTAAACAGAAGCGATCTAAGTCCGATCTAGCTAAAGATAAGAGACTAGCCAAGATCACAAAGGCTATACTAGTATAACTTCTCAATATACAAGAAGAGTTAGAGACACTAAACGACTACTTCAGAGACTAAGTAATAGACTCTATATTTCTAGTAGAAGTTATTCAAGGTATCCGAATCCCGCGAACTCACAGGGAGGCTATAAATGACCCTGACTATATAAATAGATAGAAAACAGCAAAAGCAGAAAAGATACTTTTACTATATATAAACTAGACAATACAAGAGACAATCTTACTAAGGGAAGCGAACCTTGTATTATACAAGTAAGTCTATATTATAAAGACTCGGGTAGATAGATTAGTTGAGCGCTTTAAGGCTCGACTAGTAACTCGAGAATTCAGCCAAGTATATAGAAAAGACTATACTCAAATATTCGTACTAATAGTTTATATAAATACCTTAAGATTATTCCTTGCAACAGCTATAACAAAAGACTAAAAAATCTCTCAATTCGATATCAAGAATATATTTATAGAATTGTACTTTAAGGAGAAGATCTACCTTACTCCTCTACAAGGAGTCGCGATTAAACCTAAATATATATAACAAGTACTTCGTAGCTTGTATAGACTAAAGCAAGCCGCAAGGGACTAGAACATACTTATCAAGGGAGAACTTGTCAAGTAAAGTTTTACACAAAGCAAGGCAGACTTATATCTATTTACAAACCACGGACGAGGCATATACTTACTCGTATATATAGATAATATTGTAGCTAGAGCCAAGAAACAGGCAGACATTAACTAGTTCTACAAACGACTATTAGGGAGATTCAGCGCCAAGAATCTAGGGGAGATTAGTAAGATCCTTAAAGCAAGAATCACTTACAATATACAGAACTATATAATTAAAGTCGACCAAGAGCAATATCTGACAAGTGTACTCGACCGCTTTGGAATCACGCAAGAAACCTATATCCCAAAGAGAGTTCTAGCCGCAGACTATAAAGTACTATATTACTTTATAGACGAAGACAAAAGAATTAATATCACTGAATATTAGCAAGGCATTAGAAGCTTAATATATACTATAATATTTATACGACCTGATATTATATTCGTCCTAGACAAGCTTAGTCAATATATGAGCGAGCTAATAGAGTATCACAGAAAAGTACTTAAGAACCTAATATAATATCTAAAGTCAATAATCAAGCAGAGACTATATTACGGACCAGGGGGAGAATACGAGTACTTTGTTGTATACTCCGATACTAACTAGGCTTCAGACAAGTCAGACTATAAAAGTATATCAGGAAGTGTTATACTATTCTATAGTGGGCTAATCTTATAATCAAGCAAGAAGCAGCGATCTGTTACTACGTCAAGCTACGAGTCCGAATATATTATACTCTCTATATATACTAAGCAAGGATAATGGATTATACAAGTCTACTGAGATCTCAAGTTATCTAAGTATATCAGAAGTAATTCAAGAACTATATAGATACTAAAAGATAACCAAGGAGCACTAGCACTAGTCGAGAACCCTCATCTCTATAAGAGGTCAAAGTATATCGACATCTATTATTACTATATTCGAGACCTTGGGGAAAAGGGAGACTTGCGAGTGGACTACGTCCCGACAAGCGAGATGATTGCAGACAGTATAACAAAGCTACTAGAAAGGATTGCGTTCGACAGGTTTAAGGTATAGCTAGGTCTAGTGAGTAGGCAAGGATAATCTACCCTAAGGAGGAGTGTTAAGGAAATGTAGTATAGACTATATATCATGTGACTACGCTACTAAGCGAATTGAGGTTAGCTCCAATTCGTACACAGACTAGTCTAGACAAGTTAAATAGATATTACCTCCTATACTAGATAGGTTACTGTAGTTATACTGTAGTCAAGGTCAATATAAGTCGATTCCACTTACCAACTTCTCTGTACCTTCCCCTAAGTTGACTATAGTCAACTTGAAGGAAGTCCTCTTACAAAGGACCGAATTCTTAATATAAACTTATATATAGCCTCTGATCTAGTTTTAAGGCAATATACCCAAACTAGCCTTGTTTTACGACAAGTAAAGGTTATAAAGTAACGTTCGCCCTTAAGTTCTATATTTTTAAAAGGACCTGCTATATTAATATCAAAATAGGTTAAAGGGTCTATTAGTGACCCTAAAGGCTTATAGCTAATAATTTCATGTGATTTTCCGTAGATACACGACTCACAATTAGCTATCTCACTTTTATTAAGTTCTTTAATTGATTCTAGTTTATTAAACTTAGAATCTTGACTATTTATTAATGTTTTAATTAAATAGTCCTTTGATAAATGATTTAATCTCTTATAAATTAAATCTAGAGTAGTAGGTCACGATTCTACCCTATAAACAACTTGTTCTAGTTTAGGACTATTAATAGCTATATCTAAATAATAAGTGTTTTTAATCTAGTATACTATTATTAATAAATTAGATATAGAGTTATTTATATAAGCAAAATTATCTTTAAAAGTAATTTGCTAGCCCTTATTAACAAGTTCTTTAGAACTTAATAAAGTAGCCTTTAAGCTAGGAACGTGATTAACTTTAGTAATCAATAATTCTCTATTATTAATTATAATAGGAATATCTCCTGTACCTTCTATATTTATTCTTTCTCTATTAGCTATAACTATTGCCTTATTATAAATAGGTTTATAGTTTAATAGCCATTCTTTATAAGGAGTATAATATTCACTAGCTCCAGAATCTAATAGTATTTTCTTATTAAAATAACTATTATATAAGGTAGTTATTACTACCTTAGGGGATTCCTGTTTTATACTATTATTAATAGTATTATTTAGATCTCTATTAGATCTATAAGACTCTCCTCTAGAGGTCTTTTTATTCTTAATAGATTTATTACTATTAGAATTTATAATAGGATTATTTTTTCTAAGCTCTGGATATTTAGAATAACACTGACTTTCTAAATGGCCTTTCCTATTACAGTGTTTACAATATTTAGTATTAGCTTGTCTAGTCTTATATTTAGTAGTTATTTTATTTAACTCTAAATCGCTAGCTTTAATACGAGCTTCTTCAGATATAATATCTGCTATAAGCTTATCTAGGTCTATAGTAGCTTTAGATTCAAGGACCTTAACTAATTCCTCGTACTTTCTACTTATAAAAGAATCAAAAGTATTAGGAAGACCTTTAAATAAAATCCAGGCTATAATAGGCTTAGGTAACCCTTGGCCTAGTTCTCTTAAATAAATAGAACTAGCCTATAGATTACTAGTATATTTGTCTATTGAATTAAACGAATTATAACTATTATCTATTAACCTATTAAAATATCTATCTATAACCTCGAAGCTAGAGTAGCTATAAGTAGACTCTATAGCATTCCATAGATCAGAAGCAGTAGTTTTATCCTTAAAACGTTCTATAATCTCTAAGGATATAGTAGTTTTAATAGCTCCTAAGGCTCTTTTATTAAATCTCTGAAACTCAGCTAGTTTTTCATTATATTTAACTACTAATTCAGGAGAATGAGGAACCTATTAATATTGTTTTTTAGGAGGACTACTAGCTTCTGGACTAGTCTTTTTAGAAGAACTATTAGTTTCTGAACTAGTCTCTTTAGGAACAATTTCTTCTTGTTTATAATAAAGATATTACAATTCTCGTTATTATGTGCGACCTAGGCCTGAGGCTTGGTTATTGCTATATAATACAGAGAACCTAGGGAGTCGATACGGGGGATTACGTAACTAGGTTATATAATCAGGGACGAGGGACGAGGCTTGGCACGAGAGACGATCGTCCTTCGTCTATCTCTTACCCCGTCGTCTTGGGAGCAGGAAGGTTCTATATAAGTTATAGTATTTCCTTAGATAAGAGCTTCGTGCTTAACTCACTTTAGTAACTTCAACAAGTACTTTAATAAAGTATCTTTGATAAGTCTTGGGAATATTATATTAACTCGCTCGCTTGTATATACTCTTTAACACAAACCCTACGTTCTACTTCTAAAAGTATAATGGCCCCGACAACTGTCGAGACTATGAGGATTGTTATACTTTGAGTACCTTGTTAACTATATACTCGATGAGTTAACCTTTACTAAAATGTCAACTGTGTTAATATCCTCGAGTAGTACTTCGTCGAAGAAATAGACTATTATACTAGTTACGATAACTTAATTACTGATTGTAGTAATATTATAATAGATTAAGCTACTCAGGGTACTTAATCCTGATCTGTTCGATAGAACGTATAGCAAACTATGACAATATATTAGTTAGTACAAGATTTATATTTATATGAACTTATTGTCCTTCGGACAGGAAGATCAAAAAGTCCTTTGGGCTTGTTTATATCTGACTAGGGTTGTATACAATTAGATTATCTCGAAATTATAGGATTACTTAGACTATATATTCGACAAATGGGAAGAATTAATAACGATTATCTTCGGGAGTTACGACAAGTATATAAAAGAACTAGAAAAGATATTTAGAAATATCAACGAGGAAAGACATATAAAAAGAGTAATTTAAGACCTATACTAGAGCAAGAGCGTTATAATATATACTAAAAAATTCTAACTATTGGCCGAAAGGATTAATTGGGACGACAAGTCCCTGACAGTATAATTTTATAAAGGACTAAAGGAGGAAGTCAAAGACGATATTGTAAGGGGAGAACAACTAACTAAACTTGCCTTAATGATCGAAAAGGTAATTAATATCGACTCTTGCCTTTATAAAAGAAAGCTAGAACGACGAGGATATTATAGTAATCTAGGCCGAGGATCTGGCAAGGGCAAGGGTAAAGGAAGGAGAGAAGTTGAATAAGTTAATTATATAAAACTAGATATTACTTATAAGAAGCCTACCTTAGAATAATTATATTAACGAAAAGAAAAAGGAACTTGCTATATATATAAACTATTAGGTTATATAGTAAGCTTATATAACAAGGGCAAGAAAAACAAGACAAAGGGAAGGCGTAAGGAAGCTAATGTTGCTAGCAAAACAATATTACTAATTAGGGAAATTAATAAGGTAGACAAAGCAGTTATTGAATTAGGCGAGGACGAAGCCTTAGACTAAGATTATTAGAACAAACTAGAAGGGTTATTTTAACAAAAAGACAATATCAAATTAATCGATAATATGATTAGTGAGAAAGACTTCCAAGAAGTAAGCAAGGAAGAGGCAAACGACTTAACTAATTGACCTAAGGTTAAGGAATATTAGCAAGTTATATTAAAACAAAAAGAATATATAGTATAGGTTTACTTTCTCGACAATAGCTGACTATAAGTTGACTATAAAAAAAACTTCAGTAATATAGAAGTCGGAGAAGATTATATAGTTGAAAAGAGAGACGGAAGCTCTATTATATAGCTATAATCAGAGAGTGATATTACCTCCGAGTATAGCTAAGGTGACTATATATACAAAAGGATAAAGTATAGTATAGAAAAAGACCAAAGACCTTAGATAGGAGAACGATAGATAGTTATATAACGAGACGATATTAAAGAACAAGATATATAGAACCGGAAGTAGATGAAAGATAGTGTTATATACAAAGAAGAAGGATATTTTGTACTTAGTAAGCTAAACTATCTCGAGATATAAGAGGTAATATATAAAGATTTCAAATAGATCGGATAAAGGGAAGTCGACGGTATAGGTATTTATATAACTATACTCTATACGCCCGAAAATGAAATTAGCTAGAACTATAACCCCCTAGAGATAGGATAGATATAAGAGTTATTAATAACTTCTAGGCTTAACAAGGAAAGAGTCTGGTGTTACGCAGAAAATGAAGTTAATTATAACTTTATTTAATCTAAAGACTAAGGCCAAGGTTTTAAGGCTAGACAGCTTTATAAGCTCGTTAGTACTAAAGACAGGAGAAACGATTGGGTTAATATACTAGTAGGTACTAGATATATAGAACTATTTATTATAGAAGGTACTTAATAGATTACAATCGAAGTATAGATATATAATTAGAAGCTTAGAATAATATTAGATTCTAAAGTAACAAGTAATTTTATATTCCCTAAGGCTATAAAAAGAATAAATATATTAGTCAGGGGAAAGGAGCGACCTTTTTAGTTAGTAGTTATCGACGGGACTTTTTACTTAGAAAATAATAATATTATTAATTAGGAAACAATCCCTGTCAAAATAAAAATTAATAGTTACGTCGAAGAAATCTAGTTCGATATTGTTATAATAAAACGATATAAGGTAGTACTAGATATATCTTGAATAAAACTATATAATTTATAGATTAATTAGATAACAGAACAAGTTATACTAGATAAGTATTCCTGCAAGAAGGAATAACTATATAGTAGTAAGGAAGTTAGTGTTGTTTCTTATAAGTAGCTAGGACAAGTAGCCCAAAGTTTACTATAGGTCGATAGTAAGGATACTATTAGTTCAGAGATATCTGAGGAATATAGAGAGTTCAAACAACTATTTAAGAAACTAGATAATATAATAATATTGTTAAAATATTAGAAGTAAGATTACGAGATATTACTGAAGGAAGGAACGGAACCTCCCTTCGAGCTACTTAGACAAATGAGTAAAGACGACCTTAAGACATTAAAGGAATATTTGGATAAGAACCTCGCAAAAGGTTTTATTAGACTATTGGAATTATTAGTTAGAGTGTCAGTACTATTTATAGCGAAAAAGGATAATAAAGGTAATATAATAGCAAAATAGTTCTATATTGACTATAGGAAATTGAATACTATAATAATCAAGAATTAGTACCTTCTCTCAAGGATTAATGATCTATAAGATTACCTTGGAAAATTCAAAGTTCTTATTAAACTCGATCTACGAGGAATATATAATCTCGTAAGGATCAAGGAAGGTAAGGAATAGAAGATAGTATTTAGAATATATTATAAATATTACAAATATTTAGTTATATTATTCGGATTAACTAATACCTTAGCTATATATTAAATAATAGTAAATAATATATTATATCCTTATCTAGATAAGTTTTGTATATATTATCTTGACGATATTCTAGTATACTTAGAAAACGAGGAAGAATATAAAGGATATATAAAGGAAATGCTATAGATACTCAAGGAGAAGTTACTATTTCTTAAACTAGAGAAATACAAATTTAGTATTAGGAAAACTAAATTCCTCGGTTATATTGTTTTGACTAACGGGATCGCTATAGACCTACGAAAAGTCTAGACTATCCTCGATTAGAAATAACTTACGACTATAAAAGAACTTTAGTTGTTTCTAGAATTTGTAAACTACTATAGAAAATTCGTTAAGAACTACTCCGGGATTAGTAAGCCTCTTATAGAGCTAACGAAAAAGGATATATTATATATCTAAATGTCTGAGGTAAAGGAAGTATTCCGAAAGTTCAAGAAGTTATTTATAAGGGAACTAGTAATAATTGTTCCGGACCCCGAAGTAGAAAAAACAATAGAAACTAATACTTCCGACAATATTGTTATAGTAGTATTTAGCTAGAAGAGTAAGGATAAAAAGTAATATTCGATTGCTTATTATTCGAGAAAACTCTTATTTGCGGAATTAAATTATAAAATTTACAATAAGGAACTACTAGCAATAGTAGATATAATACAAGAATAAAGAATATATTTACAAGAAGCGAAATACTCTATTATAATATTGATAGATTACAAGAATCTAATATATTTTATAATAATAAAAGAGTTAAACTACCAATAAGTATATTAGATAGAGACTCTAGTATAACTAGATCTATAAATCAAGTATATAAAAGGTTTAGAAAACGCGAGAACTAATATATTAAATAGAAAATTTAGTTATAAAAAGGACCTATAAATAGAATTATTTGTTATATTTAAGGAAAAAGATAATAAGATTATTTTTAACAAAATTAAAGTAGTAACTATTATACAAGTAAAAATAGATTTATATACTTTACTAATAAAGACAATATAACGAAACAACGACTATATATAAGTAATTAACAGGAAGTATACTAGAGAAGGCTCAATAGCAGGAGTATTTTATAGATATTTATATAGAATAAACTTTCGGAAAGAATTTCCAGGAAGAACTGTGAGAAATATAGACGGACTATTACTCTATAAAAGTAAAATCTATATTCCAAAAGAAATATATATTGAATTTGTCAAGATATAATATAGCCTATTAGTATATAAACATCAAAAAGAAAGATATATATTTGACTGTCTAAAGAGAATATACTATTTCTCTAGAATATAAAAAGTAGTAAAAGATATAATCTCGATATATAATATTTGTATAAGAAACAAAGCCGCGAGATATATTTTTTATAGACAAATATAAAGTCCTAATATATTATACTAACTATAAAAATCTATTATATAGAATTTTGTAGTAAAACTACTACTATCAGAAGAACTAATAATACAAGTAAAATATAACTTGATTTTAGTTATTATTAATAGGTTAACAAAGTATATATATATATTATTATACAAGGAAGCTAATAATACTATTGAACTAGTTTATATCTTTCTAAAAATGATAGTTATAAACTATAAAATATTAAATAAGATTATTTCTAATAGAGATAAGTTATTTATATTAAGATTCTAGACTATATTTATAGAACTATTAAGAATAAAAAAGAAGATATTTACTATATTTTATTTATAAACAAATAAATAGATAGAATAACTAAATTAGACAATAAAAAGCTATCTTCGATATTATATAAACTATTAATAGAATAATTGAGTAGAACTACTATTAATAATATAGTTCTTTTATAATAGTTTACAAATAGAAATTATAAAAGTATTTTTGAATTATATTAACTATAGATTTGACTTAGTAATATATAAGATATCTATAATTATAAAAAACTTGAATAAAGTAGCTAAAATTCAAGTCGAATAACTAAAGGTCTTATATAAAGAAATATATCTCGAATTATAATTTGTCTCTGAGAGATTAGTAAAATATTATAACAAGAAATATAGTATAGAACTTATACTTAAAGAGGGGAATAGAGTTTATCTACTTAGAAAAAATATATAAACAAAACAATCAAGCAATAAACTAGACTACAAGAAGCTAAGACTATTTAGAATCACAAAAGTCAAGGGAAAAGCGAACTATAAATTAATACTATCAAAAACAATAAATATATACTTAGTATTTTATATTTTACTTCTTGAGAAGGTACCTCCTAGAGCCCCGAAAGCTCCGAAGACTGAAATCCAATCTGTCAATTCTAATCAAGAATAAGACGTCAAAGAAATCTTGGATTATTAATATAGATATAAAAAGATTATATATTTGATTAAGTAAGTTGACTACTTACACTCAGAGAACTCTTAGTAACCAAAGTCGAACCTTAGTTACTCTAAGAAACTTATAACATTTTACTACTAGTATTCAAATATACTTAGAGTTCACTAGGGTCAAACAAGGGGTCGAGGCCCTGTGGGCCGTAATCGGCCGAAGCAAAGGATTTATTAGAAGTAAGCTCTTGCGGACCCCTCGTCTCGCGACCCGACGGTTCCCCTTCCCCAATTTCTTCTTCCTTAGCGGCATCGAGCTTATCAAGATAACAGAGGCCCCTCTCTGCCATCTCGTCTTCACGTTTCCAGAGAAACTCCTTCTGTTTCTGCAAACAAAGAATTTTGACAATAGTCTCCTTATACTCTTTCCTGAGGGCCTCTTGTTGTTTCTTGAAAATCTCCTAGTCTAGCAAAGATAAGACCTCACTACTCTATAAGTTAGCCAGAAAAATCTAAATATCGCAAGAAACTCTTGCGTAAATATATTCTACGCAACAAGTACCTCTTTCCTTTCGAACAATATATCGACAATTTTCCTTTATATAACGTGAATATAATACTATAATAGTTTTATAATCTTTTATATATTAGGCAAGTACAAGTATTTATTTTAATTTTTTAGTAGAAGTCTATTTTATAATAAAGAAAGAAGATAACTATAGCTGTCGTAAGATATTCTAATATAGTCATTTATATATAAAGTCTATACTAGACTATATAAGGAATAATATTATAATTCTCGTTATTATATATAATTTAGGCCTAAGGCTCGATTATTGCTATATAACACAGAGAACCTAGGGAGTCGGTACAAAAGATTATATGACTAGATTATATAATCAGGGACAAGGGACGAGGCTTGGCACAAGGGACAATCGTCCTTCGTCTACCCCTCACCCCGTCGTCTTGGAAACAGGAAGGTTCTATATAAGTTATAGTATTTCCTTAGATAGGAGCTTTGTGTTTAACTCACTTTATTAACTTTAACAAGTACTTTAATAAAGCATCTTTAATAAGTCTTGGGAACATTATATTGACTCGCTCGCTTGTATATACTCTTTAACACAAACTCTATATTCTACTCCTAAAAGTATAACGGCCCCGACAACCGTCGAGACCGTGAGGATTGTTACAAAAGACTAATTTTAGGTTTTTCTTCTGATTTATTAATATAAGATATATAGCCATTGATTTCTAGGAAAAGTTTAGCTTCAGGAAGCCAACTAATATAGTTAGACTTCTCTATAAGCTTTTCTTCTTTAAAACTTAAAATAAATATAACTTTAATCTTTAATAATTATATTATTAATCTTTAAAGTATAAATATAAGAAATCTAATTCTTATTTATATAATCCTATAATAGCTCGAGTCTTTAATTACTAAGAAGGTATATAGAAGTAATTAAGCTAGCTATATTAACTTAAATAAGTAGAATATTATATTCTATCTTATAAGTTTCTGTTTTAAGAGCTTTTAAGCTAATATATAAGCTTATAAGAAAGTATAAATAACTTTCTATATATATAAGGTATATTAAAAGTCCTATAACGAACTTAAACCTTATAGGTAAATAGCTCTTAATTATAAATTACTATTAATTTTAATAGTAAAAAGAAGTCTAATTTAATTCTAGATCTTCTTTATATATAACCCTGATTAGTACCTATATAAAGATATATAACCTTTTAAGGACTTTTTCGAAGCTCTTAAAATCAGCCGATTTTAAGACCTCTTGCTTAAATATTTCGCTTTACTATTATATATAAACTCTATAAGTATAACTTATATAGTCTATATATAAAGCTCAGATACTTGTTTAAGCTTACCCTAGATTCTATAAGTCTTCTATAGCCTTATAACTCTCCGAGTAAGGCTTCTTTAAAGGTATAGAAGATCTAAATAGGGATTCTAGTAGTAGAGAACAGCCACCAATCTATAGTTTTTAAGCTAGCCCTTTGGCTCCTTTTTAAAGTACTATAGAGAGCGGGTACCTTGATATAAGGACTAGGCTACGTAACCGCTTTGGTCTCAAAGTGTAAGGAGTACTAGTGACTCTTATAGCTTCTAGAGGTCTAGGATTATTCCCTCTCCTAGACTTAGCCTTAGGGACGTAGGCCTCAGGTTCTCTGAAATAATATATTCAGGGTATACTTCTCTAAAATATACTAATTTATATATATATATATATAAATTAGAAGCTCGCAGTAACGGAGGAGGACCGGAAGGCTTATAAGATTAGATATATTAAAAGATATATTTTATCTTAAATAAATCAAGTATAATATAATAAAGGAAGGTTATTCCGGGCTCATAACCTGTTGAAGGGCACGTGATCGTAACTTTATTAAGTTGATTTATTATAAAAGATTATTTTATTATAAGTCCTTGAAGAAAAAAGTTCTTCTAGGAAAGCTACCCTTTCCCTTTACTTATAGACAAATTATTATTTCGGAAAAATATAACTCCTTATTATTCCGAACTATTCACATATTAAGTGCCTTATAGCTGCCTTAATATTATATTATAATTATTAAATAATAATTAACTTTAAAGTTAAAGTATTATTAATCTTGTTTTTGTAGAATAATAATAAAGTAACAAAAATATAAAAAGATCGATCGATCGATCGATCGGTCTAATATTAGCCCGTCTTACAATTTATAATAGGCTAACCAAATATAGACTAGTATAGTCATATGACTATAATAAGTATCAAAGTACTGATTATATAATATTAACTAATTAACTAGAATAGCTAGTCTGACATCACCTGCAGGTTACCCTATACCTGCTAGAAGCTATTACATGTCAGCTACCCTGTACTAGTTTTAAATAGTTAATATTTAACAAGTATTAAAGTCGATATTTTCTATATTTAAGTTATATTTAAATTATTTAAAATATAAAGTCTCGACAAGAGCTTAGAATTCCCCGATAAATATATAGCTTAATAGAGAACCAAAAAGGAATATTTATAGTTTAGATAATTCCAAGGCTATAAGTATTATTTTTTGTTATTATTTAGGAGTTCGAAATTGTTTATATTCAAGAATTATTTGTCTTTTATTTGTATACTCTTCTGTCTAGGCTTCAAGGAATTGTCTAAATATTTATTAATAGTACCTTAGGAATCTAGTAAACTCTTGATAGATTTCTTGCTTGGATCGAGTATTATAGCCTCTTTGGGATTGTCTATTATTTATTAACTTGTCGAACTTATTGTTAATATCCTTTTTACTCTCTTTGTTATTCTTTTTACTCTTGTCTTTACTCTTGTCTTTACTCTCTTTCTTACTTCTATTATTTTTGTTCTTATCTTCTTTATCCCCTTTGATATTATTAGAATGTCTATTATCGGTAGTTATATATAGTGTCGATTCGAGGAGAGAGGTCGTAGAAAGATTCGATAATAGACTAGAAATTGTCTCTGTGAGACGGTTATACGTACCTGGAGGCTTATATAGGCTTAGTGTATGCTAAGACCCTAAAAGCTTGGGCCCACAGGGGTACAGTTACAAGTATGCCGTGTCTTGTATTATAACTTCTTCTTTCTGTAGTTTAGAATCTTCGAATAGATAGTTGAAATGTTCCTGTCGTCTTATTATTCTAAACTTCTCAGTATATACTATTGAGTACACATGTACACATATACGTATACGAATATATATATGTACTCGCACACGTATATATATATGTACTCGATACTGTTTTTATTTTTTATTACCCCTGAATCGACTACTCTTTGAGAAGGTTCCCTCGATCCTACGAATATTCTTTTCCCCGGCTGGGCCGGCGAAACCCTTTTATTATAATGACCTCTCCTACAAATATTACTCCTGCGATACTATATGCCCAGATTCTTGAGCTCTAGCGAGTAATAACAGCGCTCTCCGAACGTCCTTTAACGCGTCCAAAAGCTGTCCTTCTAGACCCTGACAAGTTCAATGACTCCGCGCAACGCTTTGACATATAGCTCCCGTCTATAGAAGCTAAACTCTTGGTAGATGGCGACGCGATTAGTAACCTAATTGCTCAATTTTACTATGTCTTTCTAAACCTCGAGTCCTTAGCACAAGCTATGGTCCTCCCTCAGCTCGCCTATGCCAAGGAAACTAAGTCCTGGAGCTACTAGACAATCCTTAACTAGCTCGCGAAGGCTTATAATAACCCTAATAAAGTACAAGAAGCAGAAGACAAGCTCCTGACTTGTAAACAAGGCTCAGACAGTCTGTCAACTTATATCTCTCACTTTGAGTGCCTTCTATATAAAGCGCGTAAACAGGGTTGGCCAGACTCAAACAAAATTATAGCCTTCCAAAGCAGTCTTAGCTCTACTCTTCGTAATTGGCTCGCTCAGCAACTCTCTCTCCCAACAATATATAGCGACTATTTATATATTGTCCAATAGCTCTCGTCGCGTTCTATAGGCCCCCAGCAAAGCTTATTCCAACCTCAGTCAATCCTACGGCGTTCTAGTACCCAGCCTGACCCAATAAATATGAACGAGATTTCGCTCAATAATCTTATAGCTAGAGAATCAGACCCTCCCCGAAAGAAGCCTGCAACACCTGCCTAGACTGATGCTCGCGCTCGCAATCTAGTACTAGCAGGGATACAATCCGCTTCTCCACAACAACGTAAGCGCTGGAGGAATCAAGGCAAGTATATTCGTTGTGGCGACCCTATACACTAGGTACAAGAGTGTTTTGCTCCTCCTATTGAAAAGAAGCTTGTTACTTGGCTATATAAGTCTAACGAAAGTGACTGGGAGTATAGCTAGAATTAGAAGAAGGATTAGGAGTTGTTTTTGTTTCTTTTTGTCTAGACACTGGAGGCCAGATCTTTTCGAGGGAGGGGGTAATGAGACGGTTGTGCGTACCTGGAGGCTTATACAGGCTTAGCGCATGCCAAGACCCTAAAAGCTTGGGCCCACAGGGGTACAGTTACAAGTATGCCGCGTCTTGTATTATAACTTCTTCTTTCTGTAGTTTAGAATCTTCGAATAGATAGTTGAAATGTTCCTGTCGTCTCACTCTGGAATAATATTAATTATAGAGGTTTATAGTCGACAAGGGCAATTTATAGTCGATCAAATAAAATAAACGTATAAAGAGCTTTCGATTGCAGGTAAAACTAGAAGATTTAGTAATAGTTGAAGATGCGAGATATAGGCTCAAAGTGTGAAGGTTTGCGCCTATATAAGGATTCTTGACTACAGTACAAAGTGCGCCTATTTGCTCTCAGACTCTATTCAAAGAATTTTGATTCATGCGTTCTGATTGGCCCAGGAGTTTGCAGGAGTTTACAGGAGTTTACAGGAGTTTTTACGCCCTACTAGCCCCACTTTGGTAATCAAAATTCTCTGAATACGAGTCTGATTTATGAGATAACTTCCAGTCCAGATAAAGCCGAAACATATCACGTGATGAGTATTGAATAGAACTTATATAGATTTCTTCATAGTTTCACCTCCAACCATAAAATATACTCAATTCTCAAGGAATTTTGCTATTATGATACAAACTTCTCCACCGTTGCGGCAAAACCGGTTGGATCCTGCACAGGGGCAAAGTGACTAACGCCTTCTAACATGACTAAAGCACTTCCTGAAATCAACCCATTCAACTTCTTGGGCACATCCAAATTTACAGCTTCATCATATTCAGCCCCGACAATCAAGACCTTAGACCCATCAATTGACCCCAATGCACTGTCGGAAAATTGTGGTAGCGTTGCTTCAAGAGTTCCAACCTTCGTTGCAAAATCGGTGAAATCAGCTGAAGGTTGAAGAGCTGCGTATTCCGTTGCACATCGAGAGACAAATGTGTTGTAGATATCGGTGGAGGTGAAAGTCGAGTTCGAATCTTCAGGAACTTGGAAGCCAGCGAAAACAAATGCTTTCTCAATTGTAGCACTGATTGTCGTGTTGATGAGCGCGGCTAGAGTCGTGGCAGCACCATCACTCCACCCAACATAAATTGATTTCGTCACTCCCTCAGCCTGGAGCAAATCGTATGTGTCAGAAGCAAACATGTCGAAAGTAAAAGCTTCATTCGTGTTATATGTTGAGCGGCCGTGGCCGCGACGATCAACAGCGATCACATAGTGTGTTTTGGCGAGAATGGCGATTACATCTCCAAAGTAGGCTGAATAGCCGAGGCCGCCGTGAATGAGGACGAGTGGTGTTCCGCCTACCGCTTCGTTGTACTTTTGATACCAGAGGTTGATACCGTCGGTGGAGAATGTTTGGTTGGTGATAGGCGATGGAAGATCTGGGGTTGCGGGGAGGGTTTCCCAGAGTGGTGTGGCGCGTATTTGGTTGTTAAGGGGGGTACTTGAAGCGATTGATGAGAGCAAAGTGAGCGTAAGGTGTTTGAGAGGTGTGGAAAACATAATGAAGTGACTGCGGGAAGAGAGGATAGAAAGCTATCTATAGAAAAGGGAATGATAGAGATGATAGCGAGGGTGAAGAGCTTCCTGCAAGGGAGGGATCGCAAAGTAGTTATACTTCTCGAGATGTGTAATGCGACGTATATGCGAAGTTCGGACAAGTCAGAATTCCGTAAAGTATAACCCCTGAGTAAGTGAAGGAAGATGCCACTGTGAGGACCGAATAGCAACCCCAGTACGAGGCAGAACTCAATGACGTGCGCATAAGAGCCTCAAAGGAGAAAATTGAGCCACCTCTATTTCCTGGAGAATTTTGTAGCATGATCTCGGCGTGAGCGATGGTACCTTGCACTGTGCGGACATTTCCCACTGTCATCTCGCTTGCCAAGGAGTTAAACTTTAAGTTTACTTCTGGAATAGACTTTCGCCTTGAAACAGAATCTATTTGATGCGACCCACCAAAAGTGGGCGCAGCAACGAATCCCAAAGTATGTTGGAGAGCATTCTTTTAGGCGTAAGCAGGATTGTGTTAAAAAAAGATGATTAAATGGAAGTGACAGCTATAATTCGTATTTCGCATGTCGTATTAGGACCTGTTTTATGTTACAGTAATTTTCCACCCTCATCTTGCCAGCTTCGTCATCTAGGAACGGTCTATCCTAGAAGGCGGAGGGGACAGTCCTTTTGGTTGGTCGTCATCCAATTCTATCCAGGTGTTGTACTGAGCACTGCGTACGAGGTTATCCGTACGCTCCTTTCCAGATAATGGCCATGCATCCCCAAATAGTGGTCCAACGCAAATCTTTGACTTGTCGCTATCTGATGGTGAGCTTGAGGTTTTTCCAGTTTCATATTGGTCGTCCGTAATGATGCTCAAGTCTTTTTTAACATCGTGCTCCTCGGTGATAACACTTAGTGGGATGGTGTCTTGACCCGTCCTGCTATTGTCTTCTCCGTTCATCTGAGCAGAAACCCTCTTTGCATCGACCAAAGTGCTTCCCCTGCTGCGCCAAGTATTACTTTGCCCGCCCTCCGCATCACTGATCTTCTTAGACGTCAATGATACATGGATATCTCGTAGGAAAGGTCGTAAGATTGGAATACATTGGACGATGATCGTGCCCGCTACTTCAGCTGAGTACCAAATGTTGGACATGCCATTGCGCCCTGTCGCATGGAACCGTCAGTGGATGATGGCGTAATGGTTTAATATATTTCATTCACGACTTACAAATGTAGTACTCGTCATGGACATGCATGATTTCGCGATCTTTCCAAGTCGTTCGCACGGCCGAAATAATCGCGACTCTATTAGTAGTTAGAGAGTGTTGCCCGAAAAGATTCTAGAATACATACACCATTCCTAAACTCATCGTGGCGCACAATGCAAACTTCTCGATACGTCGCATTTTCTCTAAAGACCATGTGATCCACCACGGGAAACAAGCAAATATGAAGTCCATTATGATGTTGTAGGCTGATGAGTAAGTTAGCAAACTGCATAATTTGAGCGGCAACTACGAATTGCAGTGCTTACTATTGCCAGCGACTTTGATGTCCTCCTCCGCTGCATAATTGATGCATGGACCTTGAATTCTGTACCAGTTCTGGTAATCCTTTTTACCACAGTACTTCGCCCATTGGAAGAAAACCTTAAGAATCATAAAGATATTCATCGAGATCAAACAAAACCATAAAATTGCCATCTGCTTCTTGTTTGACATTCGCAGTAGCGTGATTCCAAGTGCGGATTTGGACCATGCTTGTCCAATCAAGGTACCACATGAGGATATATTGATCAAGATGTGCATGCGGTCGTCCCAATAACCACTCGAATAACCAGTCGCAAACTCGGCCGTAATTATGATGTCAGTTACCATGAGTACAACCTTGACCATTGTTAGCAGTCGATCATATAGATGTAGTTCATGCGAAAATTGAGGCTCTGAGGTACTCACCCACGAAGCGATTAGTACATAATCATCATACCACAGCCCAGTCCGCCGTGTGTACTTGCACCAAAGTCGGAGGCCTAGAAAAACGGTTGCACCAGCGAAAAGTGTCCATAACCCTGCGTTAACCTCCTTCTCAGGAGAAATGTACTGAACATTGTCATCGTCGCGAGGGAAGATCATGATAATAACATTCTCGGGTGGAAATGAAGAAACGAATGGAAAAGGAACATCGTTTCGAACATGCTTTTGGACAATGCGAGATTAAACAGGGAAACCACGGTGGGGAAGAAATGGAAAGTTCTTCCATCACCGAAAATCTGGTGGAGTTCAATAAAGATGTGACAGCTCCACTTGTAATTGGTGGATTTCGGGGACTCCAAGTTTCAGAGAGAATGTTCCGGTGTCCCCCGCCGGAGCACAGAAGTTTCTGTAGCCCTAGCATCCCTCCCGCCATGAGATCAACCGGGATTCCCGACCTGTCAACCACGGTGGTGGAGAAATGGTGCCATGCGATTTCCATCTGATATGGGTCTGGAGTGAGACGTTGGAGATGAAGGCTGTTACGCGAGATAAAACTTCAAACGACGCCACGCGTTTGATATTCCACGTGACATTGTAACAGCCTCCTGGCCAGATGGATATTTGCTGGAGTAGACAAGCAGGCAACAACATGTTTCTTTCATATAACAAGTTCTTGTTTCTAAGTGTAATACTTCAGAAAGCTTAACAGCCAGACCCAGTCTTGAAAATACTATGTGATGCCACTGGTCAGTCGAAGACTGTGAAGTTATTGAGGAGACTCGAACCAAACCGGAATGCGGAGCCGGAGCCAAGATATGTCAAGAAACATCTGATCAACTTTAACTGAATAGTTAGTTGCGGGATATTTTCCGGATCTATTACAGAAGCTCCAGGGAAAAGAGAGAATTACGCAATCGGGTCATTGAGACCGTTGCCAATGAACCATCGAAGAGTGAACTTGTGAAAAGAGAAAGAAATTAAAAGAAGCACGTAAGTTATCCACCTCATCGGCAGTTCATGTTTCACTATTTGTACCTCAACGATGAAACTCTCCGAGTGGGTTGACAACTTCCACGTGGAAAATTCCAACCCTCGTGAAGAGAAGAGGGGGAACAAGAACAGGTAGGAAAAGCGGAGCTGGATTACATGGAATAGGAAGAGTAATGAAAAGAGAGGGGACGTTCACTTAGTTCTCTTAAAGAATATTTTCAACAAGTGTGCATCACTTACCATCACTTGTCGGCACTTACATTCTCGTATAATCTTGGAGGACACAGGATACCAAACCTGCGTAGCAGCTGCAACATAACACCAAGTCTAATTCCCAATACTATTTCGCTAATAGGACTCAGCATATTTCCACCATTGGATTCTACATTCGTTTTCGTAGCACCAGGAAATCGGTTGTAGGGGTGAGTTCGATTGCGACCTAAATTTCAGTCCCCGACTCCGCTAGCATTGAAGTCAAGCCTTATTATAGAGACGAGAGTTAGCAAGACAGGACCGGTGTAAGTTTTTCTATCAGCCAAAGTTAATCACTTAAAGAGGTTCGGGGCTACACACCTAGTTGCGTGAAAGTATGGACACTGCCGAGGGGCCATAGAGAAACACAAATACCTTGAGGATCTAGGGAACCCAAGACAAATACCTCATGTCGATAGCCGGCAATGCTCAGTCGTACGTTTCCATCTGCCAAGTGAGAGAGTTTAGCATCTTGTGTAAGTTGATGACATCAGTGAATCAACATCGTGAGATCCGCCACCAGATACGAGCTGCATCGCTTTGATTGTCGCTATGAGGACGATGCAACTCCACAACAATTTCGTCTAGAAGCCTCGAAATTATCTATAAAGTCATGTTTTGGGATTAGTCTGGGAAGTAAAGGAATCCATTACGAAGGGTTATAAAGCACGAAAGGAACAACATAAAGCTTTGGTCAGCGAAAAAAGTAAATAAATCTTCAACTAACCGATAATATTCTATCAACTCTTTGCTAACTACGACTCGGCGCTGGCCGTAGGATTCCAAAAAGTTGACTCGAATAGCAATCCTAGTAGTGCGAGCAAGATAGCATTACGGTGCGATCCAATGCCATGAAAGAAACTCGAGTTTATTGTAGTTCGCCATCAAACCTCTCACCACCTCTAATTTCTCTTCTATCGACTATGGAAGCCCAGACCGCCTCTACAAGGCTCAAAAGACATAGAATTTGAGGACTACAACAAGTGTTGAGGAATTGTTTGCCATGTCCACTGATACGGAGCCTTTTCGGATGCTCGTGAAAAACTCGACAGCTGGAAGGACCACGAGGGTAATTTACCTACCAACTCGTTACATATATAAGAGATGCCAACAGTACCTTATGAGTCCTATCCTCATGGAATATTGTCGACTTTCGATGCTACACCTGATAGACTCTTCTCAAAACAGCCTTCTTCCTTTATAGCTCAAGACGGAAAATGAAGTATAGTTGTACTCTTTATCGTGAGTGGTTAGTTTTAGAGTCTGTCCAAGGTTGCAAGACATAAATACCTCTATTTTACCTCCAAATCTATAACAAAAGAGAAAGTTCCTCTTTGAAATTCGTAGCTCGATCAACTCAATACAGTAGCATCCAACGGCTTCAAATACCTTTAACCCAGTCACTCATTATAAGATGCGATAAGTCCGTGCACCCCCATTTGGATCCCCCCCATTTGGATCACCTTTTCCACCAAAAATCGCGATTTTGAGGCCTCTTTATCTTCATGATTCTTTAATATAATTAAATAAAAATTTATACATAGATTAGCCAATATTGAGAGTTTTAAATATAATAGACTTGTGATAAGTGAGAATTTTAACTTTTTATTTGTGATTTTCGACTACATACAAATTTGTATGTAAAACGCAATTATATAAAATCTTTGATAACTCTTCAAAAAAAATAATAAAAATAAATTGTAAATTTTTATTTTAAAACTTATTATTTTTATAAATAGAAGCTATAAAAGATATTACTAAATATAAGAATTTAATAAAAATTTACATTTCATTTTGTCACGTAGCGTGAGATAGTTGTACCAACAGAGCGAACTTCTGCTAAGGCATTCAAGTGAGCGTAGTAGATTGATAAATATGACGCTTGATTCTAGAAGAACTATATGAGCCTAGCTATTTATATGCACAGGATCGCGAAGCGATTAGTCAGTACTTAGTAACCATATGAGAGCTCTTTCAATATGCCTCAGGCGCGCCATTTTCCGTGACACATTTTTACTATTTTTATTTAAATAGTGTTAAGGAAATACAGTGCAGACCACGGTCACGTGACTGGCCGCCTTGGTTAAGCGAATTGAGGGCGACCTCAATCGGTGCACAGACCACTCCCGGACAAGAATAAATAGACGTTACTTTCTGTAGACTTCTCTTCTTTGGAGCAGTTCAATATAAGCCGATTCCACCTGCCAAACTTCCCCATTCCTTAATAAATAGTTATTAAAGATTTTATAAAATTGCGTTTTACATACAAATTTGTATGTAGCCGAAAATCGCAAATAAAAGTTAAAATTCTCATTTATTTTGAATCTTATTGCCAATTCACCAGTAATATAGAGCAAATCACGTATCGTACGTGACGTGCTGTTTATATTTGTTGGTTGAATCTTGATTGTTAAGTTGTGGAGGAGTGGAAGCTTTATGCTTCATCTTTAGCCCCCGCCACTCTAACCTGATTGGGACTAATTACATCATGTGATATGTCATGTGATCATCACCAATCGTTTGTACCAACACTTATATTTTTTATAATTTTTTTTACTAATTGAACTAAGTACACTAAATTAAATCTTAAATTTCATTAATTTTTATTGAGAGTTGATGGGATTTAAAAATACCTCGAAATCGCGATTTTTGGTGTAAAAGGTGATCCAAATGGAGGTACACGGACTTAACAGATTACAGATCCCCGAGCTTAAAGTAGGTGAACACGAATACTAAATTAATTTGCAGTTCTGGTTCCGCGCTATTCCGTCCCCCGCATTGTAAATTCCGAATCCTACAGCCTACTGGGCAACTGGGCAATTACTATGCGCCCCATCGGAATCGCTTCGTCGCATCGGGGAACAGTCATCCCGAACGCCCACTTCAAACATGTTTCTCCCAACTACCACTGAATCTCTAGGTTCGCATTTAAAGTTATGCATTAAGTTCCGTGGTATAAATACCATCTGATCACTTAGTCGAATCGCTTACTGGTAGTTTGCTCGTAAGTATCTATATGCAACAGGGTCGTTGGAAGAAGCAGTGCGAGTTTGAGGGGTGTTTCGGTGTCTCGGCGGGCTTACGGCGTTTGAATCCTTCAAGTTTATCGTCATGTAAGCAGAGTTGATTTCTGTTCTTTTCCTCAAGGCTCTTCTTAACATTATAATCATCCTTTTCGCATGCGGGTATTTTGTTGTGATCGCTCGAAAGGCTGTACAATACAGCTGTGCCAATACGGAGTCGCCTTCAAAACCTCACGAGACATGATATACAGGAGCGCAGTCATACCTAACTTGGCGTCCCAGAATCCCAAATATATCTCTACGGACTGTTATATCTTTTACATTCCTTAAAATAACTCCACGATGAGTACCAAATCTCAACCCCCCGAAATGGAGCTCAACGACATACGCAAAATCCGGGTTGGCAAGCAACCGCCCCTGTTCGAGGACGATGAGCAGAAACTCGTGGACTTGGAAACATGGGATAACAAGAACAAAGAAAACTGGAAGGTCGTCGTAAGAGAGAATAAGAAGAGTTTGGGGTGGTGTGAGTGCTTCTCCTTTGCGGTTTGGTGAAATGCTGTGATGTTGTAGATGGATAGTGGAGAAACATGGCTGAGTGATCACAGTGGATCGGATACGTCGAGTTTTGGGGACCACGTACTGATTCTGGTGGGACGATAGGCTGTTATGCGTTATTTACTTGTATATTTTGGGGGTATGATGGGTTAGCTGGGACAGTATGTATCTTCCTGGCCTTACAATATTCGGTTGTACTTCATACTGATCACTTTCCAGATTGTTTTAGCAATTTCGCAGTTCAGGCATGATTATGGCTCTGAATACAAAGGACAATTTGTTGTTGGTGCTGGAGTTCAATTAATGTTCGCTGCAGCGTCATTCATTGGTTTGATGGCTGGTGGGGCTCTCAGTGCATTTGTATCGAAACGATGGGGAAGACAAGTCTGCATAGCTGGTGGCTTCGGTATGTTTTTCTCTATGCCCCTTGGGTAAGAGCCTTCTAATATAGACGCAGCATCCACACTTCTCGGCGTCCTCTTTCAATTTCTTTCGGCGTCTCCGACCCCTCTTACGCCATCCCGTGCCTCTTTCCCTCTCTTCTTTGCTGGCAAGCTCCTGACGGGCATCCCTCTGGGAATTTTCACCACCATCGCACCACCCTACTGCTCAGAACTTGCTCCTATCTCTCTTCGTGGTGCCATCACTGCAGCCGTAAACTTCAGTATCGTCCTTGGACAATGTCTCGCCTATGTTGTGATGCGACAAACACAGCATTTGTCTGGGGTTAACTCATATCGTGTGCTGTTCTCTGTGCAATGGATATTTGCCGGTATTGGATTGGCTATTTTGTGGTGGTTTCCAGAAAGCCCATATTTGCTGGTGTCCCAGGGCAAGATGGAGAAAGCAAGGAGGAATATTGGGAGGTTGTATGGCGGCGGGAAGGGAAATTTTGACCAAGAGGGCTATTTTGCGATGGTTTTGGCTACACTCGAGAAGGCGAGAGAGGAGAAGAGGAACGAGCCAGGATTTAAGGAGTGTTTTAAGGGATCCAATTTGCGAAGAACGATGATTGCTAATAGTGTCTTTGTTGTTCAAAATGTTTGTGGAATTTCGTGGATTATTGGGTACGTTTGATCTCTTTGACTTGCCTCCACCTTTGCTAAACTCGATTAGCTATATGTCCTACTTTCTCACTTTAGGTGGAATGTCGGAATCACGTGCATTCGATGTTTCAGTCCTTCTCTCCTTTATCATGCTTGTCGGCAATACCTTCTCCTGGTGGCTTGTCGAATCCTTTGGTCGTCGAAGTACGGCACTCTACGGATGTTTGACTTTGTTCACTACATTGATGTTGATTGGGATCACCTCATTATTTCCCAAGTTACTCACAGCACAAGTCGTATTTATGGGAGTCTGGTCGTTCATGTATCAAGCTACGATTGGTGCAGTGGCATGGCCAATCGTATCCGAAGTTGCAACTTCAAGCCTAAGAGGACATACCCAGTCGCTTGTTACCATGACCACAGGTCTGACAGGAGCAATTGTAGGCGTTTCACTTCCTTTTGCAGTCAATCCAGATCAAGGCAACCTTGGAGGAAAGATTGCCTTCATTTATGGTGGCCTTCTGGGACTGTGTTGTATTGGTATTTGGTGGTGGTATCCCGAGACGAAGGGGTTGTCGTTTGGAGAAATTGACCGATTGTTCGAGAGTGGCGGTCGACCTCGGGATTTTGGCAGAGCTAAAAAAGCAGGTAAGGGGGATGTAAAATAAAAGTTTTGGTCAAATTTTATAGCTGTATATGGCAAATTTAATAAAAGAAAATCTAATCTCTAAAGATAAAAAAACGTCCAAGCCAAGCGGCTGACAATTTCTCAGTGGTGGTGCAGTAGGTAATTAGGTGTTTGTTGTTATTCTGCCAACCCTGGTGCTCTCTATCACTTCCTACTTCCTCCTCACTTAGTGTCACCCAAGTCAAAGACTGTGCCTGACTTAACCAGAGGCGGCTCCACTCCTCTATTCTGGGTTGCAGCAGCTAAGAGATATTTTCGCTTGGATAGGCTTTACAACTAAAATGGTATGACCAAGAGTTCGAGTGACTAGTATCAAAAGAGCATCGATATTACAGCTTTTTCGATTATCTTAATTATTGTCGCTAATTTCATTCTAAATGGCACTCCAATCACCAGTGCCCATATCTTCTGTGATAGAAGATTTACTTTCTGCGTCATCACACACATGCAGAAGCCATCCAGCAGATATCGATGCTACTGCAAGTAGAATAGAGTATGAACCTGTAAACATGAGGAGAATTGAGTCAAACATATTCGTTGACAATGAGCTTTGTAGGTGATTTTCGGTGCGAGGCAGAGCTCTCTCAAATCCCCCTGTATTTTTAATGAGGCCCGAGTGCGTTGCAAGTGTAACGGTGGCGACAAGCAGTTGTAACATGGCAAAAATATTTGGTCGGAGATAAAGACGGATTGTGGCGACGGTTGCATGTGATATTACTGCCGCTCGTTCAAACTCAATTGCCTTATTTCCATAGGCAGTTAAAATGGCAACACCAGCGAGTAGGTTCAGAAGAGCTGATTGAATCTGAAGAGGTATTCTACTTGATTTCTTCCCCTTTTCACCACAACATCCAGCGAAGTAGCAGCCAATTCTACCGAGAGCTTCGCCTAGTGGTAGCGCCAAGGCAAACGCACAGAATAAGCGGTATCGTTGGACGAGATTCGGTATCACAATGCTGAGTATAGCTGCAATGACTGCACCTTGAATCCAAAGGCCATTCTGTGTAAATATCCGTAAACTAAAGATACCCTGTGGTCCGTGTTGAAACAAAACGGAGGGTATTCGCGCCCCAAGAAACGCCGAGAACCCCGTAATCAGCAACTGTGCTCGCAGGTTCCATACCTGTGATGGCTCCAATACGCGCGGAGAGTTTTGAATATACAAAACTGCTGAAAGAACTGTGGCCATAAAAGATGCTAGGGCAAGAAACATGCTGTAGAACGGAATGTTCGCAGCTTGGGCGACTCGAAAATATGCTGGGCGCGTAGAGACTAGTTGAATGAGCTGTAGTTTCTCCGAAGTAGCTAAGCATATTCTAACCAGGAAACGACTATAGATGAATATCGATAGTAAGTTCAACCAGAAACGTGGATCGGAAACCTTGAACATTGGTAAGAATGTTGCTGCATATATTGCTGCAGGAATCCGAAGAAGTGCAAGAAGTGCAGTATTGATGACACGAATTCGATACGCTAGAGCAGAATTTGTATCTTTAATTCCATGTATTGCTAGTATGCAGACTAGGTCTGAAAATAGTTCAGTTAGAAGAGAGGTATAAATAGCGTAGATGAATCTCATCGGGAGCTTAGCTTGAAGCTGGTAGACCAAATACCCCAAAGAACCGAGGTGGTGCTTGATGTATCCTGTAGAGTGATCGAGTCGATTGAGCTCCGAGGCCCAAAGCACACTTCGTGTTGCTATACATATTTGTCCTGCTCTGGATAGATTGGGAATCCCAAGGTTGTCGTTGGAATCGTTGGAATCGCTGAAGGCTGTGTAGCAAATAGGGGTTGAAACTGCAGTTATAATCATGCCCATGATGAAGGTGAAGTACTGTGTATCCTTTCTTTCCCGGTACAGGCTGTCAAATTTTGTAGCAAAGAAATGCTGAAAAATGTTCTTTACAATCCGCTCGATGATCCAGTAGCCCATGAGCCATAAGAAAATAGACGGAATGGTCAAATAACCCCCAAATTCAAGTAATTCTGACATTTTGCTTTGACTGTTCGGGACAAGTCAATCGTGGTGTTGTAATAAGTAGTCTGAAAACATATATCTCCTTGACGCTAAATCTCTAAACCTATCACTAGGAGTTGAACTAGATTGCCGCCGTCTAGTAGCCAGCTGAATATATTTCATTGTGGAGCTTGAATATTTGACCTCAAGGTTAAACCCAAACAAGTAATTGAGCCGAATTTGAGGGTATCTCAACCATAGTTCGGGCTTGGCGTGCTGACAGCCGCCTTGGAATTTAACGCTGAATTTGTAACATGCAAGGATCTGCGCCTCAGATTTATGCAGGGCAATACGGAGATTCTTGTCGATTGGATCTGGTGGACTTTGAATAAGCTTCAGCATGCCATGGTTTGGCTCGCTGTAGTCTGTTTGCTTGCACAGTGCAAGACTTTCTGAGAATCTTCCTCTCCACAATTCCAACTGACAATATTTCTTCGAGTGCTTGGGTGACAGTGACAGTATTCACTCGTAGGCAAACGAAATTGAAAGGATCTTTGCTTAGAATTAGCGAGTTATCGTTAAACGTGAATGTAATTCTATGGTGGCAACTTCAAGTTCTTACAAAGATGGAGTCCATGGAATCTCCAGAATCTAAAAACTTAAGATATGGGAAGGCACTGGATGTGGACTGTATCGTTGAGGGAGATATTGATAGTGATGAAGAAGCGAAGTTGAAGATAACTTTCCGCACTTATGCTGCATTTGCTGCTATGTGTACTGTTGTGCTAACAGAAGCCCTTGATGCAACTTCGATTGCAGTCGTTCTTCCAGTGAGTCTCCGTTGCTTGGGAGGTATTTTAGAAGGCTAGTGACATCGCACATAGGTGATAGCTCAGTCAATGAAAAGCAGCACTACCACGACATTTGCTCTGGCTACTGGTTTTCTCCTTGCATCAACAGTTTTCCAGCCAGTATTCACGTCCACGTCTCATATATTTGGCCGAAAACCAGTCTTGCTTGCTGTATTGCTGCTTTTTCTTGCGGGAGCCATCATCGCAGGTTTTTCGAATAAAATTGTGGCCCTCCTCTGCGGCAGGATCATTCAGGGGGTAGGCGCGGCTGGAACCATCTCTTTGACAGTCGTGATCGTCACTGATCTTGTTTCCCTTCGTAAAAGAGCACTGTTATATGCCATTTTGAATGCTATGTGGGCTGTTGGTTCTGTCTCCGGACCAGTCGTCGGTGGGGCATTCGTCAGTATCACATGGGTATGTTATGCGTTTCCGAATTTGTTCCTGGGCTAATGCAAATTGAAGAGATGGATCTTTTGGATCAATATCCCGCTTGTCATTGCTTCACTCACGAGTGCTGCTTTATTTCTTCGTTTAATAACTCCGGAAGGAACCTTCGGCCTCAAGTTAAAGCGAGTAGATTTCATTGGGATCTTTCTGTTCCTTACCTCAGCAACGTCTTTTCTCCTACCTATTACACTAGCAGGAACTGTCCTACCCTGGAGCTCCTCCCGAATCTTAGTACCCTTGATTTTGGGATTTGCTGGACTCGTAGCTTTCGTATGCCACCAAAAGTTTATTGCCAAGAACCCAACAATCAAGCTTTCCATCTTTGGGAATGGAACCACGGCCATTGGCCATTGTGGAACATTCATTCATGGAATTCTCCTCTGGATGATTCTATACTATCTTCCGTTGTATTATGAAGGTGTGCATGGATATTCTCCTCTCATGTCAGGGATAGCTGCGTTCCCAGAAACCTTCACGGTTGCTCCTGCGGCGATAATCACTGGTCTGGCAATCAGCAAATCTGGTTACTACCTATGGGCGCTGAGAATGGGCTGGGCGCTGACAGCTCTTGGTATGGGTTTGCTGTGTTTGCTAGATCAGAAGACACCAATTGCAAGCTGGATCCTCATTAACCTTGTCGCCGGCTTGGGTTTGGGAATGTTAATTCCTGCGGGTGGAACCGCAATCCAAGCAGCTACTCCTCCAGAAGATGCCGCACAGGCGATTTCTATGTTCTACTTGCTTCGCGCGGGCGGACAAACTGTGGGAGTTGCGATTGGAAGTACTATTTTCCGGTGCCAAATGAAAAACGTCTTCGATATTGGGGAGACCTCCCCAGAAGCGACAGCCGAGGGGCTATTAGAAATTCTGAGAACCTTGCGTCAGAGTGGTGATGGAGCTGAAATATTGATACATGGGGTAGTGAGTTCATTGAAAGTAGTATGGGCCGTGGGGTGTGGGTTGGCAGGGCTTGCAGGTTTTGCTTGCTTGTGGATGAAGGCATACTCCCTGGATCAAGGACAAAGTGAACCGGAGGGCGAGAGCTCACCAAATCACACCGAAGCTGCCGAGCCACCTTTAAAGAAAGCGAGTTGTGGGATTCTGGATGGTATTCGTAAAGAGAGCGTATGACCCTCTGGGTGGAGGTTATTTGGTGTTAGACATGATTAGAAATAGTGAGAAGGCAAATAGGAAATTTTGAGGCCTCCCGTTCCGCATTTCGGATCAGGCCTGTAATCTGTCAATTAGAACACGAAATTTGATCCTCTTTTTCATCTTGCCGCCTCTATGTTCACAACTTACCATATAAATTTAAAGTTCTTCTAGAGAGCAAAGAAACGGGAATGCATCCACCCGAGTTGTCTGTCGTAATACGAAAGTTCATCTCTTAAATATACATACTCTCGTGGTTCAGATATTGAACCTTGACAGCTCTCCTATTGAAAAGTGATACTGAACTAAGTTTCATTTTGATGGGAATTTCTAGTCACGTGTTAGCCGAGAAACCCTCTGGAGATCTGAAACAATGTCCAGCGATGTTTAAAGAGGCTAGCAATCCATGGCCGATGTATGAATTTTTTTGGTGTGAACCCTGAAACTTTTCCTGTACTGAACGTGACATTGGAGGTTTGGAATAGCAGCTCCCCACCCAACTACAAAGTCCGACTTAACTCCGTGACATCTTCATAGCTTTCGACACCTCCAAAACCCGCTCCGCGGACTCGGAGCCTTCGTGTAGGTATCTTTATTCAGTTGCCTTCTAAATCCGACTAATAGCCGTCGATTCCCCGTGAGTTTCTCCTAAAATGGCTTGGATAATGAAAGTAATACGAAATTTAAGACACGGAATATGTGGATATAGATTCCTGTGACGATGATTGCCATGATAGATTTGTTGAATTAGAGATTGGGTCTTATCTATAAAGTTGCCTTCTTCTGCTCTAGAGACTCGATCCAAAGGAACAAACTCAGCTGAGCACTTCACCTTCAAAATATCAGCCCGGAACATTTGAATAGATAAGACTTTTTACACAGCTTGAAGAGGATACCATCATGTCGCCAACAGTCATTCTTATTACCGGTATGAAATTTAGGAAGAACCTCCAAATTATAAAGAGAAAACATTGATGTACTCTAGGTGCAAACTCTGGGGTCGGCTATGCCGCCACGAAGGTTATCACTGCTTCATCAGAGAACTACCATGTCATCATGGCATGTCGCAACCTTGAAAAGGCAGAGAAAGCCAAGTCAGAGATTGTGGCTACCGGGGTCAAGGGTTCTCTTTCAGTCGTTGAGTTGGATGTCACCAATCAAGCATTGATCGATAAGGCTGTCACATTCGTCGAGGAGAAGTTTGGCAAACTCGATGTCCTTGTCAATAATGCTGCCGGGGGCTTCCTATCGCCGGATGTGAAGACGCGATTCCAATCAAGTTTGGAGACCAACGTCACAGGGCCAGCTATGGTGGCCGCATCTTTCCGACCACTACTACTCAAGTCCCCAAAACCATATTCACTCTTCATTAGTAGCGGCCAAGGATCCGCCAACCTCGTAAAGGGACCGTCCCCAATCCCAAATGGCGAAGCTTATATGGCGAGCAAGGCAGCTTTGAATATGGTTGCATTAATGGAATGGCATAATTTTAAATCGCAGAATCTCCGTGTGTTCAGCGTGTGCCCAGGGTTTGTAGTGTCCAACCTTCGGGGTACCAGTGAGGAGGCTAGAACTGGATGGGGAAAAGCTGGAGACCCGGAGGTTTCTGGAAGGCTCATCTTGAGTATCATCGAAGGTAAACGTGATGGAGATGATGGGAAGTTTGTTTGGACTGATGGAGTTTATCCCTGGTAAAAATTCTACTACTCTCTGGAGGTGAAGCTCCCATAATTTCGGAGCGACAACCAAAATTGTAAAGCTTTGAAGGCCCTTCTGACCAGAGCTTCTTCAACCACAATTGATGTTTTCTTGGAGTTTACTCTGACAACCTTTGCTATCTTGTGTCACCTTAATGTGGCCCGTGAGGACCTCTTTCCTAAAACCAGTGGCGAAACGGTCGTGGTCTGCCAGGCAGTGCTCCATCTTCGCGGTGCTTCACTCTCCTGCGTGGGCGTTCGCGGTAAGGCCAATTCTACTAGTTTCTCCTGCTTCGCTTCGCCCTTGTCTTTTCTTTCTTGACGCAGCACATTTAAAGCGTCTTGATCCTTTACCATGTCAATCCACTTGACTGATTTTCCCCATTGATCACCAGCATAGGGTTTATAATAGTCTCCGAGCTGGAGCTCCCGCAGTCGAGGTAGTCCTAAGACCAGATTCTTCACTGCTCGATCAATTTTCCATTCATCAATCTGTCCATATTCGTCGTCGTCCCATTGTGGAAGCCCGTCATAACAATGTAGTACAACCTTGTTTAGATTCAGGCAAACATCGTTTATTACAAGTGTGTAGATCGAGAGAAGATTCGTGAAAGATACCGGGGTTGTTTTGAAATAGCCAGCAATGTTGAGATTTCGTACCATAGAGGCATTTTTCTTACCAATTTGGCGGAAGAAGCGAAGGACTGGGTCACGTCGAAGAAGTCGAGGTTGATACACCTGTTTATCAAATAGTCTGTCAAGTGCTATTTTTGTCTGAAGTGGAGTTGGCGGCTTCCCATCCCGGCACCACCCGCCTGGTATTCTATGAGGTGCTTCTTCAAAGTCGTTTTGTGAGTGAAAGCCAGTAGGGAAGTCAGAATTGTAGCCGTAGGAGGTGTCAAAGCAAAACGTGTTCCGCCCATACAAAATCTCAGCTGCTTCAGCTTCAATCTGCTTGCATGTCCGAAGCAGCTTTACCGATGAGATGCGCATAATATGAATGTACATGCGATTGAGGATATCATAGCCGTAGTGACCCCGGTCATAAACAAAATGTTCAACCGGGATGCCATGTTCATGACTAAAAGTGTCTGGCAGTCTCAAGGGATCTTTGTTGTTGGGGGCCTCAATCATAGCGACCTGTTGCGGGGTCGCTTTGCTAGTCCAACCATGGTAAGTCCGCATAGGCTTTGAGTTCCAGGCTGGAGGCAGTGTCTCAGTATAAACCATTTTCCAGCTACCTTCGTAATGGTAACTGTATCTTTTGTAGCGCTGTAGCTCATAATTGACCCGTCGCTCGTATTGCACTACACCTGGTTCAATGAAGCAGGTACGCTGCAAGAGTTCTTCATAGATTTGATTTCGAACTTCTATCACGGACTCAGTTTCATGTTCTTCTCAACAATCAGAATATAGCTCACCTCGAGGTAACTTTTCGAGGAAGTGGCATTCTCTGAGATTCAGACTATTGTTGTTGGCCGCAATAGTTGAGGGCATTGAGCTTTCTTTGCGAGATTTTCCTAAGCCGGGTTGCTTGACTGGCGCAGCGGAGGTGGGTGCTCCCCCACGAATGACCTTTCTGACTTGCGTCATTTAGAGGTGTGAGAGACAGGATATGACCAAAGAAAAGACACCAATTTATCTGTAGCAATCTAGATATTTTTGACAGGCGATTGTGATGACTTTTGAACTTCAGGTGATGAGGCTGCCTGGCACTTGTGGGGACATCGGGTGACAGCGTCGTTGAACCCTAAGTATTCGGCTGGGAGGTGACAGAACGGTATCGTTCCCTTTAGATGTAGGTATGACTGACGGCTTGGCACTTTCTTGTTCGTGTTGATAAAAGCATAAAGGAATACAGAGGGATGCTGTGGTGGGAAGAGGAAAGAGCTGGAGGGGCTGAGCTATCACGCACAGTTGCGGCGCTAATTGCAAGGCAGAATAGCGGCTGGTCATCTTGGGAGGGGACACGTGAAGCCAAATTTTAGCCTTGGCGCATATAATTTGTTGTCCTTTTGAAATACTTTATATCTTTATAGAAGCTTAAGGATTACATGGAGGATGGAACGAGAAGCTGGGTTTATTTAGATGAAGGCGACTTTGTCAGCGAGCAAGGTAGCGAGGTTGCATTGAAAAGTCGGCGCCGAGGCCTTGGTCACGTGAACTTTCCATAGAGTCTTTCAACTATTGAGGCACTTATGCGTGTTTCTGTATAGCATCGTTTTGAAGAAGAAATGGAGGGAGATTGTATTAAGGAATAAATTATTTTTCTTAGAAAATACCTTCTCGCTCGCTGCTGGCGGTCTACAATAACATGATCATGTATAATAATGGTATCGTGATCTACCTAACAATATTCATGTAATCCTATCAAGTTCAGGTTATATACAATACAGTTAATTAAAATATCGTCATACATTGGTTTGGATGGTATCGGCATTTAAACTCGCGTTTAGCATGGTTTGAAATTTTTAGAGATAGTATATGAAGTGATGACAGGTTCAGCAATTGCTAAATCTGACGAGCACTGGAATCCGGAGATTTGTACATGAATAATATAATTTTACTGGTCTGTAGCCACAATTACTGTTCGGATTCTTTCTCTGCTCTATTGACAGTCAATACGTGACATGAATCTAGCTTGAACGCCTTTTCAAGTTTGAGCCTTTCTTTGGAAACCCGGAAGATCTTCCCCTCTGTCCAGGCTTCCACTCTTGCGTCTTGTCTAATCCAAAAATGCTTGCAAACCGCGCAGGTGAGGCTTTGAAAAGTAAACTCTTTTCCACCATTGTCGCATACTCATCTGGCCTTTCAGCAACAACTTTGCTCTCACCACTTGAGTAGTTCATGACAATATCCATCATCATTCTTCTGTCTCGTTTTGTATCGAAAACTTCAGCATGATTGAGACCCTTCAGCCATATCACGTCCAAGTTTCCACCAGTCCACTTTGTAGATTGCCATTCACTCCCAGATCTATGGTCCTCGAGGGCTTTAACTCCATCAGGTCGTGTGAGGTAGCTTCCGATCGCTTCTGCAGCGACAATAATATCGAGTTCACTTAGCATGATCGTGAAACGATGATCTTTGAGATCCTCTTTCCATAAGATATTGTCCGGCCACCAAAACCTGCGTGCAAGTGTATGCGCAGCACCTATGTCAGTCGATGCGAAGTAGTACAGCTGGTGTTCAGATGCAGATTGAGGTGGTCGTCTCGTGAAGTTGTATGTCATGTCCGGAAGGTGGATAAGGAAAGCTACTGGATCGATTAAAATCACATCCGCGATTCGAGAATTCAAAGATGGATTTCGTAGTAATTGCGCTGAAACAATGGTACCGTAGGAATTTGCCATGAGTACAAATTTAGACCAATTGTGCTGATCAAGGATTGATTTGATCTCAGAGCGCATCTCATCAGGGGTGAGAGCACCGTGTGTCATACGGAACGAGATCGGGAGGAGTTCAAGTACAATAATTCCCACTTGATCGTCTTTGGCGCATTCATGATCCAAATTAGTTGCGATTTCAGCGAAGAAGTCACTGTAGGTATGTAGGATACCAATGCCGTGGATGTATAATATTGGTAATTTTGTCTTTGAAGTATGTGGACGGTACCAATACGAAATGTGCTTTGCTGGTGATGTTTGTGGCGAAATCAATGTATGTGATCGAAATGGAAAACTGGTAAACCATCCTTTTGTTGCATAATGTTGGTAACCATAATACCACATGATGAGAGCAGTGTAGAGGTCAGTGCCACCTACTCCCAAGATGTAGAACAACAATGGCTTGTGAGAGATATTGACCGGATCTAATGATAGTCTGAGAGTTTGGACGCCTGGTGTCTTCCCAGGAAGAAATTCGAGATTATTGGGAAGGATACTCTCCAATAAATCGACATACTCTTCCAGCTCTTCCTCTTCGTCTGGGCCTACGGTACCCTTGTCCAAGAAAGCCCAGCTGATCCATTCTTTCACATTATCTCGGCCAATAGTCTCGATGGGTGCCCCGCGATGCCAAAGTGATACATATCTTGTTGGATCTGTAATTGTCGAGATGCATTTCTTGAAGAGCTCGCGGCGCTGGGCTCGGTTGATACCTTCAACCTTCACTGCTGGGCCGTGTACAGCATATGACATGGGCAAGTACACTACTAGATAAAATAGAGATTCTGCGATTGGCCATATCTCAACAGATGCTGGTAGTCGTGTGATAGGGAAAAGGCCGGAAAAAGCGAGAATGCAATATATAATGCTTATAGGAGCGATAGACTGAAAGTACCAGGCAAAGATCCGAGAGAAAATGAGTGTACCCCGAGAGCTTGGAAGCATCTTGCAAGTTTGATGCGACAAGTCTATTGATTGATAAATAGGAGGGAGGGCTATTAACGATAGTAAGGGTCAAAGATCTAGAACTTCTCGAGGGTGGCTCATGACTTGGGAATATATGTTATTTGAGAACTTGGCTTCGATTGCGAAAAGGATTCACTCCAGGCTAGCTGACTCACAAATTGTCCACACGAGTCTGTTGACGCCCAAGAATGTTGCAGAAGTGAGGCTGTTGGTAGCCTAAAACTGAGGCTGAGTTGTCTGAAGTTACATGTGGCTGATCAGGGGTTAAGATAAGATATACCCTTCTCTTAAAATGGCATGTTTCCCTATCATTTAACCCAATCAATGACAGAAGGAAGCGCTGAAAGGACGGGAAGAACCGCCCCCACCACCTTTTCACTTCTCCTACAACTTGGCACCTTCACGATCTCCACAAGAAATACCCGTTGGGGTCGCAAACGATGCTGTGCTCAGAAACGAACCAATATCTTTTTACCTATACTCCGAGAAGTATGCATAATACATGCACCTGGCTGCACTTCGAGCAGACGAAACAACTATTGGGTCCAAGTGAGAATCCAGCCAGTAGCTCATTCTCTTGAAGACAGGAATTACTTATTTTACAAATCCCCCGCACACCTAGTGGCGCTTTCTAACCATTCGAAGGATCCGAGTACAATCTTGGCTGCTTGTCATAACGGGGCTTCTGGAGCTACACTCTCATCTTGGTCCCCCCCTCAACCTGATCCTTATTTCAACGACACTTCACATTTGTATCCATGTGAGCTATGTTGAAATAATTTTTGTCTGCAAATTATGCTGGGAACAACTAATAGTCTTGTTGGCTATCTGAATCTTGGAACTACGAAATGATCGACTACGACGTAGCCGTCGCATCCAAGGAACAGCTCGTGTCTGGCTTCGTCCATGAGCCAAATGGTAGAGGTACTCTAGGAATTCTGTTGAGTTGTCTGGCAGTCCTTCTTCTCAATACCTGGAATGTCCTACACCTTAACATCCCTCCACATAGTACGCCGTGGCGAAATTATATGCACAAGGTTAAATGGTGGATTATCGCACTCATCTGCCCTGATGGCCTTGCGGTCAGCTCTTGTGAGCAATGGAGGAATGCCAGGCGATCAGTGAAGGCGCTAGGAAAACGATATCCCTGGTGGACCGTTACTCATGGATTTTACGCTGAGATGGGAGGCTATAGAGTGGTTTCTGCTGCTGGCAACAAACAAATGTACATCTTTCGGGTCAAAGAGCTGATATGGCTCACGGAGAATAATGTTCTTACGATCCCGGAGATCACAATTGACGAACTCCACGACAAAAGCAACGCAGATTGGCTAGTAAAGGGCATCGCATTGACACAGTCGTCTTGGTTCATGATGCAAATCTGTGCTCGAGTCAATCAGGACCTTCCTATAACTACACTTGAGCTCGGAACCGTCGCTTTCATCGGGTGCACAGCGATGATGTATTTCTTCTGGTGGCATAAACCCATGGACCTCGAGACCTTTACACCAATTCCCGACCCAGGCTTGACATCTGCACAACTTTGCCGGCTGGCCAAAGAAATCTGTTTGCTCCACGAGGTATCAGAATGGTATCGACCACCACCAAAGGAAGCCCACAACCATGGATGGGACTGGTTTTGGTTCGAGAAGCCGATGGTCCTTAGGAGACTGGAAATAATCAGCAGAGGTGATATAGTTCCAGAGGATTTGCGTGTAGTTGTGAAAGATAATTTCACAGCACATGCACGCGTCACCTCGTGGTTTATGCCTGCTGTAAATGAGAGCCACAGTGTTGAATGGGGCCCTTGGGATCACCTATGTGTATTTTCTGTAGGAACGATGTTTAATGGTATACATTGCGCAGCCTGGAAGTTTCACTTTCCGACTAAGGTCGAATCAATCCTTTGGAAGATTGCAGTGTGTATCATGTTGGGGGTCATATACTTCTGGGTGCCGATCGCGGGTATGACGTGGTGGCTGCCGAATCGAGGGCGACTGAAGCAAATACCGTACTGGTTTGCAACGTGGTGTTATTTCATGGCTCGTATGTATTTACTAGTTGAAGTATTCTTTGGCTTAAGGTCCCTAGAGCCTCGTCACTTTTTGACGGTAGAATGGACACAGTATATACCACATGCTGGCGGGTAGTAAAACAAAAAATGAAAGTAAAGGTTACAATTGAATATTTAATAAGCGGATTCGATGATCCTTTGAAATACCCGGATTACCATACAAGGTTTTGAGATGGTAAGAAATATCTGTGTGCTATATTAGACTGGGCCTTTATCTCATCAAAACAAACAAGACTAAACTGTTATTATCTTCATAGCTTTTAACGGAGTCCCTGAAGCAGTTTTAGATATCAACAAACATATTAGACTGAGGATCAAGAGTATGCAGCCGATTAGACCATATATTTTCGAAAGCAAAAGAAATCTGGTGTTACATATCTAAATACTCTACGTATCCTTTTGAGTTTGTAAAAGATAATAAAGTGTTAGTTGTTTAGACAATATATAGTAACCTAGTAAAGAAGCCGAGGAATTTAGCATTCTGTAAACATTTAGGAAATTTCTTCCAACCGTTCTTTGATTGGTTACTTGTCGTGGTACAATAGGCGATAGTCAACACACAAGACAACAATGCTCATCACTAATTTTCCACTGCTCGGTAAAAGAACATGAAAAGCTAGTAAATGCAGTGGTAAGTTTCTATAAGGAGCCTAGTTAGGTAGATCTAAATTTCAAGGCTTTGCTACCTACCTTCAAGTCTTTGAAAACAAAACTCATCGCGATCACTTGACTGTTACATAATATTGAATGATAATTGTAAGATACCATTAAGTATAAATACAAGGACTTTTCCCTACTAACTAAAACTTTTAAGATTTTTTTCTAGTTGCTGGTAGGATGTCTTGAAAACTTAAAATTAATTCTGAAGGCAACCCACGACACTGGGAAGGATACCTGAATCACGAAGCTCATAGCCAAGACCCCATCGAGAAGATTCATGGCCCGACATTCTAACCCTTCAATTGACTATAGGATTTTCGCTCCGAGTTCTACTGCCCTCTGTTGGATATTTTCAGCGATGATCATCTATTTCTATAGAGAGAAGTGCTATATATACATAGACCTGGGGTCTGTAAGGTTGCCTATTGCTGCCCATTGCTACCTACTATCATGACTCATAGAAGGCAGCAGTTATCCTTGCCTATCTTTGTTGTCTATATTTAACACCCTCATTGCGGGGCATTTCCCGCTAAACAGTGATAGTTCAGGATTTCTCAAACATAGACGGAAATCTTGTCCTCTCCTATGACTAAAGTTTTAAATAAGTCCTTTTTCTTAAACCCTCAAATTACAGCTAAGGCTCTTGCTATAATATTCACAGAAGCCATTATAATAAAAGCTCAAAGTTCTAGAAGTAAAAGAGTTAAAAAATAAATAAAGGATATTTATACTAGGTATAATCTAAATTTAACTATGAGGATAAGAATTCGACTCCCTTTTTCACATTCCCTTTAAGTTCCTCTATTGCAGTGTCGAACAACATCTTCTCGTAGTCCGAGATTGGTCCAATGGAATAAACTTTCTTTGCTCCATGTAGCCCAAACTCGACGGGTACCGCGAAGTACTCAACACCAAGCTCCTTAGCGACCTCGTGTCCTCCAAGGATGTCAGGCAGATACAAATATGTCTCCTCAATGATACCACTCTTCCCAGAGGCTGCTTTCAAAATTGATTTGATAAATCTTCAGGAAGGATTGATTAGTTAGTTGCGCACTGATTACAAATGGGCATATACCTAAAGGCAGCATATGCCATGCAAGTAGTTGCCGATCCAGCCCCAGCCTTAGCCTTCACAATTTCATCGCCACCAAATTGAACACCTGAGCGAAAAGGAGTTAGATTGCTGATCTGTACATGATCTGGTATTTTTACTCACGGTAAGTAATGGCATCTCTTTGCTCGTCTGTCAATGCTACAGCTGGTTTACATTGGCTAAAAAGTGGCAAAATAGTTGTGCCACTATGTCCTCCTACAACTGGAATCTTATACTTCTGCGGGTCTAGTTGGTCGAGCGCCTGAGCGATGAAAGTGGAAGCGCGAACAACATCTAAAGTAGTCACACCGAAGACTTTTGCAGGGTTGTAAACATTGTATTTCTTGAGTGTCTCAACTGCGATAGGAAGAGTAGAGTTGACTGGGTTGGTAATGATAAGAATAAACGCCGTAGGACAAACCGTTGCTACACCCGTCAACAATTCATGAATAACTCCCGCGTTGGTTTTGAATAGGTCTTATAATAGTGAGCATATTGAGCAATTATTTTTGAAAATTTTCATACCATCGCGTGTCATTCCAGGTTTTCGCGCGATCCCTGTCCCTTTTTTCAGCCAACTGATGAAACAACCGCAGAGTGGAATAGATCCTACCTGCTGGGATGACGACCATATTAGCACCCTGTAGTGCTTTTGAGAGGCCGTCCTCATTAGGCAAAAATCCCGTGACTTTTGTAGGAGTGTCAATGTGGTTAAGGTCGATTGCAATACCTGGGGCATGAACAATATCATACAGAGACAGCTCGTCGACCAACGGACTCTTTTGAAATTAGTGCCATATGAGACATACTATGAAGACATGAAAACTCACAGTCTTTAATAGCAGACTGAGAGGTGTGCCAATTTGGCCGGCGGCACCAAGAAGGGCAACCTTTGTCATTATGTGATTTGGGCTTGGGAATGGTGAGCAACACTTTCACTTCGGTGGAATTAGGAATGGAAGAATGATTTATTCTTTAAGCACATGCTTCAGTAAACAGTAATAAGGTTCTTATAGCAGGCTAGTATCGAGAATTTTGTCTTCGATGTTTCGGTCAAATTATTATCCACGGTTTTGCACTTCTCAGCACCACGAGTTTTACTACCGACAAAGGCGAAATATATGCCCGAGAGGTTCCCAAGCTGTGTGGGACTATCCATATTCAAGTATCATGTGTTATATTTAGGTGGTTCTCTAGTACGTAATCCTTCTAAGGTTTGATATGGGATACTTTCATTTCCTCCAATACTTTCCTTTGCATTCAGGTTCCATATCGAACTACACTAAACATGGTGTCAATTAAATGCTTGGTTTCATTCAGTTGAAAATTAAATGCAAAATGATATTCAGGGATACCTTTTGACGGGAACGTTGCATTATTCAAATTTAAAGGGTAATATCGCCTTCTTGATACAGCCTACTACTTTGCTATTAAATGTAGATTTTTTTGGTGATTCTGTGCTGCCAAAAACATTCACGGTCCACGTTACTTATCATGATATATAACACATGCCATGATGGTTGTAGTTCAGCTACAACATATATTTTGTTGAATACTACGGCAAACTTAGGGATTTGCAGCTATATCTTGCTCTATCTATGACTATTTTACAGCGACTTGCCTTCCTGCTGCTCTGTCACCACTGTCAGCAGAGACTCTCCAAAACAACCTCTCCTTGCATTTTCCATAGCAAGGGATTCCATCGCCGCTAAGGTTTCCGTTGTATGGGTTCCCAAATGAGGAATCAAGAGCGCACGCTCATTACCCATCAGAGTCTTATTGATCTCAGGTTCATTCTCATAAACATCAAGTCCGACTGACGCAATCTTTCCTGAATCCAAGGCTGCTGCCATTGCAGCTTCATCAATGATCGCACCTCTAGCAGTGTTCACAATAACCACACTATCTTTCATCTTTGCAATCTCGTCTGCACCAATCATATATCGTGTCTGAGAATTCAGGGGAACATGAAGAGAAATAATGTCGCTCTTGGTCAGTAGCTCATGGAACGAAACATAAGGTGCACCAGCAGCCTCAGCCTCTGTCAACTGGTTCCTGTTGTGGTAGATGGTCTTCAAGCCAAAAGGCTCCGCTCGCCTTTTCACAGCGCGGCCAATCCGACCCATTCCAATGATTCCAAGGATCTTACCCTGGGGATCGTGACCAAAGTCAACGCCCGTCTTGAAAGCTCCTTTCCGAAGAGATCCGAGAGAGGGGTTGAGCTGGCGGATAGCACCAAGGAGTAAGAACAGAGTTAGGTCTGCAGTTGCATTTGTAACAGGATCGGGTGCATTCGTAACGGTAATACCACGAGCTGTGCATGCTTGAATGTCAATAGCATCGTAACCTGCAAGTAACAAGTAAGTAGCTGTTGCTCAAGGCATAGCTATCTGACATACCAGCTCCATTATGGCAGATGAATTTTAGCGAAGCTGGAAGCTTTTGGATAAGTTCTGCATCGAATTTACCTGCGACCTATTGCCATTTATTATAAGTCTTGGCGAGCAAAGATAAATGACAAAATAGTAGACTTGCCGTATAGCTTGAAGATGTACTGTAGATGGCAGTAATATCCTTGTATTTTTTCTCCAGGTCTTTAAAGAATTCTAGCCTGTTTGTGCTTGAGATAACTTCCACTTGTGCTACAGACGCGAGCTCTTGATATTTCCTAAGAGCATGGCGGACTGGATTAAAGAACAGGATTTGTGGCTTGATTGGAGTCATTGTGAAAATCCAGGGTACATAAATTTGCGTAAAATGCCGCGCAGCGCGTATCAATACCAAGGCAAGTTATATAGGACGCTGGGCTTTATGATGGTGAAGGAAGCGAAGTTCTCTCGCCTAAATTATTGGCCGACTTGGAAATTACTATGCTTTGCACAAAATAATTTACATCAAGTGATGGACAAGCTTCCCCGCCTCGAAACTTCCCCGGTTTCCTAGAGTGTCTGTAAGCAGCGGAGTATCATAATTCGTCCGAGAGTAAATATATATACTTGACGGGCCGCGGTGTGTCAAGCCTCACATTAAATTCACCTTCCTCTTGTATTCTAAGCAAATATCAAAGCCCCAACTCAAAATACCCATCATGCTGTCGATTAAATATCTGGGCCTTCGAGGAGAGAAACTCGCTCATGTGCGCATCGCACTTGTTGTTCTACCGTCATTTCTGCTTTTTGGTTACAACCAATCGGCAATTGGAGGAGTTCTCAAATTCACATCCTTCACGCAAACATTTCCTCGCATTGATACTACAAACACCACTGGAGAAGAGAAAATTGAGAATGCTCGTATACAAGGTTAGATATTCCTAGGGTCACAAGAATATGTCACTAAGGTAATGTTCCTAGGAACTGTTGTTGCAATATATACTCTTGGGTGCCTCATAGGGGCATTGGCTTCAATTGCAATCGGAAACTCGCTCGGTAGACGACGATCACTCATAATCTTTGCCATTATTGCCGCCATTGGCACCATTCTCCAAGGTACCACGTTTAGTCTTGGACAGCTCATAGTGGGTCGCATCGTATCTGGTCTTGGGGTTGGAGGAGTCAACGCAGTTGTTCCAGTCTGGCAAGCAGAGTGCTCCAAGCCAAAGAATCGTGGAAAGAATGTTGTCATCCTTGGGACATTTGTTGCTAGTGGCATTGCCATTGCTGCATGGGTTAATGTTGGCCTTTCTTTCCACCAAAAGAGCTCAGTCTGCTGGAGATTACCTCTGTCGCTGCCATTTTTTTTCTGCATCCTCATCTGCCTTGGGGTATTCTGCTTTCCGGAATCCCCAAGATGGCTGGTGCAGAAGGGTAGGCACGATGATGCTAGGTCTGCGCTATCTATCCTCAACGACATACCTGTAGCTTCGGAACATATCTCTCAAGAGATCGAGATTATGCAGCGAGCGTGGAATGCAGAGTCATCACGTGAGACTGGGTTTTTGGACCTCCTCAGTCCAAGTCGAGAAAGGCTTCAATACCGGACATTCTTGGCGATAATCATCAATTTCTGTGCACAAATGACAGGTGAGCAAAACCGAGTAAAGCTGTAACTTACCAGAATTAACATGCTAAATCTTCCTCATAGGTGCAAACGTCATTACGTACTATGCCTCGACCATCTTCCGTGAATCTCTCCAGTTCGCCACTTTACAGTCCTCTCTATTGGCTGCAGGTCTCCTCACCTGGAAGATTTTTGCAGCAGTCCTAGCATATTACTTCGTGGACCGCGTAGGCCGTAAACCTCTTTTCATGGTAGCTGGTGGTGGAATGGGCTTGTCTATGATGTGCCTTGCCATCACTGTGTCACAAATCAGTAAAAGTAGTGCCGCAGGACCTGCAGCAGTAGTGTTTCTGTTCATGTTTATGGCATTTTTTCCGATTGGATTTCTTGGCGCTAATTTCCTATACTCGACAGAAATCGCTCCCCAGCATCTTCGCATCCATCTCTCAGCCATTGGAACAGCAGCCCATTGGTTGTTCAACTTCGTAATTGCAGAGGTGACGCCAGTCGCTTTCACAGGCATTGGATTCCGCTACTACATTGTCTATGCTTGCACAGGCTTTGCTGTAATCCCACTAGTTTATTTTCTGTTCCCTGAAACAAACGGGAGGTCCCTTGAGGATATGGACAGAATCTTTTCCAGGCCAGAACATTGGTGGCAGATCGCCGGGGCGGCTTGTGAGAGGAACCTCAAGGTGGAAAGGGTTGAGAACAGCAGTGAAGGCTGTATATCATCTGATGATAAGTACAAGCATTCGGAGCATGTAGAGAAAATCCAAGAGAAGCCTCTCAAGACGAATGAGGCGAGTATCGATGATGGAATTTGAGAATTTTCTTGGGATACTATGTTAGTAACATCAAATCCACAAAAAGTTTGTGCAGTACCCGAAGATGCACTTTGACCTGAAATTTAGCGATTCTGGACAAAGCGCTACCTAGGCTTATTAGCCAACACAAAGGAGTCATATTAAAGACAATCCTCGCTACGTGAAATACTTTTAATTCTGTTCTTGAGGTGTTACCTAAAGACCTTCGTTGAAAATTAGAGAAATAAGTGATGTTAGTTAATGCTATAATGGTGTGGCGAGGCCTAATTCGTTACTTCCATTGTACCAAAACATATCATCAAGGCAAGTAATTTACCAAAACTTACTGCCTTGGCTGGCATAATACCCAATCCATTTGCCCCCTCTCGCATCATTTGTTCCTGTTACTCTCCATGCTAAGATGTACCAACAATGCAAGGTTTGTATTTTACATAAAACTATCACAATACCGTATAAGCCCAGAATCTGTGAATAAGAGATCATCGAGTCGAATCTAAGATAACTTTCATCTCGTGTCCTTTCACTTAGACCACTTTTATTCAACTCCGGCATGCCCAAGAGACTGGAAGACTACATATCATCTTTCGAAAACTAGAATACTCAAGGGAGGTGTCGTAACTATCTGCTTGCTGTTCCGCGATACTCCCTTCCCTCGACTCAACCCGTGCCGAGGGGTGGCCAAAAAAATACAAACCCCATACCCTCACACTTGATCGAACCTGTTCTAAAAATGTCCGCGCAAGCTATACACCGCGCACTTCTAGTTGGCCTCGTGGCCACAGAAAGGGGTTTTGGGATGCGCTGCTGATAACTCTCCTTGCTGACCTGCTTGGAGTTTGTGGAGGTGGGGTGAAAGAAAATATAAGATGACGTCGACCTTGGGGTCTTCTCTGCTAATGATGTTGATGGGGTATGTAACTAGCTGCCCTCGATTTGACAAGGAAAAAAGCGGTCACATATTCAGTATTTTACACAGTAATCCTTATGCTCAATATGGTGAGGGAAGTCTTCATCGGACTATCTTCGGTATGTATCAAGGACGGTCTCGCTTCGGAAAATGCAGTTAGAGTAGTCGGTCAATAGTTTAACCGACACATTCCAAGCCAGAGCGGGGTCACTTGTGTTTAATAATTGACCGACGACAGCAAGCTTTGCGAAATCAATGTCTTTTGCCCAGTTTACTGAGAGGGCACGTGTTATCTAGTTACATGATAATGGTCGGCGAGACAGACAGTTGTGGCAACAACGATTTACCTGCTGCCTCTGAGACTTGGTCCCGAACCACTTCTGCATGTAATGGGTGCCGCTCCAGGAAGCAAAAGGTATGTAAATACAGCAGTCCAGAAGAATTACAATCTTTATTCTACCATATTCTTGGGTCACTTTAGTTAATTGCTGACTTACGCAATCCTATCTAGTGCGGTGGTGAAAGGTAAACTCGCTTCCCCAGTTCAAGGGGCAATATCTTATTTTGTAGATCGTTGTGTTAACTCTGTTGGTGTGATCTTTAGACCAGTCTGTGAGCGATGCCATATACTGGGTCATCTTTGTGAATGGCCAAAGGCCCAAAAACGGTATTTCGCCGGTTCTTTGCTTGGCGCCTCTCGTTTCTTGTAAAGGTTCTCACAGGCTGACATTGATTTACCTTTGGTAGAGGCCCTGCGAAAGGATATACCGAAGCATTAGAAGCTCGCTTGATAGAGACTGAGACTGTTTTGATCAAAATTCTCTCGGCAATCAACGTTAGTCAGCTTTCTACAGCACTCTTACAAACAATCCAACAACCAGCACCTGTTCAAGAAGAATCAAGCACGAGACCCGGCTCAACATTAGGAGTAGCGAGAAAGGCAGCAATCGAGTACTGGAGCAAGTTCCCATTAAGCACACCAGAAGAACTAAGCCATTGGCTTGCAGACCGGAATCCAGGCCAAAATTCCATAACACAGACAAGAGATATCGCCTCTGAGGAGCATCTTGATGACGAGAGCGGCAGTTTAGAGATGAAAACGATTGATTATGATTCCCGGCAACTCGAGCCCCCTCAATCCAGGCATCTTGATGCTGGACCTCCTGATGTAAGCATTAACTTAGAGGACAACGGACAGAATCATTCTCCTGTTGGCCAAAACCATAGCATGCTGCTTTCCACTAGACAGTTTATAGATAACATCGAACATCTTAATCAGGATCGTTTCATAGATTTGACAACCCAGCAAAATCTAGAGGGACAGCCGGCGACAGCGATTTCAGAGTCGAATACACCAGCTGAGTTCAAAAAGCCAGGATTCGGATTCTCCGCTGAATTTAGAAATAAGTTCCTGTGGTAGGAGAAATAATACCATTTACTCCTTAAACTTCTCGTAATATATGCAAAACACTTTTCCATGAAGCCTGTATATACCAACCATAGTCTTGGAGAGTTCATATCCACAAATCGCCAGCAATATTACAAGGTATTCCCTGTGTTTTCCATATGCTCGCTACCTCCCTGGAATAATGCCTCCCAACTGACGTGCCCAAAAACGTCAGGCCACTGCAATTCATTGATCTTGCTAAGGCCTTGCGTGTCAACACCATTGCCATGGAACATGCTGTCAAGTGCAGGATCATTAAATTGCTGGTTGGAGAATTGTCCCTGCTGATTCGTGAGATTGCCCAAAAAATCAAACGAATTCCCGGCTTCAGAATTCTGGATCCTCTGTCGTTTTTCTGAGCTCCAATCACCCCTAGATTTTGGTGATCTTGTCCTTCGGGCATGGCTCTGCAAACTTTGTCCACGCGGGGTGCTTGAAGGCCGCTGACGAGCATCAGTTTCTTCGTTAAGCTGACTGCTGAGGTTTGATGACAGAATGTTGAGCACGGCATGGCAATGCCGCGCATTGCTCCATTGCTCGCCCATAGTATTAAGAATATTAAGACAAGTCTCAATTTCACTGTGCAAACACATTAATGTACACATCAAATATGCGCCAAAGCTAGCTACCATGTATGTATCTATCAGGCTAGCTACTTGGGGTAGTGAAATCATGGGGTATAAGGACTTACAGAATACCTCTATTACTAGGATAAGCTTTGAGCTCGCACGCGAAAGCGATCACCAAGCCAGACATCCAAGTACTCGACAAAATTCCTGGTGCAGACATAGACTGCCTTCGCTGGGTATATTCTCTGAGGGTGGAGACGATTGTTCGACTAGCTTTAAGACAGGTTTGAAGACTTGACCGAAACTCTGGCGTAGCAGGATTTAATGAAAGAAAGGGCCTGTTGATAGTTAATATCAGTTGTTGGTACATAATAGTGAAGAATGGGGCAAAATTATAGCTTATTTCGCTTTCCCTTGATGGTGAGTGAGGCAAGTTTGTTGTTACTGTCAAATCTTGAAGCTCGTATGGTAGGAGATTCCACCAAGAGTGTACTTCCGATTTCAGTGTCAATATATCCCCATTTTGGATAGAGCGATTATGAATAGATTTATGAAACAACTCGAGTGCTCGACCTAAAATCCTGATGTAGCCAATATAGCTTGCCAATACGTCTTCACCAGAATGTCGTGGGGAAACAAATGCATCTCCATGGATCCCAGTAAGCTCAGAAGTGGGCGGTATAGAATTTTCTAGTCCATGCAATTCTCTAGTCGAGTATTGTAACGAATCCGGGTGGCCTTCAGGAAGATGCAACAAAATCTCTCTGTCTGGCCGAACAATTTCTGTGGTATGCGCATCATGAAGTACAGGCTTATGTAGCTCTCTTGTACCTGGCACACAAACATCGACATCCGAGTCTTGAATAGCCAGCGGGTGACCTAAAGCGTGGTTCAAGTATCTATCTGTGGCATACACACACCAGAAAATCCTTTTCCGAATATTGCAGTCATGTAATGACAACTGAGAATACCGATGGGGACAACGATGGAGCCCAGCATGGCACACTTTTCTCATAAGTGTTCCGCCGACTATCGAGGCAGCTTGTAAAGACATTGATGCCATTAGATAAAGCTGTGCTGCTAGCAAAGCCTGAAGAAACGGTATTTCAGTTCTTAGCGAAAGAACCCCAAGGAGAGACATCAGACTTGTTATCGACTCGATGCGTGATTCGGGGGGCAAAATAATGTCTGGACGATCTATAGCTGCTAGATTGAAAATGCACTGGAAGAGGACGGCGCGACGTGTATCGTTACGGTTTTGAAAGGCTGTTTGGTGGAGTTGATTCACGTCACTTGTGTAGAAGCTTTCTAGCTCCTGTAGGAAGGCGGGACCGTGAAGGAATGGAAAGATAGGATGCCATAACTTGAAGTACGTGGTGACTAGCTCTTCTGCTGTTTTGATATCTGGTGGTCGGCCAAGCCCATGCTGGATTCTACCGTAAGTTTTGGGGTGTTCAACTGAGTTGCCGAAATGGTCCTGCTCAAAGACTTGAACATTCTCGGCAGGCAAATCTACATCATCACCTTGCTCGGCAATGCAGTCATTAACGGATGGTTGGGCCGGGGACTCAGTATCACCAGTGGTGCTAAGGTGCGATGTAGACTCGGGATGCGAGTCTGCAAAGGCTCGAAGTACGGTGTTGACGAAGAAAACGCCACTTGAACTGCCAAAGAACTGGCTCTTGTTGGGTGACGAGGTGCTCAGCGAGCCTATTTCAATCGGAAGGACTCCAGATGTGGACGGAGATGGGGATATGTGAGAAGTCATTGCTCCAAGAGGGCATCATGCAATCAATATCTTACATGTAACAACAGGAGGTGAAGTGTGAAAGTTAGGAAACTCGGCTCCCCACATAAAATCACGAGTTTCAGTCTAGATTGCGGGGTGAGAAAAACAGCAATGGGTCACGTGTGCATGTGATTATTCTAGTTGCACCATGAGAATTAATATGAGGGTTGATCTTAATGTGCAAAGTACTCTGTTCTGTCAAGAGAGTCTTTGGAAACTTCAGGGTTTGTAAGATGTGTCAGAAATGACATCCATACTAAATGAAGCAGTGATTTGCCAGAAACTTGTCATAGCAATATTGAAGTACCCGAGAATTCCAAGTTATGGTCTTTATCTACCCGCAAGGCTTTGAGTTTACTCTTCTCAGCCTTCCTCTGACACAATTAACTTAGCCCAATCTAACTCAAGGTCCTCTAGAACCTTCAGGGAAAATCATATTCCAAGGTGTGCTGTTCGAGTTTAAAAACAACCTAATTTGAATACAGTTAGAATATAAAAATACAGATAACTTCACAAGAGAGTTCCTAATTTTTAATTTTTAATTTATATCATCTGCATACTGGATGGAGTATATTAATTCTCGGCTGTGTGTTGTGATACAGTTCTAGGTACCAACAGCCCCGGCCTACTGCGTAATGCACTTCGAATGTAGGTGTCTATTCAAATACGTAACAACCTTCTCCTAATTGATCATCTATCCAATTTCTTAATTTCATCACAGACAGCTTTAGTAACATCTTTTGTCGTCATTGTTCCACCAAGATCAGGGGTAAGAATACCTGCCCTACAGACCTGTTCAACGGCCACCATTAGCGCGTCTGCAGCCTTTTCTTCATTTAGCCATCGAAGCATCTCAGCAGCTGACCAGAAGGTAGCTACAGGATTAGCGACTCCTTTTCCGGTAATATCAAACGCACTACCATGAACAGGCTCAAACAGTGAGGGGTTCTTTCGCGTTGGGTCGAGGTTGCTGGACGGTGCCACTCCAATAGATCCAGCCAATGCTGCTGCCAGGTCTGATAAAATGTCCATGTGAAGATTTGTCCCAACAATAGTGTCGAGGGATGTTGGATTGTTGACCATTCGAACCGTCATCGCATCGACGAGCATCTTATCCCACTTGACATCTGGAAAGTCTATAGAAACCGCCGCAGCAACCTCATCCCAGAGTACCATGCCATTACGCATTGAATTGGACTTTGTGACCACTGTTAGCAGTTTTCGAGGACGTGACTGCGCAGTCTGAAAGGCAAAACGCATAATGCGCTCAATTCCGACATAGGTGAAAATGGCAACTTCTGTAGCTGTTTCCCAAACTTGACCCCTATGAGAGCGACCTCCTTGTCCCGAGTACTCTCCCTCAGAATTTTCTCGAACGAGAACCCAATCAATATCTTCGATTTTTGCATCTCGCAAACGTGATTGTGTACCTGGAAATGTACGGACGGGGCGAACGTTTGCGTAAAGTTGCAAGGGGCCTCTAATAGCTAAAAGGAGACCCCACAAGGAAATATGATCAGGAACGTCTTCATGGAAAGTTAGCTTCAGTTTTGACTATCGTCAATAAATACTTATGTCACACACCGGGTGCTCCAACCGACCCAAACAAAGCTGCGTCATATCCGCGTAGGGTTTCAAGAACGTCCTCATCAACATAGCGCCCAGTCTTCTTGTAATAAGCTGTGCCCCATGGAATATGAGTGAATTCAATTTTGAAGGTGTTCAAAGTCTGAGCCAATTGCTCAACCACTTCGATTGCAGCGTCCACAACCTCTGGTCCGATACCATCTGCTGGGATGGATGCAATACGATAGTTGTGACTTCCTGCCCCATCTGCATGGATAATGCCATTTTTGGTGGTCATAGTTATAACTACCGTTGGGTGAAAAAAACCCTTATTTTTGTGAGTTCGGATATTGGGTGATTGTTTGTGAAGGGTGCACTGGTGATGGCGGAGGAAATCCCGGGCGAGTCATCAATCCACTTGCAATATCAACGTATTATCTATCGCTGTCATGATAGGATCATGCACTCATCGGTCAAACTTTTTGTTCCAAGTAGACATTTTGCCATCGTGGTCGGAAATATTATTCCTCGGTGGTTCGAGACGTCGGTCAATAATTTAAGCGACCTGGGGGGGAAAACAAAACCAACTGCTAACAACATACCGCCATAAGCCTTTTCAGATCCGCTAACGTCGGGTGACTGTCCTCTGACGTCATCTAGTCATAAGCCGCTACTTCTAATAATTCCCTAGTTGTGGTAAGAACAATCTTCTTGCTTGGAGCTAACATCATCACAATGGAGGTAGGTGTTTTCGAACTCCACTCTCTTCAATCTTCTAATGTAGGTAGATATGGTGTGTGGAAATTGAAAACTATTGGATCCTTGTATAATATTAACTGTGATATGCAACAAATACTTAATTATTAGATATTCGTTATGTAAGTGACTGAAAATTTGAAGTAATGCTACCGATTTTCGAACTCTCAAGCCACGAACCCTTGACAGTAGAACTTATCTAGTGATACAGGTATCTCGTGGTAGAGTAGTCTAAAAATTCTCGCCAAATTTTATTTAGTGGCTTGCTTATAAATTAGTTTATCCTTTAAGGGTTTGCTGTAAATTTATAGTTTATTTGGCGCTAAATAGCTTTTAGTTAATTTTTTCTCTTTTCCGTATTACTGATTATCTTAGTCATATGCATTTCTGAGCAACTTCTCGTTTTTAGAAAAAATACTGCGAACCATCTCCATGCTAAACTCCCTCTCTTCAGTAAACTTGATTTCCATATACCTCGAGCTTTCCTTTAACCTAATTCAGATATCTCACAACTGCTACTGTAGTGCTAAACAAAGACAGACCCTAATATCAGGAGGAACTTCTTGGGTATCTTTTAACCTTCTACTGCAATTGGGGTTATATAGAGGAAGGTAGAAAAATAAAGCTTGGAAGTATTTTAACTCGAGGTTATATACCAAGTTAGAAGTGGACAGCTTAACCTGAGCTTTAAATTAAAACAGCGTTGAAATAGTAAGAAAATTCACTGTAGTGTGTATTATATATGATACACCGTGGCCGGTGATGATCATTATACCAAAATGGGGATAGGAATGTTTAAACAAAAACGAGAAGTTTGACAAATATGGAACCAGAAAGTATTACTGAAGATACCACTTAAAGCCTTACTATATTGATCTCGACATCGGCCGGCCGCGAAGTATCACAACTAATATCCCTTGGCCGTGGAGCGTTTCCGAGTCTCTCAATTCAGAATAAATAGTCTAAAATATGCCATTCTCAAACCCCAAAAATACTTCAACTTTTCCCCAATCATTCTCTTCGCTGGCGTCTTTTTCGTTTCCCAAATTTAGCAGCCCAATATTCACCATTTAGACCCGTCTGATCAGTGAGCATTTCTACCTCTGAAATTCTCTGTCGTTTCCTCCTGGAAGGTGTAGTGGTTATCCCCTGCATGGAAGCTGGGAGAAGGTTTGTTGGAACTGGTACTGGAGCTGCGGTAGAGGTGTGTAAAGGCCCTGGAGTGGTTGGCCGTGCTGTTGGGCTCATTGGTATTCCTCCTCCTGTGTTACCCTCTCTCTTCTCCATTTTGAAAGCGGCTAGCTTGAATTCTACCCCCCCATTTAAACCCTGACTCTTTATCACATCTGCCAAAGCACTCTTATCTATTATTGGGCTTCCAGATATAGTTAAGTGCCATATGCTTGGTCTCGGTTCCTTCATCCCCAAGGACTTCTTGGGGAAATCGAGGGTTGGTAAATTTAGTTTGCAATAGTTGCGCTTAGGTGATAGTTGTGTGATTACGGGGTCAGAATCAAGCTTCGGCGGGAGACCTGCATGAGCAGGATGAAAAAGGACATGTTCGGGTATAGCGGATTGAGTTGCTGACGGAGTGACTAGAGGTGTATTTGATGAGAATTTCTCTTTGATGGGCGTATCTGGTGAAGGGGCTTGTTCTCGGGGGTAGCCTTCCCGTTGAGAGAATAGAGCTAGTTCAGCATTCAAGGGATTCAATTGTGATGTTGATATCTCTCTTTCCTGTTGCTGTGGTTGATATTTCGTGGGTTGGAATGCCTCTTCGACAACTTCTGGATCTGTGGACATTTGAGCGATACTAAAAATGCTGAGACCCTTTTGGTATTTGCTCGTAGTAGCTGGCTTTGTTGTTGCATTTGCGACTGCGTACCATCCCTCAAATTGATCATTAGAGATTCTTGCGCAGTCGGTATCTTTCTCTGTGGAGGCCCTCTTCTTTCCTAGGATGCGAATTTCTGGAGAGCTGCTGCTTTGCAACACTTGATTGTCTCCCGTTCTACGTATCTTCTTTCCTAACACCTTCTCTATTTCATCCTCCAGTTCTTGACGTATAATCTCTCGGTCTGCATCTTTTCTGGCCGTAGCAGCCCTGAGGGCTTCACAGCTAGTAGTACTCTCAAAGTCACTGTATAACTCGTGGTTTCTAATTTCCTCGTATTTATGCTTGGTGGCATTAGTAGCTCGGACACCAAGGGCAAGTGTGCGTAATGTGTTGTCACCAGATCTTTCGCCGGGTGATAGAATCGCGGGGTTTCCTTCGAGAGCTAGATCCTCATTATATATCTTAGGCCCGAGGGAATTTATAGCTGAACATCTGATAGTTGATGTAAACATCACTGGCGTGCCAGCTACTTGTGATTCATTGACTGGGGTCTCCAAATTGAGCCATTGAGAGTCTTGCCCTTCCCAATAAGGATTCACGCTATTCTGCGTTTCTGATACCGCGACACTGGATGATGTACTGTCGCAACCCGAACTCTCCGATGATGAGGGCTCGTGATCGAAAAGGTCATCTTGATAAGGATACTTGCTGTCATATTCACCTACAACATTATCGTCTGCTCCTCCAGAATCGATGGCACCACCAACGGCACTACCGTCCTTCCCGCTACTAATCATGGTACAGTATCCTTCGATTTCTTCCTGAGGAATGACAGATGCCCATCCTTTGGGGAACGGAGGGTTCAATACACTAAATCTTCTCTGCCACTGCCGCCTAGGTGTTGATAGTATAGAGCCATATTCTGACTGGGACCCAGGGTCTAAAATTGGCAATTGCGGGAGGGTAACTGGAAAAGGTCGTTCTAAACCGCCGATGTGTGCTCCAAACGCACGAGGGATATCGTGACTTGGAACATGCATGTTCATTTTGCTTGATAGAAGATGTTAGATTCAGGCCTAGAAGATGAAAATTGGGATTGATAGGAAAAGGAACTCACAACCATGCGAATTCATATGCCGCGACATACGCGTTACTAGTTGGAGTGACGTCAATTAGTATGTCTATTCGATCAATGGAGTTTCTCCTCCTCAAGCCCCATTCTGGGTGATTGAAGAAATCAAGGATCGCGCTGAGAGTCAGTACAGCATCATCTCTCGGTGTAAAATCTCCACCTCCAATCTGCACCTCTGGAATCGCGACGGAGAAGTGACGAGCCTGGAGTTTGAGTACTAGAAAGTGGGCACGTTTGAGAGCTAACCAAACTGAGTTGTACTTTCTTCCGTTACGATTCTGGATGTCTTCGATGTTGTCCTCGTCTAAGTCTGCACCACTTTCCTGGAATGTACTCAAATAAGTTGGGACACAGGTATGGGTTATCCAGTTGCAGTTTTGCAAGTTGTATGCAGGGGTATGGCGAACAGATTGGAAATATTTTTGCATGGGAGAATTGACAGCTTCAGTCTCAGGGTGATCAGCTGGTGGAAGAAAAAGACCATTTGGATATCGGTTATGCATGGCACGTCGCAGAGCCCTGCCTGCTAGTTGATGAATTCGAGCGGATACTGTATTGTATTCTGGCTCCATCTGTGGGTTTGTTGGATTGATAATCATATCCCATCGTTGAGAATTGATCTCGGCTCGAAGGATTCGCAGACGTCCTCCTAACCCAATGTGGAGGATATTGCTCCCCTCAATAGACTCAGGGTTAGGTTTCGGTGATGGAGGATCTTGTTGGAAAGCGGTACGAGGATTAAAATGTTGTTCGTTGTGATACATGTTTTGCTGAAAAGAGCTTCGGTGTCGCGGAATAGGAGTGAAAGGAGTGTTGCTACTACTTACGTTACCAACTGCTTCTATGTGGCAAACTCGTATAAGCTCTGACTATTGAAAATGGTAGAGCGTTTCCCATAAAAGCACTGGGTAGAAACTTAGACTTTACATTTCTTTGTTCTGGTCATTTCATTTCAAAGTAGCCAATATTAGCTATATGTTGTTTTCAACACAATGTACCAATTCCGGTCATCAGGTCGTGAAAGCAGGCGGTTTGTAGGACAAAGAAGATGGGGTGAATCTGATACCTCAGCTATGGAAAGAATCTGGTTGCAAGAAATTTAATCAAAATCATGATGCATGCCATCGTTCTGTAGCTCCATGAGCTGGAATGAGTTGTGCTTGCATTGTATCAACACGAGGACCACTTGGTGTGCTTCGTTCAAAATCACTCTATAAGCATCACTTTTAAATCGCAATGATCTTTGGACAACATCAATTAAAACCGGCATAGTCTCATAGAATTTTTTTTAAAAAAATTAACAGCGTTACATGATGGAAGAAGCATGCTGGTTGAGAGATGATAGTATTGAGGAGAAAACCGGTGGTTGCAAATGCAACAAGCCTCACTGGTGGCTGTTAGTAAGCCGGAAAAACACGGCTTCCAAAGGCTTTGAGCCTTTGATTTGGAACTATCCCCGAAAATAATTGTTGACTTGTACTCCCCGACATTATATTCTTTTCGACCATTCTTTGCCTGTGGTGGATCAAATACAATCAATATGGCAGCTTCGGTAACAAGATTTAGGTGTTTGAATACTCCTCCCATTCGCCAGGCATCTCGCGCTTTTGCATCCTCGAGCACAACCTCGTCGCGAGGCTTTGCCACCGAAGCCTCACCCCCAGAACAAACGACGAAAAGACGCCCAACATACTTCAAGGACTCGTTGAATACCGTACCATCCTTCACCGAGTTCATTGGCCTTCCCGAAAAGACTCTGACCACCGAAGATGCGCTTGAATTGCGAACAGCAATGGTTGGCCCTGCTGGGAAGAAGAAACAGATAACAAGGTTACCAGAATGGCTGAAGACCCCTATTCCCGACAATTCAAATTACAAAAAGATCAAGAAAGATCTACGAGGTTTAAATCTGCACACAGTCTGCGAAGAAGCAAGATGTCCTAATATATCAGATTGTTGGGGTGGAGGCGATAAAAGTGCCGCGACAGCAACAATCATGTTGATGGGAGATACTTGCACGAGAGGATGCAGATTTTGCAGTGTCAAAACTATGAAAACACCTCCTCCACTCGATCCGCATGAACCAGAGCATACTGCTGAGGCATTGTCTCGATGGGGTCTAGGATACGTTGTGTTGACCTCTGTGGACCGAGACGATTTAGCGGACGGCGGAGCTCGTCATTTCACAGAGACCATCATGAAAATCAAGCAGAAAAAGCCGGATATATTGGTGGAAGCGTTGACTGGGGACTATGCGGGCGACCTTGAGATGGTATCGATGGTGGCAAAGAGCGGACTGGATGTTTACGCACACAACATGGAGACTGTGGAAGACTTGACACCCTTCGTTCGGGATAGAAGGGCTAAATACAGACAAAGTTTGGCTGTTTTAGATGCTGCAAAAAAGGCAGTTCCAACATTGATCACCAAGACCAGCATTATGCTAGGGCTGGGGGAGAAAGAAGATCAATTGTGGCAGACACTTCGAGGTATAGTGTCTTAAACTTACGTCCTGCAATCTTACTAACTTATCATAGATTTGCGTGAAGTTAACGTTGATGTAGTGACTTTCGGCCAATACATGCGCCCCACAAAGCGTCACATGAAAGTTGAAGAATACATAACACCAAACACATTCGAGATGTGGCGACAACGAGCTCTGGATATGGGGTTTTTATACTGTGCCAGTGGACCTCTGGTGCGAAGCTCATACAAAGCTGGAGAAGCCTTCATCGAAAACGTTCTGAAGAAGAGGAAGGATATCACCATCCTTACCGACGAGACGACGGGAATGCAGAAAGCTGCTGTGTAAAACGGTCCTTGACTTCATGCAACTTCAACGTATGCATTGTATATTTACGGTCAGTGTAACAATCGTTGGCGTTTTGTATGCATTAGGGCGATATGATATAGACTCAATGATGACCCGGAATGCAAGACGACAGCCATCCTCACGAGATAGCTGTCTCGTTTCCAAGCCTCGATATAGGTCTAATTTAACGCGAATGATTGTATTAGTTCTTATCTAAACCGCGTTCTATGCCAGTCGACCTAGCGTCAATTGACAATTACTGGAGACTCCTTCACTCACAGCAACACAAATTTGTCAATAAAAATATCGACAATGTCGTCATCCTCGGGAATGAACTCTCCACGCATTAGCCCATGCGCATAGCACTCTCCAAGAAGCTGAAATTTCCCATGGATTGCCTGTCCGCTTGCAGCATCTACATTCACTGTCTGTGTATCCTCACTACTTGAACTGCCCTGCTGACGCAAGATGTATGGAACTTTTGATCCAGCAAGAAGGCATAGGGAATCTCCCACCTGCAAGTCCCTCGGCCCCAGACCGATGATCCCTTTACTTGTTACAAAAAAGGTCCTTTCCTGCGAGGCATCAACTGCACGGCTAAAGTATTCCATCATCTCATAGTCAATCATGAACATTGTTCCAGGTTCATTTGGATCCCTTGGCACGGGTGTCCTCGTCAAATCCCCATATTTCAGAAAGATCCAATTTCGAAAAGACACAAACTCATCTGGTAACTGCGGCTGCGGAAAGTCCGAAGGGACATGTTTTGGCAGGATATTGTCCGGATGTCGTTTGTAGTCAAAGAAAACTTCTCTCGTGTCCAAGATGAGCGTCCTAGCCAGTGCTTCCCAGATACTTCCTTCACCACCAATATATTCCTCTTCTCCTGCTGCATGTATAATTTTGAATGCAGCGAGCATCGTCAACTCAACGACTTGATACCACATTGCGATATACCCCGGCTCCATGAATCTCCAAGGGGGCATTCCAGCAGCCAGCTCCTCCTCCTCAAGTTGTCCCACGGACGGTGCAGTAGTCAGTATCGAATCCAAATGCCTTCCCGTCACTATTATCTCCTTTTTCTCTCCGTCAAATACAATCTCAGCTCTACACCTCCCCCTACTAGCATCGAAGCCCTTCAACGTATCCCCAGGCCTCCTGAACGGCAACCTCCAATCCGGAACCCAACTCGGCATCCCCAAACTGCTCCCACACATGGCCTGGTTCCCCAGTCCCGCCCAGCTCAAAATATCTACCCTTCCTTCCTTCAGGCAAAATCTCGCAAACATCTCAAATACCTCTGCTTCATCTTTCTCATACCCGATCTCGAATTTCGTTTCTCGCCCATAGTTAAATATCCCTAACAAGGAAAAAATCCGATCTTTATCATCACGACACTCAAAATCTCTCGCGTCATCGAAGATCCCGACTACACTCATGTCTCCTTCTCCGTCCAGCTTTGACTCTAACATCCGCCTACGCATTCGCTCTAACTTAACAACATTAATCAAACCTTTCGTCGCTAGCTCCTTTTCGCTATTTTCAGGCCTCTTCCCCGATTTTAGCCCGCCAGTCCGCCGGTTGACGAACGTCGCTCCATTGCCATCCAAAACGCTCAAGGCCTCAGCAGCGAGAGATAATTCTTCCCATTTGATTTTGTAACGTCCGACATACACGAGTGCGCGACGGGCAAAGCAGAGTTCTTGCACAATCCACCGTCTTCCAACCCAGCTTCGAGCCCAGATATCATCGCTTTTCTTCAAAGCCTCACTATTCCCTATGCCATACACCTTCTTCCATAGAGCTTTATTCTCCTCCCCATACTGCGGATCAGCCTCTTCAATTTTTGGCTCCTGGATCCTCGATCCGGCGTTGCGATCTAGGAAGCCTCTTCCGATCTTAGATAAATACCTTAACGCATCAGAGGATCCTGAGCACGAGGGACCAAACCAGATTAAAACTATTTCCGCTTGCGCATATATTTGCGCCATGAGGGGGATTTGGTGCGCTTTCTCAGATGGCGAAAATTGATCAATACAAACTGCGTCAACCCATAATTTTACTCCCTCTTTCTCGCCTCCTTCATTCTCCTCATCAAATTGTAAATCTCGGAAGTTGACAAGAGCATCGTAAAGATTTTGCGTTATATGCAGGATGGAACCGCTGGGTGAGAGGTGGAGCGTGTGCGTGAAAGCGTTGCTTCCCCATGTATAGGACAACGCTTGATAATCTGGCTTGGAGGAAAGTGGTACTTCCTGAAGAGAACAAGTTAAGATATCAGGATATTTGGAGCTTGAGGGATGGAGAGTGAGGAGACGGATGGAGCCAAGCAAGAGCGGGGTATATTCATATTGCACTTCTACGTCTTTTGTGGGGTTTGGTAATTGGGAAGCAAGATCTTGGAGGTTGTCCATTATGCTGAATGTATACAGTGGCCTTCGAGATTTCATGAACATCGGAAGTCGTGAGATGTAGGAATGGGTTTGTGGTCATTGAGGCTGAGTAACGAGGCAGTGCTAAGCATATCCCCACATAACTCTCATGTGCCATTCATCTTTCGGCTAAACACGTGGGTCCCAAAAGGGGAGCAAATAAAGTCATCCTTCATTCAGGGGATCTTTCGTTAAGCTAATGTGACAATACCCCGCCATCAGGACGGAAAATACAATGCGACACAAGATGCTCCTATGTGAAACGCTTACGATGACATAGAGACTATAATCTTTATCTTTGCCCAATCCAGCTTCGAGTAGTGTTACACGGCAGACAAAGTATTGTTGAAGGCCCTTTCATAAATTCCACTTATTAGACAATCGATCGAGTTTGTCGGGAGGGGCGGTCGTTACTTTTGGGGGAACGAAAACTAGCTCAGCTGCCATTTTGATCAAAGTAACGAAATTATTCACATTGATAGAAGATCTAGGTTCGAGATGATCTACTTGATTTATACTTATATTAGAAAGAGATCTTTTATTACTAGAATCCACGAGTGTATGCTTCTTAATTTCTTAGTTGTCATGCGTTCATTTGTGATTAATAGACAAGAAGTTACATATCCATGATCCTGTAGTAGAAATATTAGACTCATAGAGCTCAAAGATACTCTCTACCAAATTTTTATGAACCAAGTCGACCCGTCGCGAATCTTCTCCCGGCTTTTTGAACCCCGCCGAAAACCAATTGGTATAGGAATGATTTAACACTTAGATACCCAAATGCCCCATTTTTATTTTATCATTGTCATTGTCACTCTCAGCACACATATACATACAACTTTGTGTCCTCTTCTTTGTCGGATTTGCTATTGCATTGCTCTATGAGGCCAAATGCCATGTCAACAATCAATGGAGCCCAAGAGAGAGGTGCAGCAATTTGTCCTATACCCCAGACATTTTGCCCTATTTGATCTTTCCACAGGAGGTCCATGCCTTGCCGTTCGTTGAGTAAGTCTCCGAATGATTTGCATGCTTCGTAAATCAGATAAATAGATAATCCTGTTATTAAAATAACAAACACCCGCCGCCATTTTGGAGGTTGGATTTGCTCATTTGTACTCAATAATCGCATTGAAAACCAAAGGACTAAGCTTAAGAGCGCCGAGCTTGTAGTCGATATATACTCAGTTACAAATACTCCAGAGCCATTTCCATGCATTGGTTTTATAGCGGCCGCTTTCCATGGCAAATTTTCTCTATCCGCAAAGTCCGCACACTGCTGAAGAAGGTTTTCCATTTGGGCTCCCCAGAATGTTATGAGTATTGCGAATAGTCCAAAGGCCGTGGTCATGACGGAACTCACATAGAAAAATACTGTTCTCTCTCTGAAGAGTGCTGTTTTTTTGGGCCCATTTTTGATGAATCTAAAATTTCCGTTAACAATGCATAGGTCTGGGAAGAACGATAAAGTCGTTAGGTAGAGGCTGAGTAGGCTGACAATGATAGAATCTAATATCGATGCACTTTCGTACACTCCAGTGATATCCGCCCGTTGGGTTTCGCGAATAAGGCCTGCTAAGCAAAGGGTGAATGTAATCACAAGTTGGGTCCAGAGGCAAGTTCCGTGATGATTTGTGACCCATTGAAGGTACGATCGAGGAGAGTAGCTCTTCCAAATAACCGGAATAGCAATTTCGTCAAGCCATCCGACAATCCAAAAAAATATGGCAATTATGAGTTGCATCAACAGCGCTACGATAACCTTAAATATTAATTGAAAGTCAGTAAGAATATTACGAGTACTAATTTCATCTACTGTGTGAAAGGGTACATACTCCTATGCCCGTCAAATCTGCACTCCCATTCTTGTAGACTTGCATACATAAACACTCTGAGACAAGTGTAGCGAGCTCACTCTCAGGAAGGTTATTAAGCGATAATATCTTTAAATAAGACACGTCGAAAGTGCAATTCATGCTGAGTGAATAAGCGTAATTGTAATTAGAGAATCAAGCCTGATAAAGCAGTAGAGCCGTGACTTGGGTTTACGCGTGCGTAACATGAGCAGGAATTTTTTGGTCTGAGAGTAATGAAACACAAACTAGGGTGTTTGAACCTCTTATAGTACAACATCTGGATACAACCACCGCAGGCGGCTTAGCAAAATGGTTCCACGGCGTGAACCACAGATTTTGTTTTTGTGTGGGATGGAAGATCAGCTGGCGAAGCCAAGGTTTCAGCGCCCCAAAGCTCGCCAAAGGTCCTACATCACCAAACCCGATAAATGGAGCCAAGTTACCTCAGAGTGACTCTAAACACTCACCAAACGACAGACAAAGGGCATGAGGACAGCTCGTACGTGAGATATGGGCTATGGGTTTGTGAGAAAGAGATAACGAGCATATGAAAGAATACCTTCACTATCAGTAAGTGAAGTGGTCTTATACCGTGCTAGTTAGAGTCGGTAAGAATGATGCACAAAATAACACAAGTATTGAACCTCAAAAATTTCCTTAGCTTAGTGGATAACAAGATTTCAAGTCATAATTGTAAAGTAACAACAACCACGACGGCGACCCAGCAAACCGACCCCTAAGCAGGCCAGCAGCTGCTATACTTGTATTACGGCCCCTGATCTATTATTAATTGATAGGGTTCTTTTCAGTATTTCTGTCTCCCTCAGCGATAACTCACCCTTCTGAATTCGATGCAGCCTGTAGTATCACGATCATCCTGCTCAATACTGTTTTAGGTCTGGCAACGTTCTATCGATGATATGGGCAACTCATGCTCCGTTGTATCACGAGTTTTCAAAATTGCATCTATGGTTTCTATTTTCTGAGCTATTCAAAGAATGCTGCCTGGAATTTCCTTTACGGAGGCAGGTTAACGGTTCACATGTAGTCGGCAGAGAGCTGGTGGTCTGGTAGATGTCAATCATGGATTTAACCTACTTCTCGAAAATAGAGTTAAACTATACGTTAAAAAGGAGGGTATGGAATTTTATCTCAACAAACAATGTAATTCTTTATCAAAAAGAGTCTTTGTGAAATAGAAGCACTATTTGCTTGTATTAAAAGTTCATTCTAGCTTTTCCGGGTTATCTGCTCTGAGGCAATATCAGACCCACTTAAACACTTTTATTGCTTTTTCGTGTGTAAATATCAGGTGACATTAGCGCCCATCTAATGCTTCTCGATACATGATACAATTATTAATTTAAGAGATACCCAGGGAACAGGTGATATATAGACTTTTCGCCTGAACTTGCAAACCTCACCTTACAACTGCTTGAAAGCTAATCCCTTGATCTGAGTAATGCATGGTTCTCTATGGAGACTATCTTACACATTCTTTCGCTTTTTTTGAGACCATACGCTCGTAATAGAAATTTACAAACCACAGTCCCAGCTTTCAGTGCAATAACACAACTTCTTCCAAAAATGAGAGACATGGCTTTTCTGTGATGACATTCATCCACAGTAACTCCTTTAATATATTTTCGACCATTGTCCACCGTAGACATTGTAATCTTTCCATGATCCCTTTCGCTCTTCGGGCAAATTCTTGTCGTGCAATAGATGCTGTAGGGCAAGCACTCCCCACCATAAAGACGATCCATAAAAGCCATGGATCCAATACCTCCCAACTCTCTTGGGTCTCTACCAGCCCTGCACTTACTTGTGCAAACAAATCTTCCCCAATCATTGGAACGCTCTGATATTGCACCATCAAGTGGCTCAAAAACGCGATCATGCCTAACTGTAAACATTGTTCTTGCACACTTCGTGGGATTGTCCCCAAAGATTTTTCTCTTAATAGATCTGAAGCTATTATAGCAATGGTGTAGGAATTTATATCTGCTTGTGCTGAAAGGCCATTGTTGACAACTAATGAAATATCTCGCAAATATCGGAAATGCCTATGGAAGTCGCCAGAGAAGTGGGACAACTCTGAGATTTCTGGAAACGATGGCAAGTCTCTCGGTACAAGGCCCTCGATCTTTGCAATGATGCGATCTCTCTCATTTCTGTCAAAGTATCTTGGTTGCTGGAGAAAACGGCATGCATGGGCTGTATCGAACCTAAAATGAAGTTAATGATGCAAATATCATAATGAGTATTTCGTTAAAATTTTCATACCAAACAGCAAATCTATGAAGACTAGTGTGTTGCTTAAGTTCATCAATACCACCCCGCAATTTAATAATTTGGGCTAACCCGGAAACATGAGCTAAGCATTCTTTGCCATTACCAGAGAATAGCTGTCTGTACGTGAGAAATATAGGTCATTCACCTGGAAGGGGTGTACTAACCTCAAAACTTCCAAGACTGATAAGTGCTGTCATTGTTCCATTACTTACGTCAGATGACTTTGCGAGGCGTTCATTTATTATTTGTAATGATGTGCTTCTCCAATATAAGGAACGAGGAGATTCTGGCAGATCTAGTAGAGAACCCTGGTGTGTTGCTGCAGCACTTAGCGCTGCATAGAATGATGCAGTGTCTGTCAAAGCAAGCGGAAACATGGTCGACTTTACTGGATCGATAGGAAGTGGGGAGGTCAAAGGGTAAACTGCTGCTGCAAAAATGTACAAAACTATTGGTTTATTGAGCAAATGGCGGTAATGGGGAGTTTGTTCACTCACAGTGATGTAATGTTGAGATTATGACTTTATCTAGTGGCACTGGAAAGGTTGATAATGACAGCCCTGTCAGGAAGTTAATTGTCGTGATCGTCGGAGCCAAGGTCTGAATAGGCCTATTGGATCTCTTCTCAGCTATTTTAGGTTGCCCACAGATGGTTTCCTGGATATAATCCTGAGAAGCAGAGGGAATTTTTGCATTTGTTCCAATCCTTCTGTTTCTGTTTTTTGAAAGCCCCACTGGGCGAGAATGGTTGGTTGTAGACATTAAACTCTCCTCATTTAGGGTACTCACTACCTCAATCTGGAATTGAGATTGCCCTACTTGTCTACTATTCTCCCTTCTACGGCGCGTGCCGATATTCCCAGTGTTCCAATTTCGTTGCATCGTGTGAGATCTAATGACGCTCTTGGAGGTCTTTGACAGTGTATCATTTGGGTCGGTCACTGAAACAAAGACAAAATTCGACATGTTGTGTCCTTACTCAGGTGTAAAATACTGACTGATTGGGATGCAGAATGGCTGCTTTCGTGCCAATGTATTTGAGAAATGCAATAGTGAGTTCGGATTAATATCCGAGAGTTTCCGTGCTGACTGTGTAGCCAGCTCATGACTGTCAACCTGGACCTTCGCTTACTGGCTATCAAAAGAGCTGAAGGCCTATGTGGATAATTTCCTCGGCCCAATTGGCCTGCCCTCGTCGAATGTAACCTAATTCGGACACTCACTATCCGTTTTGAGAGTTGTTCCTGGCAAAAGAATACACATAGTTTCCATCGCAGATTAGACTGAGTTCGATCTACGAGTGTTTTTGCACAACATAACAATAAGACTTTCTCCTTATCTCCTTAAAGTCTAGAATGCTCTTTAAGGTAATATCTCCGACATCCTAGGATTCCAAATACAGGTGCACAACCTCCAAGTGCTGACGATGTGGCAAACTGGAGATGTCAAGTCTTCCGAAGTACACATATATAAAGGGATGAAATAATTTACCTTGATTTCGCATGATTTTTCGAGCATTATCTCACTTTGAATTTTAATCAATCTTTATACTCTCCCGAACCCCATTCCAAATTTTTACAATGCCTCAAGGGTCATGTCTCTGTGGAGCAATTGAGTACGAATATAAAGGTAAAAAGTCATCTAATACTTTTGTAACGCTCATTTGCTAACTCGAATTTAGGGAAGCCGATCGAGACAGCTCTCTGCCATTGTACTGACTGCCAAAAATGGTCTGGGAGCGCATACACCTCGAATGTCATCATTCCATCGGAAAGCTTTAAACTCACGAAAGGAACACCAAAATGCTACACAAACTTTGGTCTTTCAGGAAAGGCTCATCCACACTACTTTTGTGGTGGTGAGTTTCACTCAAAACCTCACCAACTATTTCTATGCAGCCGTTGACCCTGTATTAGATTGTGGCTCATCGATTTACGTCCAACCAGTAGCCTTTGAAGGTCTGACTGTTATCAAGGCGGGAACGCTAGATGGGGGAGCAGCTGACATTGAGATCAGTATTGAACGATTTATTCAGAATCGCAATCACTACGTCGCTCCTGTCGAAGGGGCTGTGCAAGCAAAGAGAATGGAGTAGCATATACATACCTGCTATAGACGCATTCTCCAATACATAGAAGCAAATTGTTGGACTGGAGATGCATTTTAGACTGTGCTTGATATAGAAGTTAAATTTGATACTTCGGGTTGTTTGCGTTCATTACATGAATGGAAGACCTGGAGAAGCTTCAAATCCGTGAAGGATTACGAGGACTTCTCTATGCTCATAGAATTTAAGATGTTAGCCAGGGAATTTATAATAATAATATTTTTTCTAGCTCAGCCGCGTTGAATTAACCCAATCTCTTTCATTTCCAGATCGTTGCTAATACTCACAATGCTAACTTACTAGTACAAAACCCATCACAGAAATAGGCGAAGACACGATTGATCTTGGTGCTGAGAAAACTATGTATTTAATATAAACATATCCTGTGTAGAAGCCAAATTATGTTCTAGACAAACAATATCAGTGTTTTTATAGTATCCTTCGACTACAAACTGAGTAAATTTTTCATTTTAGAGAAATAATTGAGACTAGATACCCAAATTTCCTTGCCGCAGAGGCTCCTCGTTTCCTCTATCTAATTCATTGACTACTCGTGTTATAACCATCCCTGCGTATACCTTAATCCTTACGCATTGTACCTAAATTGTTGCATAAAAATTATGTAATGACTCTTAAATTATTTAACGAATGTAATAAAAATAATTATATAAGGTCTAATCAATTGATAGCCTATATATCCCAGCTAAAAATAGTACGTATGTTCACCTCTCTACACAAACGAAAGCAAGTCCTTCTTTATTCCTTTTTCAACAAATACCCAACCGTTGGTGCCATCTCCACTCTCTGTGCTTCCAAGGATCCCATGTATTTTTGTTTCCTTACTATTATCATCCTTGTCTTTCCCCGGCTCTGGATATTTCCTCAGATTTTCAATAGCCCACCTAACCTGGCTCCCGAGAACAGGTGGTACCCTCCCTTCTCCAGTTAATAAACCCAATCCTGCAATTTGATATAAATCCCCAAGCCAATGCAAAGTCTCCCCAGTTTCCCATTCAATATCATGAAACTTCTTCCCCTCCTTCTCTCTCTGTCTCCTTCTATCTCTCTCCCACCTTTCCTGCTCGACAACAGACGGTAATTTTACAGATTCTCGCCCGGCAAATAACCTTGCAAGCGCAACTGCTTGATATTCAAAACTTCGAAAAGTGAGAACGCGAGGAACTCCGACAACTCCCAGGCTTGAGAAATCTTGGAAAAAAGTATGAAGGTAGTTTTTCACAAGCCTATTTCCTTTATAATCCCAGATCTCGCGCCCATTGTTCCTGACGTTCCAAAAAGGAAACGAAGCTTTATACCCTGTGCAGTATATTACAGTGTCAATTCCATCGAGGTAGGTATAATCTTCAAATATAATTCGCCCCGATGGAAGGTATTCTTTGACAGTCGGCTTCCAAACAACGCCATGTGGTGGCTTGGCACCATCCCAGCGAGAGGCCGTGCGTCGAGACTGATAGACTGGAAGACGAGCTATTGAGACCAACTCAGTTGTTATGTCATGACCAGAGGCGGAGTTGCCAATTATAAGAACTTTTTTGCCTTTCCATAACAATGGTGTCCGATAAATTTTGGAATGAATGACTCGATCAGGGAAAATTTCTAGGTATTTACTAAGACCTTGAACTTGGGGCACCTGGCATGTTATTAGCACAATTTAGTTAAAGATTACTGGGGAAAATAAATGCTTTATACAAAGGGAACGGAATAATGCCCGTTTGCAAATATCACACCATCGAATTCGTCTTCCCACCAAACATCAACTCGGCGAACGGAATCATATTTCCTCAGCGTCAATTTCCACTTCTCCCTTTCCTCATTAGCTGTTCTGGTAACTGAAACATCTTCAACTGTAGTGTCGAGGTTGAGCAGTGTGTCTATTCTGTGATGAGAGAAATAGGATTCAATATACTGCCTAGGAACGTGATGCGGCACGAATGGTCCATATGGGAATGGAAGGTCTGAGAAAGACATTGCAATGGAAGGGACATTAGTGCTATTGCTTCCTTAGCGGTATTTTAGAAACAAACGATGGTTGCCAAACGAACGTGAGGGAGGAGTATATGGGGGTTTGGGTATATCTCTCCTGTTCATTCGGGGGAGTGGTCTTGGGGAGATTATTTGGTATTTTCAATGGTGGATCGATATCCGGCGGCAAGCCTCCCGGTTGGAGAGATAAACTTGAAGATGGTGAAGGATCATATATCCTTTTAGCTTGTCAAGTTATATTTTAGGTACTTGGGATGAAAGTGGAAATACCATGTACCACCAGCACTCTCCTTTCGCTCGAAAACTTCTATTCTATCAAAACACCTCTCTTCTATAAATGCCGCTGACGTTATTGCGCCTGTGTTAAATGGTAAGTTATTTTATAATCAACATACGGGCAGACCAGGAGAAGTTGAAGGACATACCAGCAGCTCCAGCGCCAATAATAGCTACTGACTTGATGCGCCGATTGTCACTCATGGTTAACACTGGTTATTCATAAATAATTTAAATTTTTAATTTTTAGAATCACTGTCTCACGAGATCTTACATTCCTATTGTGCAGGTAGGATCAACTCATTCGTCATTCCCACGTGTAATTCCGCAATACAATAAATCACGTGCTATGTTATGGTTGAATCAAATGTTGATGTGAGGCCTGGAGGCCTCAGGCAAGTGCTTGCTTCAGCACGTGCGTTTCAGGCACGTCTCACTAGTTGTCATTTATATGTGGCCTGAAGACTTTCCGTAGTTTAATTCTGTACAATAACAAGACAAGAGAAGACAGCAGGATACTATACGCTGTTGCTAATATACTTGATTTACCCTGATTCAGGCCCTCCTAAATCGCGTTGCGTTGATGACCCTTAGTCATCCGATTGGCTGGAGTCGTTAATTCCAACATCAAAGGAATAGTAAGAACTGATGCAAATGAATATAACGACATTGAAAAGAAATTGTGTTAAAAGATTATCAGCATCCCAAATCAACATGCCTCTTTGGCATATATCTCTACCTCTAACTATACAATAACACTCGCTACTAATCATTTAATTGCGTACTGCCTACTATGCACATATTATTTCGTGTCTTTGCTAATTTAACTTGCCCTCAAATCCTTTTAATAAGTCCCCATATCATAATTATGTTAGAATCATCCTAGTATTCTTCTTAATCCTCTTTAACTGCGTTGTGCCAGTCCTCCTCCTCTGAGCCCTTGCTTTTCACCTCACATCTCTGAATCTTCACCTCAGGCCCATCTCCTTCTCCAGAATCTGGACAAGACCAATAGACCCTTCCATCTTCTTCTGTACCCCACCGTTCAGGCTCCCCATCTGCGCTTTCGAACTCATTTACTGTCCGACGTACGCAGTTATTGGCGTCTGCGATGGTGCCGTAGGCACCTTCTATATCTGTGGTCTGGTCTCCATATGGGGGTTCATGTAGAGGAGGACGATATAGATATACTGAGGAGCTGTTAGGGTATCCGGTGATGTGGGGTTTGATTTTTTAAGTTTAGATTTTGGCTGTTCAGACTGGCTAATACTATCGCCTATAGCACTGGCATTACGTTTGTGGGAATTGCTTAAAATTCATGCTCCATTTGGTCTAACGATATAGAAGGCGCTGTGGAGAATAGCAGACTATTTTTCATGCGCACCTGAGTTATATGGGGCGAATTGAGAGTGATTGCGGCAAGATATTTGGTGCTTGAAACTTAAGGGAAGACGAAAAAGGAATAAGGGCAGTTGAAGAATTAAACAGACCACCAAAGCAGATAGTGAGATCTGAAGCAGGGAGTATTTCGCCACTCGCATTAGTTCACTCCTTAATCCACCTACCTTCCGAAGGATGAGTTGGAGTATAGACTATTTTATAAACGTAAGCTAAATTTAGGTGCGCTGCCCTTCCAAGTTTAACATTCCGGCTTCGCGTCTGCCAATTTATTTTGACCTTTGCGTATATCGGAGAACGAGGAAAGCGAATTCGAGTTTTACTGGGTTTGGCCTTCAGCTAAACCTGCGCCAGTGAGACCAAGTTTCTAGTCTCAAACCGGCTAGATTAGTTGTAAAAAGGGTTATAGCAATATTTCGCCATTTTATTATTACCATTCTCTAGATGTAGTGGCTTGGCTGCTGTACTCAGTTGCTTCTATATTATATAGCACCTCTTTAGCAGTAGAGAGAAAAAATATGAAAATATATAAAAAAAAGAGACCGCCTCTGAACATTTCTTTTAAACTGTGTAATTACTCTTACTTTGTCCGGGACTGATCAGGAGGTTCTGTAACGTGCCACTAAGGCTACTTGTAAGGGTTTAGCATAGGAGTAGCCTGTGTCACGCTGTAATTATATTCTATTCTAGTGGAGGGGTTATCATCACCCCACCCAAATTCAAGCTCTTTCTTTCCTTCCTTAGCGATTAGTTTATCGAATGATAATACTATTATTCACTGGCGAAAGGCCTGCGTTATATTGAAGAATACAGTGATACTCGATTGCCTAGGTAAACGTGGGTTTTAGCTGGTCGTGACACTACTCAAGAAATTGATCAATTGGATAATGCAATCACATAATATAACTGTCTAATGTTCTGATGAATTGCGGTCCCAAGAGGTGTTCCACACTAGCCAAAATAGGCTCAGTGTAATATCATATCAGTTGGCTCTTTGATCTGACAGCCCATCTCTCTCCGTTTCCTCCATGTGATGCTTGGAACTCTCTCCAGGGAGACTGTTGGCTTTGCGCAGAAATTCCGGAGAGCTTAGTAGATCAAAAATCAGATGTAAAGGATGTATCTCCAACCTCGTCAAGTCTTAAACAAGGAACCTCCTCCTCGTAATCCTCGTCATCTTCCCAACCTACTTCGTATGGAAAGGCAGCACCAGCCATACCTATCACACGCATTAGAAACCACTGGAGCTCAAGAAGCCTAAAACTTGGGAGCGGTTTCTTTATTGGATCGTCAGTTTTGAGCTCGAAAACTTGGCCAGATTTGATTTTGGTGTCGTGGTAATGTAGTATAGTATCGCCATAGTCGAAGGCTCCTTCGTTACAATCGAGGTCCTCAGTAGAAAAAGGTGTAGTCAAGAGACTCATTGCTGCTCGAGTGTTGTTTTGTTTCTTTTGCCAGAAGAACTGGACCTTCAAGGTAGTGTTATTATCGGATACAGAGATTGGCTTTAGGGCAAATGCCCCTCGGTTCCATTGTCCATGTGCGACTTTCGATAGTGTTATCAGGTTATCAACTCTTTCGCTCCCTGATTCAGATAGACCTTTTGGGAACAGTTCTGCTTCACAAGCAGTAACCATTTCCTTCGGCCAAAAGTTCTCTAACTGGGTCCAAAAAGTGTGCCGTGCTCCAAAGATATTTTCTTCCGAATCTTTCAACTGACAAAACGGATAGATATGTGCCACGTAAGCAACTGAGGCACTAGTAAGAATACAACAACCGCCGTCTCGTTCTCTAGCCTATGATGTATAAGCCTCCAAAGTAATCTGTTGTACCTTTAAACTTACTAAATCTGCAGCTACCCGACTTCGACGCAGTAACGATAGGCTAGTTTCTACACTTCCAGGTGAATCGGTGGTCTTTCGTCTCTTGGCAGGTGGGTGACCAGCAGGGGACGAGCCCAACTTTTGCGGTGTCATGTTCGGTGTCGCATTACGTGAAACCCCTTTAGTGCTCTGAGTCCCTTTAAAATGTTAGCTATAAAGAAGAAAGGAAATCGTCTATTTCACTTACAGAAGTATACCATTGTGCAAGTTTGTCCAGCGAAAGCTTGAACCATTGCAGGGGAAATAGAGGCAAGCTCAACCAATTTTTCAAGTGCTTTGAGGTCGCAAATCTGGCAGGCGGCCCAAAAGTATGGTGGCACATCACCTATTGTTTCTTGTAGGCGCTTAAGCAGCGCAATTCGTTCTAGACTGGGAATATTGAAGTCCTCCATTGTTCTAGAGAAGGTGCGGACGCAGATGTCAAGGTCGAAGGGTTAGAAAGAGCGAAGATTGAGAAGTCGGAAAGGTGAAGATCGAGAAGTAGGAAAGAGTGGCGATCGAGAAGTGGGAAAGATGGAAGACTGAGAATTGGAAAGGGGTGAGGATTGAGAAGTGGGAAAGGTCGAAGGTACGAAGGCTGAGGTCAAAATTCTAGATAATATAGCGCACAAAATACAGGGCGTTTAGCAACTCTTTTCAGCTTCTCGCTAATAATTTAGTATATATCGAGTATCAGGAACGTCATAACTTTATAATATACACTTCACTATTCCACAACGATTAGTCCCCGAGAGCGTTCCTTTGTGCAGTATAAATTATTAGGTGACCTAAGGAATGTGAAGGAAAATCGCATCCTAATTTCCTCGTATAATTAACTTATAAGAGTAAAATTAATACCCTTAGTACCTGTAGCCTCAGGCGCTATTTAGCGATCGAAGCCTGAAGTTATAGGCATGTTCATGACCTAGGGCAACTGTCACACGCCTGGTGATCGCCTAGTGAGTGCCCCTTTTGTGAATCCCTTGGTCGGGATAATCGTCACATAAAAACCAGCAACTAAACCTGCAGAATTGAGAAGTTATCGCACCTGAACATTGTGTTTACGAACTGCAATTCCCTGAAGAAAATGCGGGTCTCCGTATTTAGTGGCAAACGATTTCCTTCTAAAAAGGTGAGCTTATAAGCTAATGCTCAACATAAATTAAAACTCGGGAAATTTCAAGGCAGACTTCTCTCTCCTCGACGAAGCAGGTAAAAAACATCTATTTTAAAACACTCATGACTATAACACACACGAGAACTTACATCAAGATACTCCACCCACCTTCCCGCTTTGTTCACCAACAAATCAACCACCTCCTTCAGCGCTTAATTATCTCTAAGCTCTGTACTCGAGGGTAGTGATACTATTGTACTCTCCTCCACACATGTGTAATAGCTCAGAGCTTCTGCATCCCGCATATAACCCAGAATTGGCAGGGTCAGGATGTGTAAATTTAGTGTAGACCGGAGAGCGGTGAAGACTTTATGCCAGGATCCAGCAGTGAACTGAATATCATTTTTAGATCTCTTGGCCTCTATTACAATCTAACGACGAACTAGTGAGGATGGCGATAAGATTTTGAGCAAAAATATGGATTCTAGAAAGACAAACTTCCTGTAGAGCTGCCTTAATAGCCCGCAGTGATAGGCAGCTGTTGTCCAGGTAATGCGTGTATCGCAACCCAAGCACCTGCAAATTCTAGCATCGAGAAGCAATGTTGAAGGAACCTTCTTCGTACTCTTTTTTCGGATACTTATCTTGAAGATCCGAGGACAATGTCTCCGCATCATTGTCCACTCCTGGGTCTATCTATGTCAAATATCCTCAAGAATCACTCAAGCCTGTGGCATCGAAAATTATAATTGCAAGACTTTAGTTGAGACAAAAAAACCATCAAACCCATTGTGAAAATTAATGGAGAAATAGTGTGTTCTGGGTAAGAAGAGCTCCAACTTAGTAAGATCAGTGAATTTATTGGTGTTCAGAGTCACTAAGATAGAATCCGATACGGTATGGATAAATTTCATGTTATGGTCCACCTGCACGTCATCCTCTTCCACAATACTATATTCCGTCGCGTCGGAGATGCCCAATTCCAACATAGTCAGTCGCTCAAATAATTCCCGAGGGGCCGAATTAGAGAATGCCACAAAGTCATGGGTCCACGACAAACAAGGGAATAGAGTGTTGAGATGCATTAGGTTTGGAGAGGGTCGGCTTGTACCAATTGGAGCAGTTAATTTGTCATTTAGGGAAGCATTGACCAATGGCGCCGGCCATTTAGGGGTCTCGAAGACAGGGGTGCTACATATGAGTAAGGAGAACTTTATCGAAATAGTGACAAGCGTCATCGTGGTCTAAGAGCCAGCGGTATGACTCTGTTAAGCGTGTTGCTATTCTCAATAAGGGGTCTTTGACGATCTCCCTAATTATTCTCTTCAAACATGTCGCTCCCCATGTGAGCTTTACTGTCCATGGCTTTATCTACAAAAGGATGTCACTATATTCTTCCGGATTGATAAGAAGCAGTATGATCTTATGAAGATGGTTGTAATTCCAAGGCATGAATGAGGTTGGCAGGTGAAAGGTAGTCAATAAAAATCTCAATCGAACCCATGAAAAGAAAGGGGCGATTTTTCACTTGATTGGGAGGTGATGTATCAATCACCTACTCTATCAATGACCCACATTGCATCACGAGATGATCATTATTTAAAAGTCACAGGACAATATCTCCTCTTCTTGCTGGAAGACGGACAACTTTCCGTAGTTAATAGAAAGCAATAGCCACAACAATTGCCTCTGACTCCCATCCACCCAGGAAACCGCCCGTATGTTATTCTAAAATATGTGATTGAAAGTTGTTTCGCCTAATTCACTTCTATACTGGTGCTCTCTCGATTACTTCAATGCACATAGTAGATACCGGCTCGTTATCGAGATCCCTTTATTATAATATATATACCGTTATGTCACGTATAATATATACCTAGATAGTATCGTTTGAAGTTTTCCGTTACGTTTTTGCATGACATGTTAGTCTACTGGCTTGCGTTAGGCTTTACTTAGTTTTATATCTAAAAATTTTAATTTACTGCAACGTAAAGGGATGTTTTTGCTCTAATTTCGGCTACGATTAGACTAAAAGCCTTAAGTAATTTTGCTATTCGACCTTTTGAATGGCATAAGGTATATTATGATTCTTAGATTTCATTTCAGGTAATTAGCAACAAATCAAGGCCTTAAATTCAATACAATACATAATAGCCCACAACGATAAATTTAACTTCAAACCACACGTAAATCCCAATAATTGTCTTATGACTAACAGTTATAAACCATCCTCAACCCCGCGCCCGCATTTTGATCAAACTGTACCGAACCCGCACTAGTACTATCTGTACTTATTTTTAACCTATACGTCATCTTCTCCTTGCACTGGAAACTGTTGATAACGCTCCTTGTCGCTCCCCACGACTCGCTTTTGAACATAATCGTCCCAATCTGAGCTACCGGATTTGGGCAGTAATCCCAACTAGCATCAATTTGTCCCGGTTTCCCATAACTCAACGCCTTATCTGTCGAATACACATAAACTTGAGCATTCCCGGTAGAAGTGATGGGGTAATTGGCCGGGAACGATGCTTCGAGTTGGCATCCGTAGCTACCAGATGGGATTGTGAATTGGACAAATGCATCTTTGCGGTTTGTGTGACCAGCGTCTTGAGCAATGATGAAGCCGGGGAGGTAGGATTCTACCGGGCGGGCTTCTTCAACGCGGGCATAGGCTGGGGTGGCAACTTGGCAGGGCCAGCGGTTTTGGAGTGTTGGTGTTGGGGAAGCGGTAATTGCTTGGATAGCTCCAAGAATGAGGATAGATGCTGTGAGATAATGCATTGCAAGATGATATGATCGAGTATTTTACGTGATGCTCGGTTTTGTTTTGTGCTATATTGAAATATGAGAAGATAAACTAGCTTGCTGATACCACTTCATCGAGAGGGGTATTGAGTACATATACAGAGGGAGGTTCCATTTATCTCCAAAGATAACATGCAGTAATGATATGATAGTGTGTAAGGGAAAGGGGTGCAATACGACATTGAGTGTAACCATCCTTCCCCGTACGCAGTGGTCGTTCAGCTTCTAGCCAAGTTACTCGTATTTAGAAGTTGAAAATGTAACGCTCTCAAACAAAACCACGGAATGTAAACATCTATGATCACCTGACATTCGCATGTCTTTCTTCTCTTGCCTAAAATTTTCCCTATTAAGAATACCACCAATAGTTATTATGCTTTAATCGCGTCTCTCATGCTTCTAGTAGTCATCTGAGTAGTTAGTCTCGTATTAATAGCTATTTTTGGAGCGGTTGCATGGTATTGCTATGATCGTGGCTGCATATATATCTTCCGGTTGGTGGTCTGTTACAGTACCGCAACCTCATCTTCAGCTCGCTTAAGTAGCCTGAGCAGTACAACCCGTGACATCAAGTCAGAGCGTCACAATACTGCGTTGCAGCCTTGGTTATTCTAAGTGATTCGGAAGGGCTAAAATAAAAGTAGAAATAAAAATGCATCATTGGTAAGGATTGTGAAAGAAAGACTTAAGTGTATGTCCAAGAATTGCCCCAAGCCCATTATCCCCATAATGCACCACTTGCCCAACACCTCTTCAAAATGATGAAACATCCACAATGCAATGCAATTACGAACTTCCTTTCCCTTCAATTTCCATCCTTACCACTCTATATCTTCAAAGTGGCCGTCCCACTCTTAGTACCGTTCTTGCCACCATCCAACAAGCCTGTAGCATTTGCCAAAAGTGCGAATTTCGCAACAATGGCATCAAGCTCGGCATACGCCTCAATATCATCACCGGGAACAGTAACATTCCATGGGCCAGCAGCCAGGGCGCAGAAGTTATCTTTGCCAGGCATTTTACCGTCCTGGAAGTACGAGTGGAGCTTTGCGTCAGCACAGTCGTTGCCAAGAGCTTGAGTGGTGTGCTGGGAAATCATATTAGTTGCTGGTTATGAGGCGGGAAAATGGGGAAATGGGAACACCTACTCCTGTGCCGTCAGCGATGAGGCATTGAGCACCTTTGAAGATCTGAGCACCTTTTTGGCAACTGAAGTTTATAAGCTTTAGGAAGAGTTATGGTGGAAAAAGGGGTGTGTGTACCTGGTGAGTGGAGTGACTGGATCTCTAGTTGAGCTAGCGAACAATATTGGGTTCTTAGTTGGTCCACCGAATGGTCCTAGGTATGTTAGTGTCGAATTGGCACGTTCCTGTAATAAAATGAGACTTACCTCCATATCGACCAATACCCTTAATAGACCACCCGGAGCAGCCAATTAAGTTACCACTCTCCCCCAAAGCACCAATATAGCTCTGCTGGAAAAAAGCATTGGTAATGGGTGAGAGGTCCTCCAAACTCTCGTTAAATTTAGATCCATTAGCATCAGTGCAAGAGACGGCAGAAAGCCACTCGACACCAACCCCATCTCCGCCAGCAAGGCCTGAAGCTGCAGTCAATTCAGCCAAACCAGCTTCGGTAACGTTCTTGGCAACTTGCTCGAATTTGACAAGCATCTGTGAGAGTTTTGGGAAGAGGTCGGTGGGTTGATATGCTGCCTTGAATCCCACCGTTCGAAGGCCTTCTTGTGCTTGTACGATCAAGCTTGCGTTGGCCCAGCCTTGCTCAGCCGATACTTTGGTGTCGAGACGATCAAGAATCTTTTCGAATCGTAGGTAGATGTCGTAAGCGGTATTGCCGGTATAGAACTCACAGGTTTGCGGTCCGGCAAGATGGCAGTAAGTGAAGAAAGTGGAGAATGCTGCGTCCATGTCTCTGAGTGATGTGAGGCCATAACCGTTGTAGTGATCATCTGGATCGACTACGCCATCCAAAACTACACGACCGACACGATCAGGAGCCATCATAGCAAATGTTTGACCAATAATGGTGCCGTAGCTGAAGCCCCAGTAGTTGAGAGAAGCGGCATCTTTAACGTCTTTGGCCTCCGGACTCTTGGCGTAAAGGTCAAGGATAGTTAAAATATCACGAACGACTACACCAGTACTCATGTGTGGACCCGCTTGATTTGCTCCACCGGTAGCCTTTTGACAGACTTGTCCCTGCAACTGTGCCGACGCGTAGTTTTGTTGAAGCGTAGAATTCCCCACATCAGGGCCGACAATCTTCTCGAAACGTCTAATAAATTGAGATGATGGAGTAGAAGCTTGCAAAACTGCCAGGGAGCAGTTGGTATTAGGCTTGCTCAGACCAAGGCCACGAGGCTCCCAGGCGACCAAGTCGTAGTTTTCGCCAATGATAGGAATTAGCTGAGGAGCCAATCCCTGGAGGCCCTCTATGGCACTTGAGCCAGGCCCGCCAGGGTTGAACATCACCATTCCTTTGTATGGCTTTACGGTTGCCGGGTACTTGATCATCGGCACTTGAGCCCTTGGTCCATCTTTAGGGTGATCGTAATCGAGTGGGACCTGGAACAGAATCAGCACGGTTATGCACGACTAAGATATATCTGTAGGGCGAGTCTTACATCGAGAATAGCACATTGCGTACCCGTAGTACCACAGGCTACCCATTTAAGGTCCTTCGATGGTGTGATCTAAAAGAAATTAGCGAACCTTACATTAATGGAGTTGCACGGATGGAATTACCTTATCAAATGTCTCGGCGCCAACTATTGGAGTCTTCGTAGCACGGCTTAGAACTGGTAACTTTGGTAGACCAGTTCCAGCAACTAGAGGAATGATGAACGCAACAATAAAACTATTGGAGAAAAACATTATGGGAGACGAAAAAGAGATAAAGAAGTAATCAAAATCGGAAGTGTTAATCTAAGAATGAGCTTGCACTGTCTTCTTTCCTCCCAGCAGCAGCAACCCATCATACTTATACAGTTCACCAAATCCTCCAACATCGCGGCTCAAAAATTGCAATCAGCCTTATTTCAGACTATACACAAAATCTAAAATAAAAACAGGCTTACCAACCACTCCTACGGCCACGCCAAGAGATGAATTCGCAAGAAGCTGAGGTGATTCTAAGCATTTTGGTGAGGATGTGAGCAGGTACGAGCCCTTCCTTCCGTAGCGAGGAGGTTAACATTAAGTTTGGGGGAAATTTCCAAGGGGGCAAGAGTGAGATTCTACGACTGGGGGCGCAGGGCCACATCATGGGCCAAAATCGTGGCCAAACCCCAAAATCCACCGCTCATCGTTGAGGATCTCCTAGCTGGGTGGCTGTGCCCAAGACAAAGACGGCTTTTAATGTAAAATGCACAGTTCAAGAGGAGAGTAGAAGCGAGTTGATGTGCTGGTGAGTTTTACTCTTTACAGGGTGTAGTGAGCCATTTGGGGAGACGGACATTTAAGATATATTGCTGATTGGGTAGCTCGTTCCAGTGATTAATCCTTCCACGTCTTGGGGTCTGCGGCCCCTGTAATGACCACGATTCCACATGTCTAGAGCCTATGGATAACCAAGTTATCGGGATGCATGCAAGGCTGTTGTATTTTACTTTGCGATATCCGTGATCCGGTGGCGTAGAGAGCTTGTCTGCTTGAATCTCTCAAGTTGGCGCCATGAATGTGACATGTAAATGCTTGTTTTAACAATTCCGACATTGGTGAAATCAGCGATGTTCTTATGTCATCAGAGTGTATCGAAAGCACAGCAAGACTACGACGTATATACAAAGAAATGGAGCGGATTCAAAGGTAGAACTCTATCATTTACTCAAACAGTGCAGGTTGCAAGCCATAATCCAAGTCCAAGGTCAACATCCCATTTTGACTATAAACAAAAAGTATGCCACACGAATATATTCAACTCCCCAAGCGTACTTGAGGAGATGCTATTTCAACCACGCGTTCTGGCGCTTGTATCATGCACGCATTCGCTTTCAGTCTCCGGCACCACAACTCCGTATCTCATCGCCATATCTCGTGTGCGCATTCCGCTATGGAGAAACCGATTAAAAAGAAACCTATCCGTGAAGAAAAGAAAAGCCCCTGAGAAGAGCCAGATCTAGGAAAATATCGTGCGAGTCTCCCAAGCTGGCCAGCCCACCCGGCCAACCCAACCCGCGCCGATCCGTATGCGCAATGCCATTTGTGTACAGCCATCCTAGTTGTGATAGTGCCATACACAACCTTAACGCCCATGCATATCTGCTACATCGTGGAAGGTAGTGAACAAAAGAGAATATGTATCTGACCCCTCTTAAAGCTGATTATAAGTATTCTTTCCAAATGCCAACACATCTATCGATCAACCTTGGGCGCTTGCCATCCGTTCAGGTATGCCATGAGCCCCATACCAATGATCACTACGCCTAGCATTGATGCATATGGTGTTGCGTGGTACAGCCGAGCGTCATGGCTTCCAGGAGGCCTGGACAATGTACTAACAGCGGATCGGCCAGGCTCTTTGCTATCACTAGATACGATGGCATGCCCATTCGTAAGCCCAGCTTTCTCTAGAAGCTCGAGCGTGGATTTATGTCCGTCTGCTGTACCATTTGCATTCTCAAGCAATGGCAAAATATCTTTGCCTGGCGACCTAGCGCGTTCCGTCGAGGATGATCGTCGTGCTGCCTCATCTAACCGAATCTTTTCCACCATTCCCGCCAGTGTCTTTCGATCAGCATCTCGCTCCGACTCTGCATTTTCCGCACGAAGTTTGAAGGACTCCATCTGGTCCTTCAGCTGTTGCATGTCTCCAAGCATTGTTTCCAGCCTCTGCTCTAGCAATTTCGTAGAATCAGAAATCACTGTTGGATCGACAGCTTCTGTTGCCTCACTTTGCTCGGCCTCTGTCCCCTTTTTAGTAACTTCTGCAGGTGGCTCAAAAGCTTCTTCGATAATAGATCCTTCGCTGGATTTGATATGACCATTCATCTTAAGCTCAGATTGTGTTTCCAAGCGCTTTGCAAGGTCCTCAGCCAACTCCCGCGCCTGTCGTTCTTTGCGAAGCATTTCCTCTAAGTCTCGCAATTTGGCGCTCTGCGTATCAATCTCTTTCTTTGCGGAAGCCAATGCCTCAACAAGTGTTATGATCTGGCTTGATGATTCTTGGCGAACAGGGGATGCATTGGGTACGGATCGAGGCCGTTCGGTATTAGATCTCTTTAGCGACGGGGATGATGGTTCATGAACATGACTGCGGGCGACATCAGGCTTTTCTGGGAGAGGTTGTTGTGGTGGTGGCGCTGGGGGATCCGAAAACCGAGGCTTTGCATCATTCCGGAAAGGTAATGAGCCACCATTCACCTGTGATCCCTTCGTTGGCTCTAAAGCTGACTGCTTCTCGATTTGCTTAATATCATCTTTCGTTACCAATGACCCAAGAAAATTATCTGCACGGCCAAGATCATTGGTTTGTAATCGTGCTATCCTCATTTCATGCTATGGATGATATCAGTTTTAACTCCAGAAATATAGAGGTAATTGCTTACCGTTAACCGTTTCACAATCTGTTCAGTGGTGACAGGGGTTAGCCAGAAATTCATTGGCCTCTGCTGACCCATAACGCTCATCTGGCTTCCAGCTGCACTTGCCGGTGGTCCCATTCGACCATTACTGCTTATAGATCCCTGACTACCAGTTCGACCCCTCATTTGCAACGAACCTTGAGATGGGACCATCATAGCGCCATTCGCTGGGTCAAGGTCGCCAAAATTCATATCCAGAACGTTGTTCGTAGCGCCCAAGAAACCAGCATGCTCAACTTTGGCGGCTACTTTGTGGTGGACAACAGTTTTCTGGTCTTCGCTTACGATGTCAATACCAAGTTCAAGATGGTCTTGTGTCTGTAGCTCATGTGGCTCCGAATCTCGATTCTCAGCGGATAATCGGGCGCCATTGACAAAAGTACCATTCGATGATTTAACATCACGAATGTATACCTTGCCACTCCTATCTGCCCATATCTCCGCATGCTGCCTGGATAGCACTTTGGAATCGAAAAAGCCGTTCGCTGGTGTAGGTACGGTCTTCGCATTAGTCTGTCGTCCAATTCGAAGGCTATCAGGGTAGTACGGCACAGAAATAGTTTTCCGCTCGAAAGTACCATTCATTGACAGAAGATAAAGGACAGGATTCCCCTCTCCCACTGGAACCGGCGGCCTCACCCCATTGGCTTGCTGTGTTGGATTCTGGAGAATATGCTGTGATGGAAGGACTGATGAAGGTTGATGTATGGAAGTCATCGACGCAGCCGCTGAAGCGCCATTTGTCGTTAATATTGATTGTGGACGCGCCGTAGATACCCCAGATATTGCTTCTGCTTTGCTTGTAGGCCATGGTCCTGTTCGTTGTGGTTTTTTCCGTGCCGCAGCAGTCGCCCATGAGCTCAGATCTCCTGAGGCTGACATGGGAACGCCATTTGTCTGAGGTGAAGGTTGCGATATTGTCGAAGTCGACGAGCTCGAGGAAGTAGAAGTAATCGAAGAGGAAGAATTCGCGCGCTGAGCGCTCTTGCGTGGCATAAGCATACGGGCGACTTCGTCGGGGTTCATGGAATTTAGTCCTCCTTGACCGACACTAGCACCCCATGGTGACCGATTACTCTGTTGGAAACTCGGTAGATTCGCAACTGCCGTCATCTGCGAGACTTGTAGGTGAGAATCCTACGTAATGGCGTAAGTTGTCGATGATATCTTGGACGGCGTGACTGGAATGCTTTGGATCTCCAGCTCCCCCTTCACCTCGACGCGACCACAGGAGATGGCGCTTGGCTCCAAATATTCGCAGGCTGTTTTGTTAGTTCGTGTGCAGCTCTTGCGGATACAGGTAGAGAGGACACCGGTCGGAAAGGGCTCGAACTGTTGTGGTAGTGTCTGTTAGCGGTCGTGCTCAAGTTTTTAACGCCACGGCGAGGGGGGCGGCAAGCGCCCACATAAACGCCGAGTAGCAGAAGATGTGACTTAAAAGGGGGCAATGTGCAGAGATCAGCATTGAGAGCACTCACAGTCGTCTAATATAAGGCTCGTCGTCGAATGCGTGGTGATGGGGGAGATGCCCTTTGATCTCGATACTGCCAAGCTGGAAAGTTTGGAGATCCGTATGGACTTCGTGTTTCGCCAATCAAGAGCCGTTGTCGGAATGGAGCACGTGCTCAACTTCAGACTTTATCTACTTTTATCAGTCGAGAGTTGAACTTCTCATTCTTAAAAAAGAATTTGGAGCTCGACCGTTACATTAGAGCCTCAACACGTAGATTTAGATCTTCCAATCCTCCCAAACTTGATATTTAGGCCACAGTCACGGGGATAATTTATATCACGTGATAACTAGCTGGTGCGGAGAAGTGGCCTGTGCGCCGGGCTATCCGCGGCAATTACCGCCTAAGCAGCGTGAGGCCAAAAAGCTTTAGAATTACTACCCTCGCCATCAATCAGTTAACCTTTTGCCCCAACATCTACGTCGCCATTACAACATACCTTCAAGATGCCAGTACCAGTAGGAGGCGGCATGGCGGGCCCATCCACGTTCGATAAGCGTAAGTTCTATCAATGCTGGTTCTACTCCTATGCCAAAAGTCTATGTGCTAATGCTCTGCCAGTCAAGATGGGAGCTATGATGGGAGGCAGTATGCACTTTTGAATACGCGGAGCTGGATCATATACTAACTCGAACCATAGCCGTTGGTGTTATCATCGGCTTCATCTTTGGTATGCTATGATTACCACCCTAGGCTATTCGTATTAGTGCTAACTTATGCCAGGCTCAGTGAACATTATGCGATACGGTGCCGGTCCCAATGGAGTTATGAGGTCACTAGGGCAATATATGTTAGGATCAGGAGCAACGTTTGGGTAGCCTTTTGTCACCTACCCTCACCATATGCATCTGCTAACCTCTCCGTAGCTTTTTCATGGGAATTGGTAGCACTATTAGAACAGAAACAACAACACAACAGGCAATGGAAGCCTTTGCGCGTGCACAACGACAGCCACTAGTTATGCCTCGCCAGAAATACCGGCCCTCCTAACAAGACTCATGTGGGCTGAAAGGAATAAACGGAACCAGTTTGAATGATAGAATAGTCGTCTACAGGCTACATGGGGCATGTGGCGTTTGAATGTACATAAAACAATCGGCAATGGTTCCAAACGGACATTGGACCGGCGGTTTCAGAAAGGCTTCTGGACAATCGCCTTGTATCACCACTTCATCGACCAAATACCAATATATGTATCGATTTCTTCATCCTCCCTACCTTACTTCAGTACACGAGTCGTTCGAAAGATTTCTCTGGCGCATCTGCTACTGCCACAGCCTTTTCTGTTTCTATTTCCAGATGCTCTTCCGCCTGTGATAACCGTGGAGGCGCGCCTACTTTGTCCTCCAAAAAATCCCCCAACAAATTGTGCCAACATCCAAGTCAGCGCTCCGTCAGGGCCAAGAAGTAGTGATCTGCGACTCTTTCCACAGCCCCGATCATCGGCTGCTCTAGAAACATGCCTTTTTGTCTCTGGTCCTTGCCAATCCGTTTCCATCATCTTCCTCATCCTGTTCGACAATTCTTGCTGTAGACTCAATTTGAGGTAACGTTGTCTTCCGGTTACCGCTCTCCTTAACGTCTCTTTCTGTGCCGCCTTTCTGGCCTTCAACCCCTCACACAACCTGCTAATTGAAATGCTCGATGTTGAGGCGCATTGTACCTAGCAAGTCACTTAAGATTGACAGTTGTTTCGGCAAATTATCTCTTTTCATGCCATCTCTTAGTCTCGTGCTACTAAACCAGGGCAAAAGCCATTTCATTGTGGAGTCACAGCTGTCTCTAAAGCTTATACTCTAGGTGGCAGCCATATATACAAGGGATTTCTCAATTACTTCGCAGTCTTTCGATAAGTCTATGCATGCAAAATTACGCTATACCTCCACTTCTACCCCGTCAGTTGGTATCCCTCAATTTTGTCACTCTAGATGTGGATTAAAGGTGTCTTCGTCGCCCCACCAATTTTGTGTACTTCAATCATTGCCCAACCACGAAGCTAGGGTGCCTGAATAATATTCTGGCCCCGTACGGGTAACCTGCACCTATGTGTTGTCCCCACATGGAAGTTAGAGTTTAGCCAGCATCATAAGTTGCACCTATCGGAGAAAATTCTTCCCAGATTGAGCTCGTCTTAGTATCTAAACAACGTCAGAGCATCAATCAGGCACGCTTCCCGCATCGGTTCACTGGCAAAGGACGTTATTCCTGGCACATCCACCATATGCAGTGCAAACTTCTCTATGACCTTAAGTTGTGAGAAATATAGCCTTCAGGTACCATCTCACTCGCGTGTCTTGAGGGATCTGCTACTGCACCAGTCATATGCGTACCCTGCAGCATGGCAAACTGTTGGTGGCAAAGGGATATAGGTCCACACTGCATGCAGAAAATGCCATCGTCATCCTTGTGACGGGTGTGAATACGCCAGAGCCATTGTTAAAATTCACAACACGATCTAGCATGAGCTGTTCAACCGCGACTCGTATCTTTACAGAGTCGCTTGCTTTCTTCCAGACTTTCACCCTCATATATTACTAACACTTCAAGTTCGCAATACGAAACTCAACATGTCAAATAATCACCTCATTATTGATGCCCGCGCCGGATGTTCCGAGCAGCAGGTAGTTGTACCGAAATTGATTCATGGTCCCGAATGTAAGAGACGGTCCCTTAGTTCTATCACCTAAGCCATAAAATCCAAATAAACGATAACCTCTTGCAAAACTTTATTTACTCATCATCCTTACTGCATCGCTAGATATGGGGATGTAGTTGTCTAAATTCGTGGTGAGGCAATCCAAAGAGGCGCAATAAAACAAAATAATCTCTTAATAGAGGGAAACAAAATTAACCAAATGCCTACCCGGAAAATGGTGGGGCGACAGCAGTAGTCCATTCCAACCTTCAATCAACCCATTTTCGAAGCGGCAACGTACAAGAGACTAATGTAGATTTATTAATTGGCATGCACTTTATTTTGACATGAGTCTTTTGAGTCATGACAGCCCAACTTGAGTACATCTTCTTGACTTCAAAGCTACCCACAGATTCATCTCATGACGCTGCAAGTAAGGCTCAAGGTCCTTGTATTCTAGGTACCTGCCGAGTTGCGCAAGGTCACCAAGCTCCTTTAATTTTATAAATTGTCAAAGCTTACATTTCTGGTTCCTGGACTTAGGAGACTGGTTAGAATGGTCCCTGCGGCAGTCTAACTCTCGTCATGGCACAACATTTTAGTTAAGTTTTGCTAGTTATGGCTAGAATAAGGTGTGAACCCTGCATACGCGAGGTGTTTTTTAATTGAAATAAAAACCAGAGGACGGGTTCCCCTTTCAATTTTGCGGACCTCCGTGCAGATCTAACTTTTAGTTTCTGTCAACGATGTTCGTCGTCATTACCTCTCCCGCTTCTCTACCAAGCCTATTTTGGTAAATCTTGACGGCAATCCTTTTTCATTTGGTCAAAGCTCCATCTATTCTTTTATCTTCACTACAATTTCGGTCTCGTAGTCAAGAGGATCTTCTACAGCTCCTTATTCTCCTTGAGAATGAGATATTAGTAAGTCGGGTAAAGATCCGCGTAGTGAAATCCAGCCAGCATAGAGCACTATCCTGTCGTCTTTCGACTTCCCGCATGGGTGTTTTCGGCTCATTCTAGGAGTCTACATTCAAACGCTCGACGGGTCTAGCACTGGTTCTATTAGCATTGACATGGGACTATTAGTCTACCTAAGTGACAGGACCTTGGAAGTATTTGGGAAGACCGCTCGGCTATAAATATATCATATATCTGCTCTTTCCTTTTCATTCTTGCTCACCGTCAACACTCTTACTCTCGTTCCTTCCAAGCCTGCCAAATATAGTAATAATAATGTCTCTCATCGGTTCAATAATTAGTGGCGTTCTGGGCATTATTGGTGCCCTGACCCAACAGCAAACTAATGGGTATGTTGAAAACATGTATTTCGTTACTCCCATACGGTAAGAATAAATACCTGAGCATTACTGACACATGCCTTAGTAATTCGTTATGGGGAACCTTCCAAGTTCCATTAATACCCCAGTTTCTCACCAACAACCCTCTACCAAATGGGTTTCCATGGGGTCTCCTCACAGCTATTGGGAACAACCCATACACCAGTGCACCGGTAACGGGTGTGATAAGGTCTTATGACTTCACGGTATCAAGGGGGCAAATAGCACCGGATGGTTATCAGAAAGATGTCATCTTAATCAATGGCCAATTCCCAGGGCCGCTCATTGAGGCAAATTGGGGGGACACAATTCAGGTGACTGTTCATAACAACATTCATAATCCTGATGAAGGCACATCTTTTCACTGGCATGGCTTTCTCCAGAAGGGAACTCCTTGGATGGACGGTATTCCATCCGTTGGGTCATGCCCAATAGCTCCAGGATCTTCCTTCACGTACAACTTCCAGGCTTCTCTTTATGGCTCAAGCTGGTACCACTCCCATTACTCTGCTCAATATGCTGGTACGTAACCTAAGTAGTTTCCTTCTCAACACAGTTCTAACATTCTCAGGTGGGCTCTTCGGTCCCCTAGTCGTTCACGGTCCGATACAAAGTAGCGCAAACTACGATATCGACATTGGCCCTGTGATGATGAACGATTGGTATCACGGTGAGTACTATGAAGTCCTCAAATCCGTTATCAATCCTGGCGGCAACCCAAGACCAGCATCGGACAATAACTTAATCAACGGCAAGATGAACTTCGATTGTTCCACCAAGGCCGCCGGGGATAAAAGTAAATGCACTAAAGGAGCGGGAATTTCGAAATTCAAATTTTCACAAGGAAAGACTCATCGCTTGAGGTTGATAAATGCTGGTTCGGAGGGAATTCAAAGATTTAGTATAGACGGACATAACATGACTATCATCGCTCAAGACTTTGTCCCTATCGTATAGTCCCTCTCCATATTTTTAAGATCTTTAGGCTTACAAGTACTAGAAACCATACACGACCAACGTCGTCACCCTAGGTGTCGGCCAACGAACAGATGTTCTAGTCACAGGATCCTACAAATCGACACAAGCTTTCTGGATGCGCTCCAACATCTCCACGGCCTGCACCCCCGCAAACCAGCCCAATGCACTAGCAGCAGTCTACTATGATGCCGCCGATACAACCAAAGCACCAACCTCAGTCGCATGGAACGTCCCCGACCCTGGAACCTGTGCAAACGACGATCTCTCCATTTCCACCCCTGTCTACTCCATCACACCACCCCAGCCAGCTGTAACAAAGAACCTAGATATTGATTTCTACGTCAACTCTACCGGAAGCTTCCTCTGGAGACTAGGCGGCCAGAGTTTCAAAGCCGATTACAACAATCCCGTCCTCTTGCAAGCTGCAAACGGCAATCTCACCTTCCCTACAGAATGGAACGTCCAAAACTTTGGCTCCGCCTCTTCTATCCGCATCATCGTCAACAACCCTGGTCCTGCCTCTCACCCAATGCATCTCCATGGCCACAATATGGAAATACTTCACGAAGGCCCAGGAAATTGGGATGGCTCAACCATTACGAACCCCCAAAATCCTTCTCGTAGAGATGTACAATTGGTGAGAGCAGGAGGACATATGGTAATGCAGTATGATACGGATAATCCTGGTGTTTGGCCGTTTCATTGTCACATTGCTTGGCATATTAGTGGGGGTTTGTATGCGAATATGTTGGAGCACCCAGATAAGATTAAAGGGAATCTAGCGGTTCCTATGGAGGTGGAGAAGACGTGTAAAAATTGGAATTCGTATTCGATGAATCATGTTGTTGCTGAGATTGATTCTGGGGTGTAGGGAGTGATAGTTGACAGAAATAGTTTATGAGAAAGGGTAAGGGAGCTGATGCTCAAAAATGAATTGAGCATCGCATGAATTGGTGTCCGGTGTTCTTGGGGCATGTATTTCCTTCGATTATAACATAATACCTCAACTTATTTCTTTATTTTTCATTATATTTTCTCCCGGTCTAAATCCACTGTCGTCTTTCGTTTCATAGATTTCTGAAATTCCAGTGGAAATCATCATCGCATATTTCTTTTTGGAAGTGTGACACTCTCCCCTTCCATCGGTGGTGCTTTAGGCTTAAAGATTTTTAAGCAGAATCCTAACACGCGCTATCTGGGTCAATACAAGCGCTCGAAGTCTTTGAAATATACTTTTGCCACTTGCCTAGTCTTGTGAGCTTAGATTAGGCAACCATAGCGATGTTGTGCCTGAACATATTAACTTCAGCCACAACTTCCGATTTTACATATCACAGATTCTAAAATATTCAAATCCCAGCCTTCTTTCCCAACCTCCTCGATATTTTTGGAAGGAGCACAATTGACAATTAGAATTTCACCCCAGCACTTTGTCAATCATTCAATTCTTCGTTTACTTCCTCACGACAGTGTAGGAGGCTGTTGATACCAACTCACCATGGAATATCTACCATTTGAAATACTTTTCAAGGTGTGAAATCTTGTAACTTTCCCTGGCCTGACCTCTTTTGCTAACAGGAGTGATTCAGATCATGAAGCAATTCAGTCATGCTTTGCCAACTCATGAAGAGCAGTATGACTTCGAAAACTACCAGGAGCTAGGAATATCTAACCGCCAAACCTACCTCAACTTCCTTCCCCCTTACCAATTCGTAGATTACTACATCCACAGAGCATATGACGGTCAACCCGATTTACCGACACTTCGAAATCTTCGATTAACTTCTAAACTCCTAAGTTCAATAGCAACAAAAATTCTATTTTCCTGCACAACTTTTACATTTCACATCATATTTACGTTCAACAATAAGGGCCCATTGGAGAAGCTCAATCCCCCCTGTCAGGAAAAAATATTGTTGAATTCATCAAGTATACTGAAAGAGCTTCAGAATGTTACGATTAAATTTGATGATGATCTTGAGCCTTATGACTGGGAAGCTGAAGAATGGCTAGCTATGGATCTGGATTTGAAAGACAAGGTTATGAGGGCATCCTTTTTCTCTAACCTACCAAGCTTTTTGGCAAGTTGTGCCGAATTGAAATCTCTTACTATCGATTTCCCACAGGTATGGGAGGCGAAGGAGTCAAGGTCAGATGGATATGCATTTCGGTTCACGCTTCAACACCTTGATTCCCTCTCCCTCTCCCTAACGAAAAGCGCCCCATTTTTGCACAACCTTACGAACCTCTCCCTCTCCCTCCCATCCACTCACGACTTCCTCGCCTTTTCCCTATCCGCATCTGATTCTCTCCTCGCGGGAATCAAAAGCCTTCGCCTAGCTATCAGAGACGCGACCGGGCCCGGAGGCTCCCGCCGATACCTCCGAGATGCAGACGAGGATGATGATAACGATGAAGACACACCTTTTTCCAACTTACAAGAGAAATATCCCAATAGAAAATATCAAGACGCTGTGTTCAGTGTCATCTCGAGATGTCATAACCTCGAATTGCTCGGTTTGAGTTGTACACATTATCTCGACGCTAACCTAATTTCTTGGAATCCAAAATTCGCAGGACTACGAGGACTGTATCTACACCGCGTTGAAATTTCCGCCTCCAATCTAATCTCTCTCATATCTAGCTCTAACCCTACAATATCGATACTAAAAAGTATCTGGCTCGAGGATATACAACTCACATCTGGCGTCTGGCATCACGTTTTTTCATTCATGCAAACCCTGCCTGATCTCCGATTTTTAAATCCGGAACTGCTTGGCTATACACGGACTGGAACAAGTTCACACTTGAGGAAGATGGTAGAGGGTATATATGACACGAGGTGTTTGGAAAGTAGGGACCCAAAGGATATGAAGGTGTTAGCTGAGTTAGTTGATGGGTTGATGGGTAGGGCTGGGGGTAGGAGGTATTATCCTGATGTTGGGTGTTCGTGTAATTGTGAGGTGGAGTAAGATTATGCGGGGCCCTGAGGTGGGAATTCGATTGGTGGATGATTAGGGATTTTTACGAAATTCGATAGCGCTCGTAATGGGTGATGTTGAAGTTCTTGTTTCTGAGCTGCGCCCTCCAGGTTTACAATCTAGATTAATTAGCGCTTGAATTTATTCTAGATAAAATCGTAGTGGAAAATATAGAAAGTATCCCATATTGATGGTCTCCACCTCCAAACTCAAGTCCAAGTTGAGGAAAAGCGACGTGTGAATGAAATATTCTTTGAGGGGTTAGGTAACATTTCAACCTATGTGTGGACTCCGGGTCCTAATATCCAACCCATGCCTGCTCTTTTCTCTCATTTCCTTTTACTGTCACTCCATAGATGTTAAATGATACAACTGAAGATTTATTTCGGGCGAACAACGATTTTGAAGCGCGAAGTCAAACACTGAATTTCTACGTGAGACTTTCCAACCTCAACCAAATGCAGTTGGACCCTATTAAGTCACGATTACTCAAGGAATGTATTTGTAGCCTTTTCCCTGCACCTCCCCCTTTCGAACTCGTGTACAAAGCCATCAAATGTTCCAACCGATCACGTGATTATATTTTGATACACCGTGAGGTTTCAGTACCCCCAAGTGTCTCAAGCTTTGGACAGCAGTCAAGAAGGCGGTGCAGCTACCTTGCCTGGTTTCCAAGGCTTTTGAAAAGAGAATAGCAACTAAGGTGTTCAGGTTTATCTATCGTACTTAACGATAATGCAGGATCGGCTTGGGGTTTTTATTGTCAATTTCGGGTCAGTTGGCTACACAAACCGTTTCACAAAGGCCACCAGAGTTTCTGGGCTAGAGAACTGCATAGTCGCAGAACGATAATGTTTGGCGACACTACATGTGAATTAGGTTTTGGGGCTGACGGCGATTTGGGTTGGTGGCGGAATTAGAGGTGTTGGTGGCAGAATTAGAGTTGTTGGTGAATCAATCAGTGGGCAAGATAAGAACTGAAACTTCGATATTGTCCAAAGCCTTGAGAACGGAGAATTCTTCAGAGGCCTCAGATGATTGTGAGGTGAGACCGGCAGTTGACGAAGGCGCTCTCGTGGCTCACATTGCTGCAATACCTTTGGCCTCGGTTGAGACATTCGCGACTTCGGTTCCTTAAAAGGGGCTCAAGGCAGATATCTTTTGGTGACAATTTGTTACCCCACTACCCCCCACGATGACAACTCGCGCAATATTTGCCCCCGGAACTCTCCGAATGGGGTTTCCATGGTGTCAATAACAACGTTGCTTCAACTTACTGTGCCGCACAGCTGGGGTTTGTGACTGGGGATAGCGAGACGGGCCGGTAACGGATAAAGTGAAGGTGCCGGAACAAAACCTGGTCCTTGTTTCTCAATGTTGCATCGGGGACACATCCGTACTCCCCCGACCTTCTGGGTGGTGCAAAAACTCAAGCATACTTTTGGAACGAACCATTCTGACTTTTCAGTGGCTGGGCGTCAACGAATCCGGCATGGCTCTCGCTCCCAGTTATCGCAAGTGACAAGGTGCTCAAAAGTTAAAGAAGCTGTCAATCTCCTCACTGGTGGACGCGATATCTTGATAAATTATAGAAACTAGTTGGAAACCAATACCGGAACTCTCTATCAGCAATCAATTGCAACATCGAGATAAAAGGAAATTTCAAAAGCTCTCCCAACCCAACTTTCGTGATGCAACAGTGCGATTCGTGTGATGTGACTGGGTAGATATCATCCGAGGAAACTTCAAGTCCCTGTATCAGACCCAAGTGATTAACAGGTGGGTTTATGCCGAAACCAGGATCGATCAGAACCTAACCTCCGTCATTGGTCCTGGGTTCTCTTCATGTCCAATCTCTCATATGCCTGTCAAGGAACTCTTAATCCCAAAGTAGAGCAGACGTCGCTGATTGCAAAAGTCCGACAATCCTTCGAGAAAAAAATATCTCAAGGGCGTCGTCTGAAGTGCGCAAACCCATCACTTTCTCGATTCTATCCCAGCACTTCATGTTAGGGACCACACTAGACAACCTACCACATTCAGAATGGCGACGCGATAGGAATGGACAAGAGAAGGGCTACTGATACGAATCCGAACCCCTTACCATCAACACATCCTTGGCGACTTTTCGCCCCATGTACTTTGAGAGACTGATTGCAACGGTTTTCTTCCGGGTTCTGTTTGAAAATTGAAATCTGGGGTCAGGGTATAGAACCTTATTTGTAGTGGATCACTTCCCCTTCAAGATATCTTTTGCAAGTTGCCTTCATTGTTCAGTTCACTTCAGCAAATTCTCACTCTCTTTTACGACGGGATCGGCAAGATGGGGCAATGGGTAATCAACGCGACGCCTGTCGTCAACGACAAGTCGAACTACCAGACCATTATAGGAGTATGCATTGCTATGGCGACGTTGATGGTTGTGGTTGTCTGTACGAGGCTATATGTACGAGTTGGGATGTTGAAGAGGCCAGGCTCTGATGACTGGTTCATTATTGCTGCTGCTGTAAGCTGTTCCAGAGCATGGCTTATTGTCACTTTACATGTACTAACATTCGTTGTCTCTAGGTCTGCGCTGTTATTTATGCAGCTTTGACCATCACTCGTATGTCTTCGTAGCTTTGTATCCTCAAATTCAATTGCTGATATCTCCGTCAGAATCAAGATATGGCCTCGGCCTACCCCTGGCGCTACGCCCCAAAGTCAACTTGAACAAGTACTCAGAGGTAAGATGCTAGAGCTGTATCTCACAACCATAGCTAAATATTGTTACCCAGGTTAATTTTGCCGGAAGACCATTTTATATGATGGGCATATTGTTCTTTAAAGTCGCGCTCTGTCTTGGATACCTCCGCATCTTGTCCAAAGGAAATTCAATCTATCGAATGCTGGTCTGGGGTGTTCTTATCTTGTGCGTTATCGGACATCTTGCGGGTACATTGATTCTTCTGTTGAGCTGTCACCCCGTAAGCCTACTACTGCTTCTCAAAGTTGAACTCTACTGACAAACCGGATTAGGTCAAAAAATCTTGGAGGCCATTGACGGCGGGCACTTGTCTTCCAAGTGGGCCAACATTTTACGGTCTCGCAGCTGTGACAATTCTCTTCGACGTGGTCATCTTCTTCCTACCAATTCCATTCCTCTGGACGCTTCAAATGAATAATCGAAAGAAGTATGGAGTTATGGGACTTTTCTTACTGGGTCTCTTCACCACGATTTGCTCAATCATGCGGATGGTTCAAATTGAGAGAATCGCAAAAGGAGATGGAAATTCAACCATGTTGGTCGTATGGGGTAATATCGAACTGAACGTGGGGGTAAGTCGCAACAAATCATGAAAAGTACCGGCCCTAACTTCGTTCTCACAGATCATCCTCACTTCGCTCCCAGTATTGACAACACTGTTCAAATTCTTTGGTTCAAAGCTCAGTTCAAAGGCCACCAACTCCGCATCAAAGCTCTCTGGATCTCATCGGCTACAAGTTTTCTCCAAGAGTGGTGCCAGCAGTACGCCAATGCACTCAAAGCACGGAAAGTACTCCGTGACTGATGACACAAATAACGAAAGCCAAGAGACAATTTTGGGAACGACGGATCCGAATTTTCAGCACTCGAAGCAAGCTGGAATAATGAAGACGGTTCATGTTGATGTACGAACAAGCGAGACGAAGGGATTCAAAGATCAGAAGACTTTTCTTGATTCTTAAATGTAGTATAAACTGTAAAGATAATAAACAAGCTTAGGTTACAGTACGGTGACCCTGTATCAGGCTTTTCCGGGATCAGAATAGTAGAGGATATCACCAAATCTTCTCAATTTGCTATATCATGGGTCGGTTGGGTAGGAAAATTGCGTAATCGTGAAACATGTCTCGTCATTCGTGTTCCGGCTTTTGGTCTCACGCTTCAAAAGCTCTGTATTTCTCCCATCCATACAGCTCCTCAGCCTGTCAATCTAATAACATGGGGCTTCTGCCTCGAGAGGTAGAGTTTTATACCCTGGATATGTAGGCGACTCTACTAGAGGGAGGCTGATATAGCACATCCGGGGTTTGAGCCTTGTAGAATTTTTAAGGTAGTAAGGCTTAACATGTGATCTCGCTAAATCTTCCACCAAAGGAAATTTCGGACCTTAGTGGTTGCGCTAATGGTGGCCCTTTCAAGTATACCTGTGGCAACCTGCTTGAGATGCCCAAACGATTTCTCTAATAAGTCCGGATCATTGGAGCCTTGGTTCATTGGTTTGTGAGAAAATAGAGGTTGAAAAAGACATGCCTTCCGACCCTGTATGTTAATGTAGGTACTGGGAGAAACATTCCCTTCCTATCTCAGATTCTACATGATATTTCCTGAAATACTCTCTCTCAAGCAATTGCTAACTGCCCTATTACCTACGGATTGATGGTGGGTTTACGTATTGCATTCGTAAGCCTCTGGAGCCAAGAATTGATCGCACTGTCGAAGGTGATCCCAAATATTAAAGAGTATGCCATAGTGGCTTGAGTGGAGTATGAAGCCTGAGTTCTAATGTGGTTTGTAAAGTGGTCTGGTGGATCGAAGAATCAATAACAGATGCTGCTACTATTCGATTCGTCAATAAAGATATATCTTCTGTACCAACTGAAGAAACTATATACAACTGGACTGATCCGGAAGGGGGGTGCTCATTCCTACTTACGCGACGAGTCCCTGGAACACATTATGACAAAGCATGGCCACTTCTCACAAGAAAACAAAAAATTCAGGTTGACACCTAGGTAGCGAAACACTTCAAACACCTCTCTGCACTAACTTCTGACCATATCGAGACGGTAGAGGGAAGCGGTATGGAAGGGCAGCACTCACTTAGACTTCGTGAAGACTTACCTGAGTAGAAGCTAATATTGGAGCCAAAAGTATCACGAGAGAAATATAGAGAGTACCTGAAGAGAGTGAAGTACATTGAGCTCTCGAACTTTGGAGAACATTTCGTTTTACAGCATACTGACCTGAACCCAATAAATTTCTTCATTACTATTCCTTAGAACCCTGAGGAAGTTCCTAAGGTAACAGCTATCATTGATTGGAGCAATGTAGGATATCTCCCCGAGTTTCATGTAGCTATATATCCGAGGGGACTATACCACTTTGCGATTGACGAGTAGTAGGGTGGCTACGATTGGATGTGGATGCTATCACTAGAAATGGACTACTTGACGTAAATTACGCCTAGTGGAACACTCTGTAAGGTGAATTTACCGAGCTGATCTTTTATATATTGGTTTAGTACTAGGTTAATGCAGGGCATCTCTGCTTTTTGGATTATGGTAACGTCTGTCCCTGCGTAGAGAGAGACCCACCGTACCGAGACGAATCTATTGTTTAGGGGCCTCAAATTTCTCCCTCGAGAGTATATGAAGTTATAGTTAGCATGCTGTTATTCTTGAGTTATTTCTCTACTGGGATTTGGTTTGTAGTGAGGAAATACAGTGATTGTGGTAGTATTGTTGATCGTCTCGTCGACAGCGTCGAAAGCAGCTTGGGCTGTTCCCCACCACTCTAGCATGACTATCGGCCTGTCTCCGGGTTTCGGTCACGGCACGAAAGTGTTATCAAGAAAAAAGATGTCTCCAAGTTTTGAGGACACAGAGCACAAGAAAATATGCGTGCCGAGTTTATCCAGATAAAGGGGGAGGTACCTTTCGTACACAAAATGCGAAGCGAATTTATAGCGGTTACATAATGTCGTACTATATTGAGAGCCACCCTAGTATTGTATCATGATTTTCACTATACCGAATTTATATAGAGTGTGGCATTCTTTTAGAAGCTTCCATGGGTGGCCATGTGCCTGCTTTCGCTCTGCGCTGGGCTGCTACTCAATTGTTCCTATCCCAATCTCCATCATCGTTGCAAGTTATGAGCAATCGCGCCAGTGAAGCCTTACGGAGGTTATTTTGCCGGGAGAGTCTCAAACATATAATGCCATGTCAAACGTAGTAAAGTCCCTCTCTCTACCCTCCATCATCGTGTCTGCGCCACATGTGGCCCCAGAATCAACACCTCACAGCCTTATGCAGTTCGGAGTATCCACAAGTTTGTGGCCGGAGCTGGTCGACCGCCCTCCTTACTAGCGTGATTGAAGCGTTAGAACTAAACCTTATACCTATATAAGCTTATACTACGGTAAAAATATTGCTTTTCGTCTACTTTATACCGTGGTTCACGACGACCCTACAACTAGTAATAAAGTTCACGCAGCTGTTCTATTTCATCTTCTTTAGCTAAGAGCTCAATATACATTACCTATTATCTATACATAACTAAGAAGAGTTATTATTATTAATAATTAGTTAATAAATAGGGATAGTCAAGATATCCAGTCGGCATGCAAACAATCTTTATTGCAAATGCTATTGTTGGATATATGGGTCTGGGATCAAGTCGGTGACTTCCAAGGTTCATCTATTTAGGGTATTCGGAAACTTCGATGGATTCAGCCAGTCAGGGAATACAGGTCAGCTACTGATGTACAGTTTAAGAGACTTGAGTCTTACGACACATATATATAGCGCACTTCTCTCTGTAGGTATAATGGAACATCATCTCTGAAAATATCTAACGTTTATCTTAAAACCCGTGCCTCAGAACTTTTAGGTTTCTCAAATTTAGCCAGCTACGTTCCTCGACAAGGAACATTCATAAGCATTATTACAGAATCAAAACGCGACAACCAGTCTTCCTACACACAGAGAGACAGCAAGATAGACAGGCATGTTTCCGAACAATCAACTGTAATTGTATGATTCCACAAGAGAATATTTGTAGGCTCTCATGGTTATCAACGCCGATGACACGAGTGCGTTGCACACCTTGATTCATCTGTAATTCCTCGGGTGCAATGTCGAATATCGGATACTTCATGTAATCACAGAACCTGTCTGGCTTCGACAATTCTGCACCAGGATCGTGCGGACAGGCCTCAAGAATGAGGGCTTGGGAGAGATTGATTAGAACTTGAACCGGAGATATTGTGTAACTTGAGAACGCATCCATGCCGTCTAGCCCTAAGCCAACGCTAAGCTCTCTATTCCCAATGGTGACTTTAAAGGCCATCTTGACCTGTGGAAATAGATTGAGGGGCCGAAGGACAGGGTGTGGGTCGGGCTGTTGGACGACGGACCATTGACCGTTGAAATTTCCCAACCCCTTCACCTCGTTGTAGCTTGCTCCTTGGTATTTCAACTCACCCCGGGCCCAATTTAAAGCCAAGAAGCCATGTTTCTCAATTACCTTTGTGTCTAATATAGCGGGCCAGACTGCTTGTCCCATGTAGCAAGACATTGTCCATTCCTCGTTGATAGCTTGCTGATTGATGACATGACCAGCTAGAGCCAAAGCGTGCCCAAGCAAGTGGTGGATACTGCTAACTTTTGACTCCACAGTCATCAGAATTTGCATGAACTGTCTGGGAAGTGCGTCGCAACGAGGGGAGTGCTGAGGTATGCTTGGCCTAACAAGAAGCCCTTCCGGGTAGTTCAAAAGCGATAGAGCGAGTATATCTGTAACAATGACTGACAGATTGAGGTAGAACAGGTCGAATTTGCAGCTTGAGAAGCTTTCTTTGGTGGAGTCCCCAGTAATCTTGCATTTGGAGCAGACACACCCTTTCCGTAGTGACTCGAGAAACTTCTCAGTGACTGGACAGTCAGCAATCAGAATCCCTTTTTCGGGTGGAGGCTATTTCGGTGGGGCATACTCAAACATTATGCCTAGTATGTCACAGACGGACTGCCATTCCCTGCCTGGAAAGGGATGGGGTCGAAGGTCGGGCATCTGTGAATGATTTGAGAAACGCAGGCAAGAGAGCGTTTGATAAAGGACAGTGGGGATTACTTCTTTAAAAGCCAGGTTCGCAAGTCCCTGGTCGAATCTCCTGCTGCGTAGTAGCCACTGCCCGTAAGCCCGAAGACCAGGCATCCCTTTGAACGCAGCGCCGCCGTCTTTAACAACAACAAGCGGTCTTGGGTCTTCTACGCCAAGGCCATATTGAACTGGGACCTCAAAAGAAAACCAGTCAGTTGGAGCCTTTGGCAAGATGGTGAGGGATACTAAAGATCCGGGTGGATTATGGATATCTCTAATATCTCTCCCATCATCTATGAAGATGCGGGGGGCGTAGCCAAGACACCATTCTGTGAAGGCTTCTATCCAAGCCATCCAGCTAGTCGTCCTGATCGTTACCCCAGTTGCCGACGAATCACTCAGTCGCCCAATCTCACGAAAGACGTCCACTAGGCGTTCCATCACATTTTGTAGTGGACGCCAGATTTGGAAATCCCCATATCCCGGCCCTGGATGCGAGTCATAGTCCGCCAACCAGTTGTGCCATGTTAAGACGGTCTCCGCAAACCCAGACAACTGGCATCGTGGGGCAAGAGTCTCCAGAAGATCCTGGACCTAAGTGACGGTCGGGATTAGTGTCTTGTCACTAGCTGTGTTATTAATCATTTTCTGTAGACCCTGTGCACATTTGAAGGAGTTCATTGATGACAGTGCCGCCGCTAGGCCAAGAAATTTAACTCCAGGCTGCGTTTTCCCTAGCTGCGACGCACAATCAAGACTCGACTAACCTACCACCGCCTATAGAAATTGAATCGTAGTAGACTTTTTCGGGATGACGAGTTTCTCAATCAGGTTGTATGTTTTCTCGCTCATTGCCAAGGTGGTTCCAAATCTCTCGCAAGCCAAAATAGCAAGAGGTTGTACATTGTCGCTTGTAGCTGCCACCAAAATGGCTCGGGCAACCTTGACGGCGTTACCGACAGTTGCGTCGAGGCTCTATTGAAGTTGAAGAGACATGAATAGATATACTGGCCCTCTGCTTCGGGATCAAGGCTAGAATAGTATCAAACGAGATCTTAAAGTGAGGGTTGTCACTTCTGTAAGAGAAACTTGACACTTCCTCATGAGTGCACCGGCGGATGATTATCAACCTCTATGTTGGGCATAGTTGATTAGGTCGCAATCTAACCAAGCCTAATGATCTAACTAATGGGCTTCCTTGGGCGGGCAAGCTGGTCTCCCACCTGAGTGTGGCTGCTTTTCCTCTAGGACCACTTATCCTCTTCCTCCCCTTCCTTGCTACATCTTAAGAGAAGCAGACGAACACTCCATTACAATAACAGGGAGAGCTGCTTACCTCCTTTAGCTACATCCTTGTGAGGTGGCCAATTCCGTCGGTGTTCTCAAAGAGTTTAAGTTGGTTCACTGGAGGCATGGCCAGGGTTAAGATGAATCGCAAGGCTGCTGGGCTTCGCGATCCCGCTTTTAGGGTATCGAAACCTAAATTTAACGCGATCACTTTAAAATTTTAAAATAACTAGAGATAGTTAGAATCTAGAGTCTAGCATTTAGGAGTTATATAAGGGAAAGGTACTTTCTACTTCCCAGGCTTTAACAGTTTTGCAATTTTTTGTTTTGGTGTACTAGTAAAATATCCTGAAAATTCAGACTTATGTTAGTAAGCTCGTAAAACTACTACCCACAGGGCGTAATAAATATTAATGTGAGGTAATTGTGGTCGTGTCTCCAAGGGCCGCCAGACCAATCATCGGTTCAGCTTTCGATGTGTGGTACTATTTGTAGTTAAATACTGGCTAGTGCTTATTAGCACTTATTATCCCTGTAGGAAAGTACTACCCATAGGGCCTTTTAAATATTAAATGTAAGGTGATGTTGTTATATTACTCACCTGTTTTATGCAAGGAGCTTCGCCAATGATATATAAGTGCCTGTCTGCTGCTTTAAAGTCTGACTTACAACTGCAAAACATCAAAGTCAGCAGTATCAAATTATAGGATCTATATTGTACATACTGACACCAAAAATACCCTCATATACGCAGCTCTCAAGAGACGACAAACTATATATTTAGACTCTATATTAAGACTTAAATATAATTAGACTACTAGAAAAATTAGTAAATAACTAGACTTATAAAATCAATAAAACTCTACTATTTTAATTATATATTTTCTACAAGTAACAAAAGAAGATTAGATAAATATTTTGAGGCTATATAAGTATTCTAACCTCCTTTTCGCTAGATGTATCGCTAATAGAAACAATTTAGGATAGAGCCAATGATATACTTGAATAATTAGATTGAAGTGTATACCGAAGCTATAGGAGGCTCCGGGCAGCTGTAGTTGAGCTATGGGATTCAATTACAGATGCAGTGATCAGGGAGAGTATTCATACTATGCCAAAGCGCCGTGAGGATGCAATTTTAGCCCGTGGAGCATATACAAAATGGTAGAATATTTGAATAGCTTCATTTTGTGATTGTAATGTGATAATACTGGTGACAATGCGGGAGTGACACATAAGGCGGCAGGTGGCTTAGTGGTGGAGTGAGTGGTGTTGGGGTGTCCGTGCATTAACATTTATTATGGCTTGTACGTTGTATGTACTGTAAATCGGGGCTATTCTGCACTAGGCCGAATTAGTAACTGTTTCGATTGGAGATACTGACTTACGTGGCGACCTTGTATAAATTTGCTCGCTACAGCAGGCACAAGGCTAATAATAATATTCTAGTATTGTATTGATGCTCTGAGGGTTGAATGAAACCCTCCTATGAGTAACGTAACTGACAAGAGCTTAATATTAGTGCTGTAGTAAAGGAATTTTATTATATTACGAAACGACGCTCTCTGTAAAATAGGCGCAAGGCGACGATGCAAACGTAGCTTTGAACTGTGCAAACTCCTCGTTGTTTAGTAGTAGCTATAGTACATGGTTTATATAGAATTATAGTAAATATTGACTTGTGCACAGATTTTGAGTTGCTTGAAGTTAAAGTACCTCTTCCATTTCTCGGCACAGAGAGGTTTCTTGCCATATAGGGAGAGATGTTATATTACTTATTTAGGTATACTATTTAATTATGAAATAAAAGAGCAGGAAGAAAAATTTCACTTTATATTATTTCACTAGCATAGATTCAAATGTATTAATAATTTAGTTCCCTATTTAAGGTAATTCAGGAATAAGGGTAAGGGCCATAATAAGGACTTGCGCCATTTCGACTATAATTGCTCTTACTTTGGCCACTATACAATATAAGCTGTCAAATAGACAGGGTCAGAGTCGTGAGCAAGCATAATGAAGGTGACAAGTACAATATACAACCTATATTCGCGACAGGGATAAGCTCGGAAAGGGTAAGCCACTGATCTAACTGATCCCAACCACAAACCTTTCCCTTCTCTCAGTTTCTGACTTCTCAGCACCCTAGCTTAAAGCCACTACATATTAGGTACCACAATACCTACCCATTATAGAGTGAGGATATTTGTATGTATTGTAGAGTTGCCCTTTATAGGTTTTAACGGAGAGGTTGATCGACTGGTGGGGTTTTTGGCAAGGAATCTATTTTAGGGGTCATGTCGAATGTTGTTGGTTAGGGGCTGCCAAGAATCGTTATTTTGGGGGAGGTGGTTGAAGGAGTGACTAGTCGAGTTATTATGCAGTTATTGGCGGAGGATGGTTTGGGTAAAGAATTTAGTAACTAATATTGGTGGAGTGTGATCTTAGGCGACAATCTCAATGAAGTTAAGAGACTAAATTCTTGACTATAGGAGATTGATGATAGAGAATTATGTATTCGCGATTGAATGTTGCCGAAATTGACGGACGTGTCAAATCTTTATCTGCACAATCACTCTCACCAGTAAATTCATCTCGTTCTTCCAAAAATCAAACACGAAATCATGCGAAGAAGAATGTCCGAGATAGAACTAGAATGGATTTGATAGAAATGAAAGGTTTCGTACCTCATTTTCAACCAGAAGTTAGCTTGTCACGGACAGGGATCAAACATGAGTTAAGAATACTCATACGAAGCTAAATATTATCATATAGTCACAAAAGGTTGTCAGCTAGTAATTGTCTTTGTTTTTCGGTGGTTCGTGTTAATGCCTTGGAGTGGCGCATTCACCACATACAGCCGGACAATCTTCAAAGAACAATTGCTCCGCCTTTATGTGCTAATGAGGTAAGACATTGGATCTTTGAATTTTAGAAACCTGTTGAAACTAGACAAAAATTCCCCGCATCCCCGCGCCCCCGCACCCCGGGATAAATGATCAAAGACGTGATTTTATATCGTTGATTGTTCTGCTATCTAATACCCTTCCAATCTGCTTGCAGGAAATTACCCGAGTGTCTACTATAGGGTGTATGCATAATTTCATTGCCATCGGCTTGAGATCTTGAGAAATACAGATAGCCACCGCCGGTATGATCATGATTATAAAATAGAATACCGAAGAGTAGAATATCATGTTTTTACATCACTTGGAATCCTAGACACTCTATATCGATATATTTCCATGTAATAAACCGTACATATATCCGTTATATTTGCGAATTATTCGATAAATATTTGGTCCTAGAAGTTTTGCCGGCGAGTATGCCCATTATTAGGGGCTACAGCCTATGCTCATTGATGCAAAAGGCAGCGACAAGAGCGACGATTGATCCGAAAAGAGAAAGACCTGTTGTGAGCATTAGAAAGCCGCCGAATTGCAAACAGTGTCAAAGCAGCTGCACTTACAATGAGTATATGCTAGAGACTTAATATAAGCACTGGTTATAATCGTCCCCAGATGCCCTTTGAGCAATCGAACATATTCAAGATCAGACAGTGCTCTACTAATAATCTGCGTCTTCAAGTGAGTACGTAGTGCCATAATTGGGGTTTGTGGTATATACCTGCTCTCTATCCTCCATCCCCTCAAGTGATATCCTCAGCTGTTTCCTCAAAGTGCTTTGCAGAACCGCACCAGTGATGCTCAACCCTCCCACCATTCCAATGTTCATGCTGAGGTATAGTCCAGAACTGGCAATAGCAACCTGACAGGCATCAACGCCAGCAGTCAGTGCAATAAAGGAAGCTGAGAGTGCGATGCCGTTGCCGAAACCGCCAGGGATTATGTATAGAGATTCGATAAATGATGTGTGCCCATGCCAGCGGAGAATAAGGAGAGTGTATGCGAAGGAAGAGGAAAGAGCGCCGATGATAGAAATAAACTTGTATCTTCCAGTCCTGGCATTATTGTTAATTAGTGTTCGCCAGAAGGTGGAGGACTTTGGGGCCGGAACCTTTTGATGATATACCCACAGATGAGACCGCCAAATGCATTTCCAATAACTGATGGCATCAAGTGAGCACCGGCGTTCGTAGTTGAAGCATGTGCAGAGACTTGAAAATACATCGGTACAAGCAACATCATCTGTGCGACAATTAGTTACCGCACTCAACTGGCTGTGGAGAAACTTACCGCTCCTTGGGCCCCTGTTTGGAACGCGAGATTGATGTATGAGGTGATTACATCGCGATTTAGAAGCAATCTCAATGGGAAGATTGGCTCCTTAGCCCAAAATCCTTCAACAATGAGGAACAAATTTCCTGTCACGATAGATGTGCCCATAAGCGAAAGGATTTTTGGTGATGTCCAAGCCACCTGTTGTCCGCCCATATTTAATACCAACATCCCGCACACAATAGAGATAGACAATAGAAATGCTCCAAGGAAGTCGACTCGTTTCAGTTTCGTGAGTTGAGAGACCGCCATGTGGTTCTCGAGAGAAGGTACGTGGAGCTTCCAAAGTACAAGTATTAATGCTAGGAGTGTTGGAGGGCATTGTCCCAGGAAGGACCTGTATTGTTAGCTCAGCCATTATAAATAAAATCATTACATACATTCTCCATCCAACCGTGTCTGTCAAAAGTCCTCCAATTGGTCCACCGAGGCTTCGTCCAGTCGTTGCAGCAATATTAACATAGCTTCGCCAAGAAGCTACTTCTCTCAAAGGCAGTATATCTAGGGCAAAGATGACTCGTGTAAGCAATCCTTCTTTACGAGCATGCTGGGTGGTAGTTTATGGATCTTACCAGCGATGACTATTGCGACCAGGCAGTTAATTCCGGCTCCTCCGACGCCGGCAATGAGTCTGCCGCAGATGACTTGTGAAAGTGTCCGTCCGAAACCACTGTAATTGATTATTAGAGCAGGAATTGTTAAGAGTGAAAAGATAAAAGGATTTCTTGCCAGAGGGCATTTGAGAGGATTCAACATACCATATTGCGCTACCAATTGCAAAAAATGCATAAGATGCCACGATTGTGTTCTTTCGACCGTATATATCGCTCAATTTACCATACTGTCTAGTGGTAAGCAAATTTTGCAACCCCCCCAAGGCAGGTGATAGAACTCGTTTTCCTTACCATTGACTGACTGGCGCACATAGCCAATGTATACGACGTTATCAGCCATCCTGCGTTTCCAAGCTGGTCGAATTCGCTACTGATGATACCGCTAGTTGCTAAAACCAAAGAGACATCCGCGTTTGCAACAAAGACGCCTGAAAGAAGGTCAGTAGAGGCGGTGGTGAGAAAGAAGAAACGCAGATATTTCCAAGCTAAGTTTGGAAGCAGCTTGAAACAGGAAAAGAGAAGCGGAGAGAACGGGCTTTTTCACCTAGTAGCAAAATGGATATTATCCCAGCAACATTGTGCGGTACTTCATCTCGCGAGTCCTTAGCTTCCAAGGGGTCATTGCATCCTCCCGCCTCAACATCTGTATCTGAGCAATAATCTTCTTCAATAACGCCATAGGTACTCTTGGAACTTGTTGTTCTCGAGCCTATCAAGGGAGTATTCTCGTCAACGGAGGAGTCTCCGAAATCTTCCTTGTGCTCATTGGTTGTGATGAGTGTTTGTCGAGGACAATTCATGGCGATTTGGTTCTAGCGAGATTACGAAATTTGAAGCTGGATGGTGTGATTGATGGCTTCAGCATTTGGCTTTATATAACAATACCACAACCCTGATCACGACCCTCTGCGTAGGCGCTCTATCAATCTACCTATCATATCACAAATTGAAGAGAATCTTCTCATAATATCTGCCCCGCCAGAAACCTATCATAGCATAGGAAAATCTCCCCAAGCCTGGCAAATATCCTTTGCATGAAAAGTGGAGCTCGTTGAGCCCCTTTAGGTGAAGTTTAGGGACGGAAAGCAAAATTTTAGATAAAAAACATATGGAAGCGAGTGCCAAAGCAAAGGCTTTGCGCTTCAAATCGCCCGGACAGTATCTCCGATATCAGAGGGCCACATTATTGGTTGCTACAAGCCGATGAGGGGGGACTGCGACCATCGGATGCAGCTGTACCCTTGTACTCACATGAATGTTATCTTTTTCACATGATCTATATAGTCTCGCTTGTACAGATCTAAATGGGAAAATGTTGAAAAGGGGGTTTTCTCTCAACAGGTGCAATCTGAAAAGAAGATAAGACTGGAACGTTAGCATAGTGTAGGAGAGGAGCCGTGCACTCATAATTACATATTCCAGAGGAATTGCTGCTTTGCCTGAAGAAATTCCTGTACAAATCTAGCACTCATACGGTGTGAAGGGGAACGCCACCAGCTGAGGCGGGGTTGGCATTGATAAGGCGTGGGGTAAGTCGACTTCAACCGGTGGAGTGCTATGACGTTGTTGTAGAGCACGAGATCAATTACTCAAAGCGGTAGACCTCTGTGCTGGTTGCACGAGAGTGTTAAAGAACGTGTTGTCTAGATAGTAGCAGCCATATCAATTGAAGATGTGATGTTCTCACCTCGGTACCACTTGAAACATATCTCTGAACATTATTCCAATCAATGACTAGAACTGTGAAACATGCAGGAATATAGTGCCATTCGCCAAGGCGCAACTAGTTGCTTAAAGGCATTCTTATCGTTCTGGAGAGGTATTGAGTATCTTGTCGGCAATTACCAGATATCGGGAGTTCTTTATAGATCAGCAAACAGGGGTCTATATAGTCAGAGGGAGAGATGGTTTGAGATTGTGCCCCGAAAGGCGCACCTCCACTGCATTGACTACAATGACTCTAAATATGGACCCAGAAACCCAAAATGTGTTACTAACAGGCTGATGAAATTTAGGGATAAAGTAGATTGGAGATAATTTCTTGAAAATCAACCACTGAAGAAATGAGGGGGTGTCTTTAGTTTCACGCTAGAAGGCGGGAGCCAGCAGGCACGTGAAGTCTTCTCAACGCTATCAAGGCACCCAAGACTCCAATATACTTGACATATCAGAACACGCTGTCACCACTGTAGCGATTATAGTAAGCATAATTGCTTGCAAGTACTTTATATCTTCATCATAGTTGGGCGGGGTCACGTTACTACCCTTATGTCCGAGAATAGTGTGGAGAGCTTCGCGTAGCCACCAACTTAAAAAGGGGCAAATAATGCAGCTAAATATAGATTATTTTCATGTTCCTCTATCACAGCGGGGAATGCCTCTATGTTTACTGTAAAGTTTAACAACTTCGAGCCGAAGACACCCAGCACATGACTAAATCACGAGATGTGCCTGTGAGCATGGGCGACAATCGTTTCAAACCACCCACAAGGCTTACTGCTTTACGCTAATGTGCGGGTTATATTACGTCTGTTATGCCGCGAGGCCATCATTATCAATCAGTCCCATTGCTTTCCCTCACTTACAAGTCTCTATGCCGGCATAATTAAACGTTAAAAAAAATGACATCACTGTTCACAAGTTGTGAGCCACTGGGTCAGGCTACATTTATTTCCGAGTTTGTTAGTCAATAACCCCTTCTCTTGTATATGCCAGAAAACCAATCGTCAAGGACTGTCATGTCGAAGAACCCCGTAAAGATTGTTACAATGAAGAATTGTATGAATGCATAAATTTTGTTTGGTGATGTACCAGCGCTAACCTCAAATTGTATCTACCCGACGGCCGCTTCTTCAAGTTACGCCGCCCCGGATTTTCCTCAACTCAATCCCTTATTTCCTTGAAATCCGATCATGAAGTAATGCATCGTCCCTCGACAATCTTCATCTAAGCATGCACGAAAATTTCTCGCCACGGAGGATCGGATTGCAAACCTCAGCGGCGCAGCCAGGCTTCTGCCTGTGCTGACAGAATTCGTATGTTGACATGGATAGAAGGGCATGGGATTTAATTGATTTTCCGACCCTCCGGCTTCAGTGAGCGCAGATTATTTTTCAAAATGGATAAGTAGAGGGCATTGCAGAAATGAAGTCATGTTTTTGTTGAACATTCTTCATTTGTATGCTTCAATTGTTTACGCTCTCGGTATATTTGAGAGCTAACCTTGGACCTTTTCGTGTTCTAAAATCAGTGAAACCTTCAAGATGAAACCTGTCTTTAGTTCGGTGGTAGTTTTTATTGCTTCTACAGCAGTAGCAACAAATACGGGTACAACATGCGGATCAATTCCTAGTCCATCTATCCCGGGAGGATCGGTTCTTTCCTTTTCGTCGAACTCACAAGCAAATTACACTGTCCAAGCAGGCATCCAATGGCCCCAGTCTTCAAACCTCTCGTTCTGCAACTTCACCGTGGTCTACACCCATCCTGGTGATAACGACATAATTACGACGACAGTTTGGCTTCCTACTTCTTGGAATGGTCGGTTTCAAGCCATTGGCGGAGGAGGGTTCTCCGCTGGTGGAGGCGAGGACTCCCTTGGTCTTCCTGTATCACAAGGTTACTCAGCATCCACGACCGACGGCGGAAACATTGGGGCAAATTTCAATGTTGGCTCGAACGCCCTTTTGCCCAATGGCTCCGTTAATTGGGCTGTCGTAGAAGACTTCTCCTACAGAGCATTGCACGACATGGCAATCATTGCAAAAGATGTTGCAAAGAGTTATTACGGAACGGCACCTAAGTATTCGTACTGGAATGGATGCTCGACAGGTGGCAGAGAGGGCTATACCGAAGCACAGAGATATCCGGAAGACTACGATGGTATCATGGCAAATGCGCCGGCGATTAACATGGTGAAAGTCGGACTGGCACTTCAATGGCCATATGTTGTGATGCAAAACGAGCACATTGCACCTCCGCAATGTGTGTTTGATGCATTCATTCTCGCGGCGATAAATCAATGCGATGGCTTGGACGGTGTGAAAGATGGTGTTATTTCTGACATCAATGATTGCCATTTCGATCCTTATAGTTTCGTTGGGAAAAAGATTGCTTGCAATCAGACCGGAACTGAGATTACCATCAACAAAGCGCACGCGACGGTCTACTACAAAATTCTCGACGGACCAAGGACATTCCAAGGAAAGAGACTTTGGTATGGATACAATCCAGGCACAGGACTACAAGACTTATTCCCAGGCATCGTCCAAGTGACTACTCTCGCTAATGGAACAACTGTTGCATCTCCAGAGCAACTCTCCGACAGTTTCATCAGATACTTGCTCTATCGTGATCCAAATCACGACACATCAACTATGACCTATCAGCAGTACTTCGATTTGTTTTCTCAGGCACTTGATCAATTTGAGACTGTCTTAGGAACCGACAACCCTGATCTTTCCGCCTTTAAGAAGGCTGGCGGAAAGTTGTTGACTTGGCATGGATTATCGGACAACATTCTTTTCAGCGACGGTACTATTCAATATCGTGAGCGAGTAGAGGCGTTAATGGGTGGATCTTCGAAAGTCGACGATTTCTATCGTTTGTTCCTGGCACCTGGTGTAAGTCATTGTATAGGAGGTGTTGGAGCAATGCCGAACAATGCGTTCCAAACTCTTGTTGATTGGGTTGAGAAAGGGGTTGCGCCTGAGAAACTGAGTGCAGTGAGCAGCAGTGGTTTACAGAGGGATCTCTGCAAATACCCCTTGGTTTCAAAATATGATGGACATGGCAACCCAAATCTAACGAGCAGCTATGCTTGTGCAACACATTTCGGAAAACCTGTTTAAATAATGGTGGACACCTTTAATTAAGCGTCAACTACTGATATTTAGAGAGTGGGACAAAAAGTAATGAATATTTATAATAATAGCCAATTGTTAATATTAGAAATACTCCACCATTTACATAATTTTGTCAAAATAATTCAGACAAAGGATGTCAGTAGGTGTCTAAAACTTTGTGAAACTAGAAATTAAGCTACAGGCAATCAAGTTCCTGGCATTCACCGTCCGCGAATCTGCATTAGGGCTTCTGTCTTTGCTCCAGGTTGGACGTTATGTTGGCAGCAATTTCTAGGCCATTCTCCCTGAAGGGTTAGGGGTCGTTTTCTAATTCTCGGAAAGTCCTACTAATTTCTGAGCATGGTTGTCTTTCCGTACCCCGCGTTTTACCCCGCAACCACCGAAGGATAGATGACAACCCACTTAGGCGTCAAGCTTCCTGAGTGTTTTTAACTTCAACTACTAGAGCCGCAGCTAGCTGTATTGTATTATATGTATTTACCTATTCTTAAAAAAAAATGGACTTCGGGGTTTATAAGCTGTAAACTGGTTCACAGTTAAGAAACTATCATCGCTACACTTTTGCGAAGTACTATTTAACCGAAGTAGAAATAAAAAGAAAATATTCTAGCCTTGAGTATGTTGATACGAATGATCAACGCTATTTAGAGACTTCAGTCAAAAATAATATGAGAGAGGAGCATGAACAGTTGCACCGAGGGGGGGGGGGGGGGGGGGGGGGTGGATTGTTCTTTCGATAAGTTGCGAATGTCCGCAAAAGAGCAGAGGAACATGCTTTCATACTATAGTTCAGTTAAGAAAGCGAGAGTTAACACTCATGGAAAGTGATACCAACTAGGAAAGTGATGCAGATAGAAAGGGAAAGGAGTCCTCCCTTCAATTTCAGCGCCTCAACAGTCTTAGTGCAAGCTTTGACATCAAAAACGGAATTCATGGGGTAACTGGTAACCTACAACTATGTAGCTATTCTGGTGCTTGAGATAGTGGGGCTACATAATTCATGATGGTCCCAGGCGCCCTTCCATCTTTCATTTCAGACATTATAGCCTCAGAAGTTGTGGTTTGATGCAAAACAGCATGTCATATTCGCATAGCAAGGTGTTTGGATGGGTTATATATTGAAATGCATGGACCAAAGTCGCAAGCTTGAAAACGCAGTTTTTAATCATTGGTTATGCTACATCCCTTCCGCTATCATCAGTCTCACGGTAAGGTTGAACATACAGATACCAAGTCCCACAATCACCAACCACACCCATGAGTTATGAACCCAAGTAAGTATCTCTAACTAGCACGCATTATTGTCATATAATTCTAATGGCGGCTGATGAGATACATAATGTTTAGAGGTTCCCTCCCATGTCCCCTGTTTCTTTTCACTTCTTCCTCTTCCCAACTTAAATACTGTCAGCTTAATTTTTAAATAAGGTTGGAAGGTGAGGAAACGTACAAGAGATCATTTTTTCATCCCAATCAAAGACTCCTACAAGAGATCCCATCATTGCCTGCCCTAGCACAATCATATCATCAAATTCCCCATGTTGATTTCCCGGATCACCAGCATCAGGCATCATATCAACCATAACTACACACTTGTCAATCTTTTTTCCATCGCAAAGGCTCTCATTTTGCACAATAAATTGCATTACATAATCCTCCCCGGTAAGTTGAATAATCTGTTCTCCTTCGCCATCTGCATTCGGAAACGAGAATTCGAGTGTTGGGAGCAATGATCTAGAATCACAGGGAATAGTAGGTAGATGAGTACATTTATCATAAGTGATATCCTTCTGGAGGTGCTGAAGGATGTGGATAGCCTGCTTATGAGGGAGGAAAATACCTGGGTAGGCACTGTGTAACCAGGCGACTGTTTTGTTGTTGTATGTTTCCTCTTCAAGAACGGTGCCGTCGGGAGCCTGAAGCCTAGCACTAGAAACTTTAATCTGCCAATCCGTTGCATTATCAGGGACCATTTTATGACTGGTAAGTGTCCCTTCTTCCAGGAAATCCTCATTTACGCCTCCGAATGTCAAGTCTCCCTCACCTCCGTTCGTGGCCAGGGAAAGAGAGAACATATTTCGATCAAGTAGCCCGTGTCGTACAATTTGCCGAAAGGGACTATCCAGGTAGTTTGGATCCCAGTTATCCATTCTTGTAGTTGTATAGGCCAGTCCAAGTACACTATCAAATAACTCTACTCCGGGATCTGGCCAAATCGTACCATATACTTTCATTTCAATGAATTGCTGATCTTGGATTTCTAGAGACCCAAGATGAAGAGTTTCATTCCCAACAATACCATATCCAGACACAGTTTGGTAATATTTTTGAACTCGTTCTCCATCTTCAACATACGATGAAGAAGCGGACGAGTTGTATTTCTCCTTCTCAGAGCATCTGTGCCCACCGCACTCAATTGAGGGAACAAACATATCGCGTGAGTTGATGTCGATGACGGCGCGAAAGGATTGTGGTGGAGTACCGAGCGTGATATTTGTTGTATGTATGAAACTTGCTCCTTTATACTGGTAGGTAATTAGCTTTGATGATTTTCTCAATCCAAAGCCCTGGGGTAGATCATACCGCGATTGGTAGGTTCACTGGATGATTTTCGAGATTCGCATTAGAATCATGTCCCAAGATGCGCTGAGAGTCGCGCCTGAGAAGGTTGAAAGTTGAGGATGTCTGGATATTTTGGGTTAAGGGGAGGGAGAATTTCGCTGCATAAACAGTACTGAGTAGCTCGTTGATTGCTATCGCAAAAGCACAAGGAAATAGAGTCTTCATGGCCGAGTCCTTCAAATACATCCTCTTTGCATAGACCAAGTTGAGACAAGATAATTAAGAACAGAAGAAAGTTAATGTAGGCAAATAATTACACGGTTGCCTGATCAGTATCACGTACAAAGTGTTGTCAAACTTATATGTTGGTGTTTCGATACACCGCGGCACAGCGAGATGCCCTTGGTCCTTTCCAACTTTGTAATTCGCCTATGCAAGGGTTTTCAATCCTCTCCCGAGACCAGGTTACATATTCCGTGGCACTTGGCAGCATATTTCTCCAGATTTTGGATCTGGTGTGCCAGTTTGGCGCCTATTATAGATACAGATATAAAAATCAGTTCAACAAAATTTCAGCTAAGGCTTGGACCTATGCGTATTTCATTATAATAACATATTTTCCGACAGAGGGAGTCTCTTCTCGTTCCCCATGTAATAGATTACTACATGTTTAATTTAGAGAACACATGGTCTGGATTTTGAGTATTTCCTGCACTTACCCAACAGGTCCAACTAATCAATTTGCTATATTTTTTTCTTAACGCTTTCCTTGGATGTCGCATAATATGAAACATAGCAAATCGCTGAGAAGGGTTTATTGTTTGTTTTGCCTTCACAATACTTCAACGATTGACACAAGTAAGTATCGCACCCGTTTATGAGGAACGCCTCAGCACTGTAAAATTCGAGCTTTTATCTGATCTAAATTTTGAGCTTCGAAGCCGAAGATCGATGCAGCGCAACCATGAGTCACTAAGCTCAAATAACCAACTAGGCTTCGGTGGGGTAGTTAAATTTTCACAAAGAGACAACTTTATGTGAATGTCCAGATGGATATGCAAAATTGCTTGGTAGAATTTATCTGCTTATTTTAATTTCACCTCTTTAAGTTTGAATTGTTTATCTAAGATTCTACGTTCTCCTAGGTCTCGTTGCTGTTGCAGTCACTGTCACAGTTTCGAACCCCACGGGTCCATTATGGGTTGTGGTATACTAAGATTTCTATGTCAGCAACAAACTTTACTAAAAAAATTTCAAGTTCTCATCAGTTTCTGGTAGAGAGGGTAAAATAAAAAAACTAACAGTAGTAGAAGCATATCTTTTAGTTTCAGTCGTCGTAATCGTATACCGAGGCAGTGGGCTTGTGATAATACACGAGCAAGCAATCGAGCCAAGATATGCGAAAGCAAGGTCATTGAGTTCAGTGGGGACACTGTAAACTCTCTTCTCTTTTTGAGCACCTTCGTTGAACCGAGCAGGAGGCTTCATTTCAGCTGCGGCGGTCATGATCGCTCTTCTATTATACCATATTAAAGACAGATCTTATGTAAGCTTTGAAAGCGGTGTGATTACTTATCAATAGTGCGAGTAGTAGTCACTACAATAGTTGAGATAGAGATTCCCCCTTCGCGAGCAGTATACGTGTATATTTCTGTGGGGACTGGGAATGGAGTCTCTGTAATCACTTTACTGACGTAAGGCTGAATGTATTCAGAGCAGAAAGAGGAGACTGCTGTTCCTGGAAATCTTTCACTTCGTTAGATTATTTTTACTTTCATGAGTTGCGGGAAACGCACGCAGCACTCATTCTGCTGACCAGAGTCGGGTATGGTCCATCAGTCGTGCACACTGTTTCTTGTCAAATTTAACTTGAAGATGGGAGTGGATGGACGAACGAGAAGGTTTTATCCATGGCCCTGCCTCACATTTTCCGGGGTTCCAGTCTAAGAGGCATCCAGGATGGTAGAAATCCGCATTTACGGATAGAGCAAGAATAATCGCTGGGAGGGCCGAAACTTGTAAGATTTGCATTTTGATAGTGTTGGAGGAATTTTTTACTTGAAGATGGCAAGTTTGTAAACGTTCAAAGGGAGTCGATTGAAAGTCTTCAAATCAAAACATATTTGATGCTTGTGCATTGACTTTATAAAACATCATCGACTGATGCTTCCCCTCTATCATGACCTGATGCCTGCAGAAGTATCTGAATTTGTGTTTTACAGGATATTTGGAATAAGCTTTCCCAGAATTTTAATGTTGCATGCAGGGAAAACGGCAGGTGGGTGCCTAGGCTATTTTTCATGACTGTTGAAGGATTGAGCCAATTCAACGAGCCAATCAAACTGTTAGAACTCAACGTCAAGTTGCAAAAATAAAATTCTTGTATTAGGAGACTTGATAATTGTGAAAATGTCCGCTTTGTTCCGTTCCTAAGAAGGAAATCGGAGATGCTAGTGTCAAGACTGATTGAATACTTTGACACTTCCAAAGAACTCGAAATCTGGCAAGGGTAATCAGGGAACATCGAATCATAACCATTCATGAACAGGGTTATCTTTATTTCGCTCTCCACCACCTTTTCTTGGGAGCAGGGAAGGCAAGTTTTACCCCTCAGATCCCAAGTTCTTCACCTACCGTGATTGTTCCTAGTCACTTCTCCAAATCAACAAGATGCCATCTCTCAATCCCCATCAAATGTTCGCCCTCCAAATTCTTGAATCCTTCATTTTGAACCTTTTCCCTTTCCATCCACTTCCGATGTTCCCCTTTACTCTTCCATCCACTAAAGATCACGTGCTCCTCACCCTCTATGCAATCCATCCTCCATGACCCAAACGCTGGGTTCGGCTTCGTATATTCTTCTAGTGACAATCTAGTACGCGCAAAAATATCCTTGTAAGCTGAGCGATGCCTTTCTCCTGGCTTGATATAGAATTCCTCGAAACCCACGACATTAGCGTTCAAGGGCAATCCGCAATTATCCACCTTTTCACCATCCTCCCGCAAAGGGACATGCAGTCCCTTAAGAAATGTAAAGATCCCTTCCTGCGCTCCTAAGATTTCACCTTTGACTTGTGAGTCCAGAAATTTATGATGTGCTTCGATTGTAGGCCAAGATCCGAGGATGACGACTAGTGAAGGGTCTTCAAGTGTGCTGAAGAAACGCGATTTGGTGGGGTGAATCTTCTCAGCGAGGAGTGCGCGAACGTGCTGCAGTGTTGCAAGTGTTTCTTTTGCTTGGAAATCATTTTTGATTCGGAGGAGAGTTATTTCAAGGACAGGCATCTCGTTGGGAATTTGAGAAGTGAAGGTGTTCTGGGGACTGGAAGTTGAAAAGTGGGGTTCTTATGGATCGGGAGTGGTGAGATGCTTGAAGAAAGACAATCCACAATAGTAATAGTGAAATGAATTTTGTTCAAGGTAAATAAATAAGAGGCAGATGTAAGTGTTTTCGGGTCGCTCTTCTTATTTTGTGCATTGGTACACCATTAGTAAGTGGGCTTGCCAAACGCAGGGGCTCGACTACAAATCATTCATGACCCACCTTAGTACTTTAGATACGAAAGCCTAGTCATTTTTGAGTAATTAGAAGAAGTTCTCTATCCTGGTCAAATATTCACTCACATACGATGAAGATCAAATGAATACAGTTCATTCAACCACTTGTCTGTAAGAATCAAATACGTTCGTCATGTGACACCAGCATGGTGGAGTACTTCAGAGATCTATATTAATGCTAATCTCCCCAGTGCTGTGGTGATACCCCTTTCTGGTTCTATAATTTGGATCTCGTGTGAAAGAGTAGAATTATTAAACCAACTCGCAACGCTGCAACTTACTTTCACCGTATTCCTCTCCAGCATAGTCCCGTCCACATAAGTATTGTCAGCAAACCTCCAGATGCATCTTTCCTATCCTGAAATTTCTCACTTTTAATCTCACGTATTACAAAAGGCACTCAGTCCCCTTAATAATGCGAACAAATGTTCCACAAAAGCCTCTCTTGGACCGCTGCTGATTTTGCCATCCTCAGTAACTAAGAACAACTGGTTTGGTGAAGCTCGTGTCACTCAAAACTTAAGAAGTGCAGGTATCTCACTTTTCTCTCCTCTCTATTGTGCCAAAGTACTCTGAAGGGGGGGGGTTTCTTTTTCTTTTTCTTTTTTCTTGAAATTCACGGCCATTAGTTATTACATGTCTTTGTATAAGTCTAATGGTCTATTATCAGAGAGGCATACCTCGTACACATCTACTTCTAACGCATTTCCACAATCAGCAATAGGTGTCCTAGGATTGTTGAAGCGGTTGTCACGACCAGCTAAAACCCACGTTTACCTAGGCAATCGAGTATCACTGAGTTCTTCAATATAACGTAGGCCTTTCGCCAGTGAAATAATAGTATTATCATTCGATAAACTAATCGCTAAGGAAGGAAAGAAAGAGCTTGAGTTTGGGTGGGGTGGTGATAACCCCCCCACCATGATAGAATATACAGCGTGACACAGGTTACTCCTATGCTAAACCCTTACAGCGGTTTTGAAATTTCTAGGCCTTTTATCAATCCACTTATTTTATAGAAAATGGAGTATGACTTTATTAATATCTTGTGCTAATATTACATCCATCTCACCCTTGAGTATTAACTATTCGGTAATTAGGTAAGTTCTGTTGGTTATATTTTCTATTTACCTCTTAATTGTATCATTTTCATGTTTTCGTCTAATAATAAACTACGCTCTATGTTTTAAATGTTCTCATTACAAATTCCTCACCTCCCTCTCCATCATGTTAAGCAGCCTCTCTAAGAGCCATTCCGATTCCCCCTTGTTTGCCATTAATGGACTTTGATCCCCTATCCAGCACCAATTTTCACCTGTTTCCTCTTGTCTGGCATTATCGCTACTACCTGCCATAACAATTTCTGGCAAGGCTCTTTCCTCACCCAGAATTCCAGGTTTTACACCATGCAAGTTTGAATCTGATTGACTTTTGCCAAGTAACTTGACATACCACAACCACTCATCGAACGTGTATCTCGTAGAGGGACAGCTTGTGGAATGCGTTATTAATTTGGCGATTTCTTTTATCAAGAGACATAGGAGATTTTTCCGGCTTTCCCTTATGACTGTATTTTCCTTTGCTTCGCTTTCCACTACAGGTGATAAGCACTGCACGTCGAATACAGGGGCCTTCAGATCCGATTCTGGGATGGTTTGGGAGTCGTGGCTTGTATTATTTGGGATACCGGAATCCGTTCCCTGGGTGTTGTCTTTGAACCTTGCCGCTTTAGTCATTCTATATGCTGCTCGTTTGAAAGAAGTTTTAAAACGTTTTCTAGTTGCAAATATGGTTAAATCTCCCACCCACAAGATTACATCATTAATATTCCTCACAATAGTATCCCCCATGTTTGAAATGAGGATGGTGAGAGTAGGGACGGCGAGAAGAGACCAGAAGACGAAAAACGCCTTTCCAGGGGAGGATGTCGGGTAGAAATCGCCGTAGCCGATGGTAAGCAGGGAAGTAAATGCAAAATATAATGAATCAAAATATGACCATGACTGTGCCTTTTCAGCAGCCTTGAAAATAGAAGCACTAACGAACCAAAGCACAAACCAAGCGAAGGCAGAAATCAGGAAGGAGACCCAGCGGCGTTGGCTTATAGCTCGGTCTTGAATTTGGCGCATGAGCTCAAATTCTTCCCTAGAACATCGATGCTCCGACATCCAGATAGTTCCAGGAAGGTTAGAGCAGATTGGAGCTAATTTTCCGCTTTTGTCTTCCTTTTGCAGTTCCCTCAAGGTCTTCTGCCGTAACTTTCCCATTATATTAGTTCCCAATTTCAATTTTCCTCTGTCTACAACCAAGCTTCGGATGGTGCAAATTACCAGACCAAAGATAATGATCCCACCGGTTGCAAACGGAAATAGTAGGCTTCGGCCAAGATGTGTGCTCGGCGCGAAATCGCCGATTCCAACAGTTAGGATAGTATAATCTGCCCAATAAACAGAATCTAAGTATTCCCAGTTTTCAACATGTGCATAGACGGCCGCTCCTGAAAGAAGATAAAGTAAAAAACCACTAGTTTGGATCATCAAACTTCGTCGACGGACGGTTAACTTGAATTCCTCATCATAATGCCCCTTGTAGAAACCAAAGACTGTTATTGCCATCATAGTTGCAACGAGGAAGTATAGAACAGCCGAAAACACTGCGTAGTAATATGCTTGTGTCAAAATGTACTCATATGGCAAAGCATACCTCAAGCTCGTGGTCAGTGCTACTAGTGAAATAGATGACAAGTACCTGTCTCTGTGGTTAACTTCACTACCTGCCCTAAACCTTGCAGAACGTACCACCCAATTATTACAATAGATTGCGCAATTGAGAACCTGACCCTCCCAGCCATGTTGAGGAACAGGTATAAGTTTGATATGCATGCTACAGCTAATTGTGCCGCATTGATACCTGTCAACCTACGTTGAATTAGCACATAAGACCATGCTCAGCATTTTTAATCCCTCTAAATGGGAACTTTGGGTTGAAGCCTTGCCATTTTGGATTATTGATATAACTGTCAAGTGCTTTATCTTCATCTCCTAATTTCAATGCTCTCCAGGGCATGGCGAGAGCGCATATGCTAAATGCTGATGCTATAGGTCCAAAAGTGCCTGCGATTAGAGGGTAGGGGAACCACCAAAGGCTGCGAGAAGGTTGTTAGATAGCGAATAGCTTGTTTCATGGTCAGAGCGGGAAAAAAAAATAAGTTAAAAAAATCAATAAAAATCAAAGGAGATCATTAAATCTGCAAGATGAAAAATATTGAAGGGACCGAAGATAGTTGAGTAATCTCGTTCACGAACCTTGGACCTTGTTGTGTTTGCTTTTGTCCTCCAGTTTCCCTCCCTTTCCGCTTATTTTCGCCTTTCCAAGAGCGCAATTTATGCTTGTAGAAAGTTGGATGTCTCATTGTTGTGTTGTGGGAGTAGAGGAGATGGCTATGTAATTGCCCTAGAACATAACTTGATGTCGAGGGTTCTCATCAATGTCATATGAATTTTTACGAGAATTCTTCCATATATTGAACATTCAGCTATTTGACAGTGAGAGGGGCAAAACAAACTAATGGAAATTTTGGACCCCTCCCCCAAGAGATAATTAAGAAGCGATTCTCTGATCCTGTGGTCGGGGAAAACGGTATACAGGGGGCACGAAGGAGCGGGACTACAACCTGGTTTTGGATGCATGTGATTTTCGACGCCAATGAATTATCTTTTGAAGCCACAATATATTTCATGCATTAGACATATTATAATATTAATTCACGTTATACTTCCCATATGTCACACCACCAGTTTTTAGTCAGTGTTCCGTCGTCACATAGGCAGCCCGCATTAGCTTCTATTTTGTTTTAGTTGGCTTTAGCTTTAGGTTACTGTATTCTTAAACCATAGGTGCAGAGGCTATGTTTTCTAGGATTCTACAACATGGCATTAACTATTCGTAGAGAGGTTGTCTCAAACTCAAAGTCTTGTAAAGGCGAAAGGGTACTCTTACAACAAGGAATGACAGTAACAACTCTTGCAGCAGCAATTTTTGCTCACCATTTTTTTTCTTGGAATATTCCAGGCTTGAATTTACTCTCAGTGGCGTGAATCAGTACCAGTGTGAACAACCTGATAACGATTTTAAGTTGCTGGCAATGGTGGTCTGACGGCAGTGGGAAGTGGGGCCGTCATCTTAGCGGATAAAGTCATATGTTCGAGAACGCTCGTTTTCGCTTTCCGTGCCAGTTCCCAGTCATTATATCATGGCTGACACAAGGCCTCTTAGTGTGATAGACAGGGATTGAAGTGCAATAAACTGCATAGCATACGTTTTTATTATTAGTCTGTTGTTTTGAAATAGCCGCATGCTGAAATTCTAACAAATAGGAGGCCTATTCTGCTGATACCTGCGCCTGATAGTAAAGCCTGGAATTATATCCTATACATCTGCAGCAAGACCTGCAGCTAGATCTGCATTCAACTTGTTCACTCTGATAATGTACGCATGCAATCTCATCATCCAATATCCTGTAGGGTTTCTGTATATTAATATGTGGTATAATGCGTTTACGATAGGAGTTATGCTAACTTCACTGACATTGCAACGTTGTAACGAAATATCTTGTCCTGACCCGAGCATTACAAACTACACAACAAATATTATTACCTTACTCTCTTTATTCAATTTGAAGCTTTGATTATTCAAAAATGGTTTGGGTGGGCAGTTCCAGCATAAAGAGGATTTGTACTGTGTTTGCATTGGCCATGATTTTAAATATCTTTTCCGGTACGTATAACTCAATTCTACCACTCCCAAATCCTTATCTAGCTAAGTATTTTTGTTAACATTCATCCTATATAGCCCTGACCATGATATCATGGGATTTGCCTGCCAAATGGTATACGGCGAGCCTTGGTGTTCAAATTATAGAACGTGGGACACCTGATTCACCAACTGGGGGATATGCGCCAGGGGATGTAGAATGCCCTTCTAGTCATCCAGTTATTCGAGCTGCGTCAACACTGTCTGATAACGAGACAGCATGGCTGCAACAACGAAGAGATAAAACGATTGGGCCGATGACTTCAATCCTTACTCGAGCAAATATTTCTGGGTTCGACGTATCAAACTACATCTCTAGGATTGCCGGTAACACCAGTGTTCTGCCAAATATTGGTATTGCCATATCAGGCGGAGGCTATAGAGCAATGTTAAATGGGGCCGGCTTTATCGCTGCTGCTGATATTCGAACAGAAAATTCTACAAATGTAGGCGGAATTGGAGGGCTCTTGCAATCTACAACATATCTCTCTGGTCTCTCTGGTGGTGCTTGGCTGGTCGGCTCACTCTATGCAAACAATTTTAGTACCGTCACAACTCTACGTGACGGTAGCCCTGGCTCATCTGTTTGGGAATTTGGAAACTCAATTTTGAAGGGTCCTGAATCAAGTGGATTGTCAATCGTGAATGTTGCTGATTATTACAATATCCTTCAAGCCGATGTCAATTCAAAAGCCAATACTGGATTCGAGACGACCATCACTGATTATTGGGGGCGTGGCCTATCCTTCCAGCTTGTCAACGCTTCCAATGGCGGCCCAGCATATACCTTCTCATCAATTGCACTGGACAAATATTTCATTAATGGTGAAAGTCCATTTCCAGTCCTAGTCGCTGACTCCCGTAAACCTGGAACTACTATTATATCTTTGAATTCAACTGTGTACGAGTTCAATCCATTTGAGCTTGGTTCATGGGATCCAACTACGTACGGGTTTGCACCACTCCGCTATATAGGGTCCAACTTCTCCGGTGGTGCTGTCCTCCCAAAGATACCTTGCGTGCGAGGTTTTGACCAGGTTGGATTTGTCATGGGCACCTCCTCTTCTCTTTTCAACCAATTCCTTCTCCAAATTAATGCCACAACGCTGCCTGATGCTATGAAAAATTCCCTAACGTCAATTCTCGAACGAATTGGTGCCAACGAGAACGACATATCTGTATTTAAGCCGAATCCCTTTTTTGGCTATAATAATAACACAAACGAGAATTCCCATTCAAACCAGTTAACTCTTGTGGATGGTGGGGAAGACGGTCAAAATATCCCTCTCGCACCTCTTATTCAACCATCTCGTGCACTCGACGTCATATTTGCTGTTGACTCTTCTGCGGATACGGGCTTCTACTGGCCGAATGGCACCTCTCTTGTGGCAACCTATCAACGCTCTCTTAATATTGCACTCGGAAATGGCACAGCCTTCCCGGCTATCCCTGACCAAAATACATTTATAAACCTGGGTCTTAATAACCGTCCCTCTTTTTTTGGCTGCAACGCTAGCAATCTCACTGGAAACGCTCCATTAATTGTCTACATACCTAATACACCATACATCATCAACTCAAACTTTTCTACGTTTAAACCAGACTATAATAACACTGAAAGGAACCTCATGATTCAAAATGGTTATGATGTAGCAACCATGGGTAATGGTACTGTGGATAGTAGCTGGCTTACTTGTGTGGGTTGTGCAATCCTCAGCAGGAGTTTCACAAAGACAAACACGAAAGTCCCGACGCCTTGTATGGCGTGCTTCAACAGGTATTGCTGGAATGGAACAGTGAATTCTACTCTGCCGAGTAGCTATGAGCCAGTATTAAAATTAAAGACCAGTGCCGCAAGTTGTGTTAGATACAGGTATAGGGGGTTTATGTTTGTTTTTCTTGTAATAGAGTTTGTTTTGCTTTTTCTCCTATAATGGGGGTGTCTTAAGCGGAATTGCTAGGAATATTGTAGTAGGGAGCATGTGGCATCACCAGAATTTTGTATTCACGTTATATGGACTCCTGATTTTTCCTGTTAGAACAAAAATACAACATACTCATGTATAAGCACTTAAACCTATTAATTTACCGATCCAACAATTTATTTATACACAATTATTTACAAACACCACTCTTTTGCTCTTCTTTAACAAGCTTTTTCTACATATCAGATCTTATTTCTATTCTTGCTCTCTTGGGGTGGAGAGGTTAGAATTCCCCTACATTATTCTTAATCCCCTGTACCTATCTCTTCTACCGTGTATTTGCGCATCGTATGTTTAAAGTATCTATGACTTCTAAGGGAATGAATAATAGATTGTCATGATTGTGAAACCCTGAAGGTGATCTACAGCATACACATATTTACCTGTTTCCATAATCAATACGAGAACGTCAAACTATGTAAAGTATTCACAAAAGTACATGATGCATTATGATGCAGTTCAAGGGTTATTTCTGTGTAAGAGTTCCCATATATTCTGTTTCCTTTACCTCTAATAATACATGCTAAGTTAGTACCTTATAGCAAGTTCCATAACACATATAGCAATACCATCGTCTCGGAAATTTACCAAATTCTTGGACTAAGAACATCGAACATTTTAAGAGTGTCATTATGAAGGCACCCGAATAAGCGCACAAATCTTAGAGAATTGTAGAAATTTTGAGTGAGCGACGCGCAAGGACCTACATTTCTAGGCCAAGCGTTGCAATCAGGTTTCAACTTGGGAATTACCCCGAAAAACACTCTTTCATATAGATTAATCAATAACCTATTCTCAATCTAACTCAAAAGCGCAATCAGCAAGTAACACCTCCTAATATACCCTAATTAAGAAAAAAGAGAATTAAAGGGAATCAAATAAATAATATGGACCATTATCCCACTGTTTCAAAGTAAATCTAGCGGACTGTCTATAGCGTTATAGTACCGCGCTTATTTCGCAAAAGAGCTAAGAGACAGTACTTATATGGTAGAATATAAGAATCTGAAAACCGTTCAGTAAGCATAGGCAGAAAATTTGATCTTAGAGAGTCACATATACACCAATATATTTGATTTCTGGGTAACCAATAACCTTAGCTACATGTAACCATCGACATTGATAAGAATACTAGAACTAATCGAACCGGCCCATACCACACCGACCACAAGCTTAGAAAAAAGAATTCCGTACCAACATGGGAGCCAAATGAAATAACTCGTAGTACCCCAAACGCAAACTCATAAAGAAAGAATTCCGGAAAAACATTAAATGAGTGGAACCAACTAATGCTATCACCACCGCAAAGTCAGAAAGAACATACATAACCGCAAGGTTGTAAACGCCAACAGTTTATTTTGGCATGGGATGGTTATTCGAAATATTAAGAAGGCTCCTGGTTTCTAATAGGTTCAGCGGCGGATTCGGTGGTTTCTTTTGTATGCCCAGGGACACGACTAGGCTTGCGCCACCAACGTGTGATTCGAGACCTGTGTCCCATCTCACTATCTGAGGACCTCATGTCTGAAGGTTTTGTGCATACGTATATTCCCTATTCCATTGTGTAAGTAGATGGTCTTCTCCGTACTAGGAGTTAGAAGAAGTGTTTGCCCTACAAGTATCCCGCTGGTAAACCAGACCCAACCGCCAATGAAACTGAAAGCGAGAGTAGCCCGCCACTCTGAGCATGCTGCTGTCCCAACCATGGACTGCGTAACGGAGATATGCGGGACTCTGTACCAATACCTGCCCCAATAGTATCCCCAGTAGTTCCAATACCAATATGATTCGCATCCACCGGATATAGTGAGCTATAATTCCATATTACTACAAATAGGACAAAAAAGGAAGCTCCCTTAACGGTAGCAGTAGAGTAACTCACATTACACAGCAACCCAAAGGCAACCATCCAGCATATCCAGAGTGCAAAGTCTAGAACAAAGCAGTAGAAGGAGTACTTTAGTGGAGGGAAAAGGCAGAGAGAGGCGAGTATGCTGATGCCAGCGATAACTTCGGCGTAGATGACTCGAGAACCTGCGTGGACATGGGCAGAAGATAGAAAGTACAGATACCGTCCTAGGATGCCGGCAACGATAGCAGCCGAAATGAGTTCTCCACAGCGGAGGATTACAGAACAAGTCTTTGATGCGGCTCCCATTATGATAACAAATGTGGTGGTAGTGAAAGAAATTTTTCACTGAGTATTGCGTGGCTTTATAGATAGAACAATCTGGTGGATGTAATGTCACTCAAGGAGACGAAACTGGGCTTCTAAGTAGAATTTTGGGAAGTGGGGAGAGCTCATGTAGTCTATCAGAGCGCACTAGAATTTTTTGATGCTAAGTATCATAACACCGCACAATGTAGATAAATTTCGTGGGGCCTAGATACCAAGGTGGGGAATATGCCGTCGCCATTGTTTTGGAATGAGGTTGGAGAATTCAACAACTGCCGTGGCGTAAGGCTTGTCCACCGGGGGTTTGGGAAGTCGCCTGCAAGTCAGTGACCCAGGGTTCAGGGGGTTATCCGCAAACCAGGATATATAGAAGAGATCGGATCGATCGATTGACAACAAACGCCTTCGCTTCGATGCATTCACTTGGCACTGAACAGGGATTACGTGTAACTTGAGCTTGACATGTGAACTTCGAAATCAATGAACTACCTAATTTGCATTAGAATTAATTGAGTTAGCGGATAATTATGATATCAGAGATACGTTCTAAATTAAAATTGCTATAAAATAAAATAATTAGACTATACAATGCGACTTGTATTCATACAATAACTCTCTTCGCCTTTTTTTAATTGTTTTTCCGGGTGTACTTTTGTTTGGAGCCTATAAATCTTATTGTGATGTTATCAGGTATTACCAAAATTTTCACATAAACTAAGAGCTTCTCCTAGCCCTCTCGTAATAAGGGAAGGAAAATAGGTGATGGTCATGCATTTCATCAGTTGTTTTCTCCACCCCATATGTGGCATAAGCCAACGATCAAATGCGAACGGAGAATCCCGTTTTAATATCCAGGTCATTGCCAAGTGCTTGAGTAGCTGATAATAACCTGACTTCAACTGTGGTATTTGCTGGGATAATTGGTATATGCTTCTAGATCACTCGGTGGAATTGATCCCTCCACCCCTTCAGCAAAATGGGTGAGACAATGTTGGATGAACATCTGACATGCATCTCGATTCCTTAGTACCCAACCACGGTCGATGCACGAATAAACCAAATTTCACCATTTATTTCTCGATTTGGTGAGAATAACCTGCATCCTCAAGGTTTATTCAAAATCCTTTACACTTCAAGAAATCTATGCTCTACTAAGTTGGACTGACGAATTTAATATGGCTGGTGGTCATACTACACATATTGGGGACTTAAGGCAACCCGAATTGACGAATGCATATCTTTTGGGAGATGGGATTGCATCTTTGGCGGCTGCTGTACATCTCGTTCACGATGCGCTTGTTCCTCCTTCGCAGGTACATATCTTAGAATCGAGACCAGGCGGATCATTGCATAGCACTGGAACTCCTGGGGCCGGCTATATCATGTTACCAGAGCAGATGCTGAATTTTAGCTGCGTGTGCCTATATGATCTACTCTCCATAGTTCCTTCGTTGAGCGATCCTGCGAAGACAGTGAAGCAGGAAATAGACGAGTTTAACGCTGTGCTCGAAAACAAAACATACGCCAATTCTAGACTCATTACAAGGGGCACAGACGGACCGCAAATCGTGGACTCTAAGGAGCTTGAACTGAGAGACAAAGACAGACTTGATCTTTACCATATATATACGGAATCCGAGAAGAAGTTGAGTGATCTCAAAGTTACTGACTGCTTCGGGGACGAATTTTTTAGGACAAACTTCTGGTGTATGTGGGCTACAATGCAAGTTGAGAGCTCAATTTTCTATTGGAGATCATTATTTAATAGTGGCTTTCAGGTTTTCATTTCAGCCCTGGCATAGTGCCATAGAATTTCGGCGATATCTCCACAGATTTGTTCTTGGTTTACCAAGGATAAATAAACTTGACCGCTTAGACAATACGCTTTACAATCAATACGACTCTATTATCCTACCGATTGAGACTTATTTAAAAGCTCAGGGCGTCAACTTCAAATGCGGTATACATTACACTCTCTTCAAGACTTTGACGTATAGCCAACTAATACTTCGATAGATACTGGAGCTGTCAGACTTACTTTCGCCGATAATTCTAACATCAAAGTCAATGGAATCCATTTCAGCAAGAATGATAACGAAGAATTTATCGAGGTGGGAAGCTCCGACATTGTTTTTCTAACCCTTGGTTCGACTACAGCTTGCGCCTCCATTGGTGATAATCACTCCCCAACTGGGCCACCCCCGTCCACACATGATGCTCTCAGGGCATCAGATGCCGGCTGGGGTAACTGGACTTCCATCTTCTTTTCATCTCTGATCAATACGCCTTACGCCGCTCAGCTTGGCAACCCTCTAAGCTTCTACTCTCGTGCGACAGAGTCTTGCTCGTTATGGTTTACAGTAACTCTTGAAAACCCCAAATTTTTCAAATTGTTTGAGAGGTTGACTTCCAACAAGCCTGGCAGAGGTGGATTAACGACTCTGAAAGACAGCAGCTGGCTTTTAAGCATCGTCGTTCCGCATCAGCCGTATTTCCTTAACCAACCCGATGATGTCAAAGTGTTTTGGGGTTACGCACTCTTTCCAGAGAAAATGGGCGATAGTGTCCACAAGCCAATGTTCGAGTGCACCGGCCAGGAAATATTTACGGAACTCCTAAGACACTTGGACTTCCCTGAGGATTCTTCGTGGCAAAATTCCATTACTATTCCATGCATGATGCCATATGCGACAAGTCCACTTCTAGCAAGGACACTTGAAGCTCGGCCACAGGTCATTCCTAAAGGGAGCAACAATTTGGCACTACTTGGACAGTTTGTAGAGATTCCAGATGATGGCGTCTTTCCCTTGGAGTATAGCGTTAGGGCGGCTCAGGCTGCAGTCTTCAAAATGATGGGAATTCAAAAGCAGCCAAAGGATATTTGCAAAGGAAATCAAAACTTGAAGACATTGGCGCAAGCTTTGAAGGCCCTATTATCATAATTATTCTCTAGCTATCTTCCAGCCACATTCAAATCAAAAACATATTGAAAATCTTTTCCCCACTCTTTGATTCCTTTGGTGGTGATCGCCTCAACTACTATGAAAGAGCGGCGATCGATTGATCTGAGATCTAAAGGCAAAATTGAATCTGCGCACTTATGTGTCCGTCTGGTTCCAGGTGAGGAGCTCTATATGTAGACTTTAGCAAGATGTAGTAAATTGTGCAGCAACTTGTCTTATGTCTGAGCCATCTTGGATAGTTTCAGTAATGATGTTCCATTTTATCTACTATGAGGAATGTGCTTAATAGATATCGTAGTACTCAAGACTCTTAGATCACATGACTGTAGCTGGCCTATATTCCCCGAGTAGCGGAACCTTCGGAGTCATCGACCCGATCTATCACAAGCTCCTATACCTAACACATTAGGCCAGAACTTTATAGAGAGAGTGTGTAAAAAGGCTATTATTAAAAAGCTAAAAAATACTATTAATTACGGTTTCCACATCTCCAGCATCATCAGGATATAGTCGAAAGGCGAGGGCGATTATAATATACCTATGTCTCTTGAAGTTAGTGACATCAGCTCTTCACCTGATCTACCAGAAGCTTACGTTCCTAGGCACATAGCTCCTTCGAGATAATTGCTTTTTCCATCTTGAATTAAACTATTGACTACAAGTACACTCACAAAAAAAATGACTGTCTCAAAACCTTGGAAGTGGAGTGTCATTGGATCAGTATTATGCATGATCCAGCTAACGATAACGAGAAGAGGCGTAACAAAGAGGGCAATCTGCATGCTGCTGCCAATAGCGACGTCAATCCCCAGATCCATCTTGCCCTGGTAAGCAACACTGATAGCTGTGATACGCTCCTTGCCATTTCCAAGGATAGGCAGGAGTATAAGGCCAATAAAGGTTTTGCTGATATGGGTAGCTTCAGTAAGAGGCTTGATACTACCAACCAAGAAGTGAGCGGTAATAGTAATTGCCACTAAAATTATGATCAAGGCAATTACTAAGGCGACTGGCGATAAGGTCTGGCTTGATTGTCCCACTTCTTCGCTTTCCTCTATCTGTTCTTCGTTGAAAAGGCTTATATGCGAAACCAACCGGAAATACAAATATAGGATATAGAGGATAAGTAAAATGACAGCAGTACCTCGGGAGAGCATCACAATTTTATCCGCTGAGCTAGATTTTGAGCTATGGAGAGCAGCGTTAAGAGCAGCGGGAATGATGAGAGAGACACACGCAACAACCATCAACGAAGACATCGTTGATGCTATAGCGTTGTTGAAGGTTGATTCTTGACTCCTGATTCCGCTAGCCAGAAAACAAAAACCAAGGACCTAAGTTATTAGTTACTTTAAATAGCAAGTATAAGTGTATATCCTTACCAAAAGGATATTGGACAATATGGTTCCTAGCATGCAGGATTGTACAACTCGAATCTCGTTGTCTTGAACTGCAACGACATTGACCTGAATATATTAGTTGTCCGCTCTTTACCCAGCCAATCCAAGATTATATAACTCACAATTATTTTCACCAAATTTGTGAACATCACATTGAACAACCCTCTCCACGGCTGGTATAGCTTTGTTGAAAGCTCGTCTATCAAAAATGTAAGGAGTACTGAGAGCGGTAGAATAGCCAAAAAATTAAGTATAAAGACAGTTACTGGACTCCTCGAGCGTACTCCAGCAATGATACCCAGTGGAACAAAAATGAGGAGAACATTGATTTTGTTACTAGTGACAAAAATCCGGACGAGGCGGTATATATTCGCCAGCCATCGAGTATAAGGTTTGCAATCTTTCCAGGGCGGTGTTAGACCCTCAGAAGCTTCCAGTAGTGGTGTATCCTCATGGTTGCTCATGATTGTTGCTTTGACTCTACTTGCTACTATTTGAACCAGCGCTTAAATGTACTCAGTGTTGCAGATAGCAGCCGAGAACCTAAAGGATATTCGGCTCCGAAGCCGCGACGTCAAAACCTCGAATATTTAGCTGCTCAGAGAATACAGGTCATTCTCTGGCGTGTGATTCTAGAGACTTAGAATATGTGGTCCTTACATACAGAGTATATTTCTCGCTGTTAAATTAATATTACATTGCCGAAAGAAATAACACTCGGCGCTTTACCTAAACTGGATAATCTTAGCAGGAATGCTAGCCACCTAAGTTTTGTTTTCTTATCTGTAGTTAACGGACGTGAAAAACTGCAATGTCGATGATGTTATTGTATCTGAATAATACTGCCGCGTGTTTTGATACCTTTGGCGTCGGGAGACGGATAAAGCGATGAGGCGCGTACTATATATAGAGTGACCCCATTCTATTCCAAAGAGATAATATGGATTATTTAGTAAGATTCTACAGACTTATCAGGCAATTTTTAACTTGAAACTGCGTGGTACGGTTGGGTGACGAGGCGAAATGCAGGCCCACTTTATTCACCTTTGAGTCTGAGTGATTGATTGCCAACAAAAAAAGGCTTGTGGAGGTCCCCTGCCAGCAACCTAGGAGGGTAATTATGTCTCGACTCCAATTGGCAACACGAAAGAAGTGGGACAGTGAGGAACACCTGGTTTTACTTGAATACCGGTACATGTGACCTAAAATAGTTATCAACGTCGAAATCGCCTGTGTAGACAAGATCTAAAGGTATTAAAAGATCTCCGTTTTCATAACTTGTACGGTTTACAGTAGGAGTTTTCTGGAGTACTTCATTAAAATTTACTTAAATTCAACGTTTTACTTAAAAACCTTCTAGCTTATACCGGATCACTTATATCGTAGCCTAGTGTTACCTGAAGAGTGAGTGCTCGGGTATTTAAGAGTGTCCCTATAATTATGCCTAGATCTGATTTGATAGACATTACATAATAATGACGAGCTGGAACCTCACAGCTGGAACTGTACGTGAATCATTTTAAATTAAAGATTAGAGAGGAGGCGATCCTAGCGCCCTACTTGTAACACAGAAAGTGGCATGATGCCTCACTCCCATCTTGAACTTCACGTCGCCCTTTGGGTGGGGCACTGTTTACTTGGCTTTTACTTACTAGTGCTTAACCATAATTTGACATGATCCCTGTCTCCTGCGCCCAGTTTGGCTGAATCTTGTACCTGTGTGCCATCCCGTCACAATCACCCCATCGGCTGCGATTTCCTATGTTCATTCAAATATTGGTAGTAGAAACCACATGCATGGTAGGTTACGTGACAGGCAGAGATACATCATTTCTCCCTGTCGATATAATTAAATTTCACAGATCATATATTGATAACACACTTCGGGCACAGCGCGAAAGCTGTACCCGAGTTTACATGTGACTGATGTGAAGAATCTTTTGATCCCACAGCTGTCGTTCTTCGTATACTACTAGCTAGCTCACGTCTTGCGATTTACTAAAATCTTCTGGGATTTTCTCATGTAGCTGTCTTGACAGTCATTTATCAATGAAGACACAGAAATATACCCTATAACCCTCGAAGTAGCCTGTCAGCCAAATAACAAACATTTGGGTTTCTTCACTGCTCGCAATGGGAGGGGGCTTAGAGTTTCCCTTGAGGCACTCAAATTGGGGCTCTCAGGGTTTGGGTAATGGAAGCTTGATACAAGGCCAGAAATCATATCTTCGGGCCGTGGTTGATATGGGAAGGTACAAATCTCTTGCTTTCATTCTTAGATTGCCTGAACCCAAATTTACTTCTGTCATGAACCCCTAGAGAAATAGCTTGCTCGAGTCACTGTCTACATTTTATTAATGCTTGACTAACTCCTACTTTCCCACCTCTAGTAATGGTATTCGTTTCTCGGTCTCCGATCTCTCCCCTCCTACCTCGCGCATTCTCCCCACTATTCATGTTCACCGCCTCGATATATCCCTCTTCGACGCTCAATTTGATTCCAAAACCGGCGCTCGCATCCCTATTCCCCATTCTATAATTGAGGCCGTCATTGCTGCCTTACAACGCTTCAAGATCATCTGCAAAGATCTTGGGGTCCCTGATAATAGCATCCGTATTATCGCTACCGAAGCTACACGAACAGCGATCAACTCTAATGCATTCTGTAAAGAGATCGAAGAGGCCACTGGATTGATTGTAGAAATGCTACCAAAGGAAGATGAGGGGAAAATTGGGGCTTTAGGGATCGCCAGCAGCTTCTCAAATATGCACGGTTTAGTCATGGATCTTGGGGGTGGGAGCACACAGATTTCGTGGATGATTGTAGATGAAGGGGAGGTCCAGACCAGCCCGAAGGGAGCCTTTAGCTTCCCATATGGAGCAGCAGCAATAACAAGAAGATTGAAGGAAATAACTGCAGGAAAGAGTAAGGATGAGGCTGAAAAAGCAAAGGACAAGTTACGGGAGGAGATGAAGACGAACTTTTTGGATGCATATAGGAAGCTTGAGATCCCCAACAACCTCATTGAAAAAGCCAAGAGGGACAATGGTTTCCAGCTCTATCTCTCTGGGGGCGGCTTCCGTGGTTGGGGTTATCTACTCCTCTATCAAAGCCAAGTTCATGGTCACCACTATCCCATTTCACTTATCAACGGCTTCTCAGCGCAGAAGGAGCATTTCGAAAATACAGAAGCCCTGAAAGAGGTCGCACGGACTGCACATCTAATCTTCCGAGTGTCGGACCGTCGTCGCGCACAAGTTCCTGCTGTTGCATTCTTGGTTAATGTCCTTGCTGGATCATTGCCCCATGGTATAAAAGAAGCGCATTTTTGCCAAGGCGGAGTTCGCGAGGGTGTGTTATTTCAAGAACTTACGCCCAGCATACGTCTGCAGAACCCATTGGAGGTCGCGACCGCTCCATACGCACCGCTTTCAGCAACAGCTATTAGCGATCTCTTGTTGTGCACAATTCCTAAACCATCGACCACAGACGGTAAAATGTTCCCAGAATCAATAGGCTCCCATGTGATCCGTGCCTTTGCCAATGTGCTCTACGTACACTCAGTCATGTCCAAAGAAACAGCCTCGACGGCGGCTCTCTACAGCACTAGCACGGGTCTGCTATCAACATCTCACGGTGTATCTCACTCTGACCGCGCCCTTCTTGCACTTATGTTAGAGGAGAGATATCAGGGGCAGCTACCCCCGAGAGAGGTCAATTTCAAGCACAATCTTGGTCAGATCCTAACCGCGGAGGAACTGTGGTGGACACGATACCTTGGAAAGATCGGGTTCTTGATAAGCTCGGTATACCCAGCGGGATTCATCGACCAGGATAAGCCTCGCATCAGACTTCTAGCCCTTTGGGCCTCGGGATTAGGGAAGGGGGGGACAAAAGAAGGACTCAAGTTGAATATTTTTATCAAAAAGGTAGCAAACGATCCGCTGAAGTTGAAAGAGACATTAGAAGATGGTGTCGGAGTGATAGAGAAAGTGGGGAAGAAAAAAAATTGGATTGGAGGGAACGCTGGGTGGGGAATGGCTGTTAAGGTGGTGGTAGTCGAAGAGGATACGCTGTTCTTAAATGGGGGACCGGATCCAATACAGTTGACAAAATCGATTAGTATTTAGATCAAGGAACAGTATAGTCAAAAGATACTTTCTCTATTGACATTATCTTAATTTGTCTCAAGTTTGAAACATTGTTCTGGGCAGGTATCCAAAGAGCTGCACTCCTGTAGTCACGTCTATACCTGTGCGTGCTATCATTTTCCTCTGGAAATTTAATGTAACCAAAATCATATGAAATCAGGTCAACTCCGACGGTGATCAATTTATCTAAAGTCTGACCTATGACTTGTGACTCTGGTACACTATTTAATTATTGGGCAAGTACGCCTTCACCATTCTCTCAATCTCCACTTCCGTCATTTCCTTGATATCCAAAATATCATTATCAGTCCGTTCCAGTCGACCACCGTAACCCTCTTGAAATATCGCTACAAGGAGAAAAGAATATAAGGTGGACATATCACAAGCCCCTTGTTTGAACTTTGCATCTGACTCCGCTTTCATTTTTTTAAGGTCAACATGCACAGGTTCCCATATCACCCCAGGTGAGTGCTTTTTTGCGATCGCCAAGAGTTTATTTTGGGTAACCACAGCATCTTGGACATAAATGACTCGGTTTTTGGTCTCATCATAGTGTTCCAGGATCCAAACTAAAGCTTTAACAGCTGTGGCCATGGTAGTGGTGCTGAAGGCCTCGTCACCACTTCCAAAGATTGTGGGCTTGTGTTGCGACATATCGAGGATTAAGTTGTTTTGAAGACCCCAATCGAGAAAGACTGAATTTATAACATAAGAATATGTTATTTCCGATTTTAGGGCTCTCTCTTCTAAATGATTCAAAATTTTGAGCTTGTTTTCATAGACAGGAAGCTGTCGGGTAAGATGATTCAGGGAATCCAAGCCAAATTCGCTGGGGATAAAGCGCTTAACTTTGGCGGTGATTGCAGCATCAATGAGACGGTTATGAACTGAAGCATCTGTCCCCATACCGAGGGCACAAATGACAACGTCCTGCCCTTCCAAAGCGGCTGTGAGCATCTCTAATGACTCGTAATTAACTTCAACAACCTTTACAGGTGCCGAAACCATGGCATTGGATCCAACACGCTTTATGGCGGTGACATTGAAATTCCTTAACTTGAGCAGTGCATCTAGAATTTTGGTGCCGAGGTTGCCAGTCGCCTGTTGGTGTTTGTTAATACGGTAACCGATAGGATGGTTTAGTTAAGACTTACACCAGGAATGGCAACATTCACAACCTTACTCATTTTATGGTCGACTTAGACGATGAAAGGTTTAACAGAAGGTGCCAAAGCCCCTGGGGATTGTTTGTCACCTCCATACGCTCTTTGATGGCGAGATAATTACAAGGGTTGACACTGCCTGCAAAAGGTTATAGCGATTGGGCAAAATGCTTAATAATTTTAGATCATGCGATGCACTTTGATCATCACTGATACTAAAACGGTAAAGAATCAGATGATGGAAACAAAGCAAAGTATTTGTCTCTTGTAGTATCAACCGAGATGCACTTGACGAGGGCTGGTAGCCAAATATGCTTATTGGATGGCTTTCTCCTGCAACCTCCCCCAGTCCGCATATGCTAGCCCCTCCACAATCACAAGCTGGCTACTCGCACACCATGGGCAACCGATCAGTAATCAGTGGCTATAGTTGCCCTGCCCTAGTAATATGTATGCATGGATTTCAAAGGGACTGCGTGAGCTTGAGGTCAAACCCAGATCATTCCGGCAATTTCCGTTTGTTATTGGTGATTGGATCCTGAAATACATTAGCCTGTGATCGATGAAAATGGAGATTAACAATAAACTTTTAGCTAGCTATCTATACCCGAATCCGGTAGTCCAGCAGTATGACGAATGGGAGTATACTCCAAGAACCCAAGCTCATCACATCTCTCCCACTGTGCCTTCTCAATGTAAAACTTTGCCTATCTAAGAGAATTTCACGCTTTTTGTTCCCTAACATTGGATCTGCTATGGAATCTTTAGAGATTTCCTCTGGATTGGGAGAGGTGATTGACAAGATCGAGCCAACAAACTCCATTTCTAGTCCGAAGGAGTTGATGAAGATTACAAACACCGGCCCTCAATCAGAAATTAAGCAGAGGGATGCTCTTTTATCCAAAACTATGGCGCAGAATGAACAAGTGAGCGTCGATAGGCGAATGGAGCTCACCCGCGTTGCGACAGAGATTCGCAACGTCGAGGCTGGCGACCCTGTGCTAGATCCTACTAGCCCAGAATTTGACGTGTATAAATGGGCAAAAACGGTCTTACGCACTGCAGATAGAGCAGGTATAAAGTTCCGGCGAGCTTCATTCACACTCAAAAACCTTGTTGTGTCGGGTACTGGGTCCACTACTCAGTTCCAGACGAACGTTGGGTCGATTTTCATGGCCCTCTTCCGGCTGCACGAGTATTTCGGCTCCGGAAAGAGGCCGAGGAGAAATATATTAAAGCCTTTCGACGGTATCACTAAGTCTGGTGAGTTGTTGTTAGTGCTAGGGCGCCCTGGGAGTGGCTGTTCTACTTTCCTCAAAACTATCGCTGGGGAGCTTCATGGGTTGATGATAGACAAGAACTCGGTAATTCATTATAATGGTAGCATTTCCCGAAAGAATATTTAGGTGAAAGTAATACTAATATGCAAGCAGGCATCCCACAAGCGGAAATGATTCGAAAGTACAAGGGCGAAATAGTCTACAACTCGGAGGTTGATAAACACTTTCCGCATCTTACTGTCAAGCAAACTCTAGAATTTGCGGCTACTATGCGTGCTCCTCGGAATAGTGCAGTGGCATCATCTTCAAAAGATCATGTCAAGAAAGTGGTTGCCATTGCAATGGCTGTCTGCGGATTGACTCAATGTCAGAACACCAAAGTTGGTAACGACTTCGTTCGGGGAGTATCTGGGGGCGAAAGAAAGGTGATGTCCTGAGTTCTCTAATCCAACGATAATCTAACATGCTCTAAGCGTGTCAGCATCGCAGAGATGATATTAGCGTCATCTTCAATAGGTTGCTGGGACAATAGCACCCGCGGACTTGATTCAGCCACCGCTCTCGAGTTCGTTCGTACTTTGAGAGCTACCGCTGATATCATCGGAAATACCCATGTTGTTGCTATTTATCAAGCTTCTCAAGCAATTTATGATATTTTCGATAGGGTTGTAGTGCTATATGAGGGTCGGGAAATATATTTCGGCCCTTCACACTCCGCGAAAGCATATTTCGAGGAGATGGGTTGGTATTGTCCATTACGTCAAACCACTAGCGACTTCCTAACCTCTATCACGAATCCTAAGGGGAGAAAACCACGGGTTGGTTATGAAACTCGAGTGCCTCGAACTCCAGAAGACTTTGAAAAACACTGGCGTGCATCAAAAGGTTTCAAAACGCTCCAAGAGGAGATACGAAAGCATGAGAGCGAAATGTCAAACCATGTCGCTGCAGACAATTTTATCGAAGCCCGCCAGGCTGTACAATCTCGCCATGTACGAGTTCAATCACCATACACGGCCAGTATTCCAATCCAAATCAAGTGTTGTACAAAACGCGCGTATCAAAGGTTATGGAATGACAAAGCATCAACACTAACAGTAGTTCTCGGTCAGATTATTATGGCTCTCGTCGTGGGCTCCGTCTTTTACGGAACACCAAATAACACAAACAGTTTCTTTGCAAGGGGATCAGCCTTGTTCTTCGCAACTCTACTCAGCGCCCTTATCGCTATCACCGAAATCAACAACTTGTATCAACAACGGCCAGTAGTTGAGAAACACGCGTCTTATGCGTAAGGGCCCCGATAAGTGACCCACACCTAACACCTATTGCTATTAAATTCTAATCTTTTCATTAGTTTTTGCCACCCGTTTACAGAAGCTTTGGCAGGTGTAGTTTCGGATGCACCCATAAAACTCATCATTGCCGTCTGTTTCAACATAGTTCTGTATTTTCTGGCAGGCCTCAACCTAAAGCCAGCACAGTTTTTCATTTTCTTCCTCTTTACCTTATTGGTAAGATTTATAATGTCAGCTGTGTTCCGGACGGTTGCAGCATCTACAAATACCATCTCTCAAGCTTTGGCTATGGCAGCCGTCCTAATATTGGCCATTGTGATATACACCGGCTATATAATTCCCTGGCCATATATGCATCCGTGGTTTAAATGGATCACTTATATTAACCCTCTGGCTTACGCATTCGAGGCTCTAATGGTGAACGAATTTCACGCAAGAGAATTTCCCTGCGCAAGGTAATTTATCCCATCTAGCTCATACTCATTATGACTCTGACTTCTTAGCTAGCTTCGTACCGGCATATGCAAACTTGTCAGGACAAGCCTTCGTTTGCCCGGTTGCGGGTGCTGTAGCTGGGGAATTGAATGTTTCTGGCGATGCGTATGTCCACGCTAGTTTCCAGTATAGTTATTCCCACATCTGGCGGGACCTTGGGATCGTCGTCGCTTTCTGGCTATTCTTCCTCGCAGCTTATCTAATTGCCACCGAGCTAAATTCATCTTCATCGAGCAAGGCAGAAGTTTTAATTTTTCAAAGAGGACATGGACTAAAAGATATCCAGAGAACCACGCAGTGCATCGACAATAATGGCAGCGAGCATGATTTTCCAGGGGCGAATGGAGTCGGGGGGAAGCACCGGCAACAGGAAGTCCAATATAATCAACCCCCAAGAAGCATTTTTACATGGCATAATATTGTATACGATATTCCCATTAAGGAGGACAAATCCCGTAGGTTACTAGACCGTGTTTCCGGGTGGGTAATGCCTGGTACGCTCACGGCGCTAATGGGAGTTTCGGGAGCGGGCAAGACAACTCTTCTGGATGTGCTTGCCCAGCGTACTTCTATCGGAGTGGTCACTGGAGACATGTTGGTTAATGGTAAACCTTTGAGCTCAAGCTTCCAACGTAGAACTGGTGCGTCCCGGGAAAAGGGTGTATTTCAGCGACAAGAGGTGCTGACTATGCCACAGGTTATGTGCAACAACAAGATATCCACCTTGAGACATCAACAGTTCGCGAAGCATTATGTTTTAGCGCAATGTTGCGACAGCCCAAATCAGTACCAGCGAAGGAGAAGCTTGACCATGTGGAAGAGGTGATTAAGGTTTGTACCCTATCTTCTCTCTGTTATGCGTCCTGTTGACCGAGTTGGAGATGCTTGACATGGTCGAATTCTCCGAAGCTGTTGTTGGCGTACCAGGAGTAGGTCTTAATGTGGAGCAACGAAAACTCCTTACAATTGGAGTAGAACTAGCAGCTAAACCAGAGCTTTTGATTTTTCTTGACGAGCCGACAAGCGGGCTAGACGCTCAGAGCTCGTGTGCCATTGTTGGTTTCCTTCGAAAACTTGCTAATAGCGGGCAAGCTATCTTAGCCACCATACACCAACCAAGCTCCATTTTGTTCTTAGAATTTGACCGACTGCTTTTCCTTGCCAAGGGCGGCAAAACGGTATACTTCGGCGACATAGGGCCCAATGCAGGAACACTTCTTAACTACTTTTCAACGCATGGTGCTCGACCCTGCAGCGAATCTGATAACCCCGCCGAATATATTTTAGAAACTGTGGCAGCTGGAACAAGTGGTAAATCTGAACTAGACTGGCCAGAGATATGGATCTCTAGTGATGAATATCAAGGCGTCATAGCGGAGCAAGAACGCATTCACCACACGATGGGCAGCGTAGCTACAGGGCACTTGAATGACAATGATCATGGTGAATTCGCTATGCCCCTATATACCCAGATTCTCCATGCTACTATTCGGGTTCTCCAACAATACTGGCGTACGCCTTCTTACATCTGGGGGAAATTTCTGCTTGGTGGGGTATCAGCTCTGTGGGCATTTCCCTATCCTTTTGTGCAATATAAGGCTTATGTGTCACAGTTTCATTGGGCTCTCTTTTTTCAAAGCGGATAACTCCTTGCAGGGCATGCAGAATGTCTTATTCAGTATTTTCATGCTCACCTCAATTCTTAGCTCTCTTGTTCAACAAGTCAGTTATTCAACAGAGAAATTATAATGCACCTCTAATGCACCTCTAATTTATTTCTAGATTATGCCACGCTTCGTGCTACAGCGGTCACTTTATGAGGTGAGTACTACAATTTCGCTTCCGAATTTTCGGTAACTCTGATTAAATTTTGTAGGTCCGGGAGCGTCCTTCCAAGGTGTACTCGTGGGTTGCCTTTATCCTCGCCAATATCTTAGTAGAAATCCCCTACCAAATTTTACTTGGGCTTTTAGTTTATGTCTGCTATTACTATATGATTTTCGGGTATGATATGTTCCAACTGAACCTATTTTCATCTGCTTATTTATATTAGCATCCAATCTTCAGAGCGCCAGGCTCTCATCATGCTCTTCTGTATCCAGATCTTTACCTTCGCCAGTACATTCGCCCATATGATTATTGTTGCATTACCGGATTCTCAGACTGCCGGTGCCGTTGCAACTCTCATGTTTTCTATGACCATGGTATTTAATGGGTGAGCATACTTATCGAATGCGAGAAGTAGCAACGTACTAATAAGTGAAGGGTTTTCCAACCCCCACAGGCCCTTCCTGGCTTTTGGATATTCATGTATCGTATTAGCCCTCTAACATACATTGTCGGTGGGGCTGCGGCGACGGGTCTTCATGGCCGCTCAATCCAATGTTCCGTGAGCGAGACTAGCGTTTTCAACCCTCCGAGTGGCCTGACATGCGGTGCTTATTTCGAACCTTATCTCTCCAAGGCACCTGGCAAACTTAAGAACCCAGATGCCACAAGTCAGTGCCAATACTGTCCTTTCTCGAGCTCCGACGAGGTGCTTGCTCTTTCTGAAATCTACTGGAGCACACGCTGGCGAAATTTTGGCATTGTATGGGCTTATATTTTCTTTAACTTATTTATGGCAATAACGCTATATTTCGTTTTTAGAATTAAGAGATGGAATACACCGGGACCGAATAAGAGGGTCAATAGGGTGAGGGGCTGGTGCCAGCGGATATGGTCCTATATATGTACTGTCTTCATGAATGGCTGGGGAAGCACATAAAGCTGTGGAATATTGTTGGTCAATATAAAAGCTTTCACATAGTCGAAGCTTTTATAACGCTGTATTTACTATTCTCATATCGGGGTTGTTATCATCTCACCTGAGCTTGAGCTTGAGATCTCTCTTTTCTTTCTGTAGCAATCAGTTTAGAGAGTAATACTGCGAATACTCCACCGGTGAAGATTATACCATACACTAGCAAGTTTAGTGATATCAACTGCGTAGCTAAGCTTGGGCTTTAGCCGATCGTGACGATTAGTAGCACTTTCGTAGGGACTAGCCCACCTCTACGTCTTCGCCATCAGCTTCCTCCAAAATAGCTTGTAGCAGCCCATTCGTATTCAACCCACTCGATCCATGGCAGACTTTTGACTACTGTTATAGCATTCGCGTGCCTACGCGCGGCTTTCTTTTTACCTTTCAACATTTAATAAAGGTCATCAAGAACCCTACCCAATGAAGTAACATTGCTACTTTATCTATATCTCCACCCATAACCGACTTACTCTTCTTACTTCCAGCCCGCCTTCCCTCAGAGCCCCAAAGCAATCTCCTTCAATTTCTCAAAATCCGGTGTCCCTATGCCCGTAACTGGGTCCCATCCAACCGTACAATTCCAACTCATTAGTGGTAAACTAGACAAATTCCCTGACCTATCTAGCTGCCCACATCCATACGACAGCCCTTTCGTAATATCGTTAAAAACAGTGGATCCATACTCATATATAAGTGGGTTGATAAAGCCGAGAGGCCCCTTGCCTGCCTGGAGTCGGGCGTCATTGATTAGAGCGATGATGCCAGCGAGCATAGGTGCTGAAGCTGAGGTGCCAGACCCACCGCCGTAGTAGCCACGGTTGACGGTGGCTGCACTGTCGTAGAGAACGAAAGTTAGTTAATTAGGTTGATTAGTTAAGGGAATGCACCAGTCCAAGGGTAACTATGTCACTGGGTAAAAACTTACTTCAAACCCATCAAGGCAATATCTGGGAATGCCCTCCCAGAAAAATTAGCATATTTTCCATACAACTCCCTATCCTCTTTCTTGACTTGTTCATCAAGATAATTGTTGACCGCTTTCTGCTGGTACCTAGGTGCTGGAAAATAACTACTGAATCCTCCACTGCTAATGTAAAAACCTTCCTCCGGTACATGCATTGTAGCACCTACAGACGTATAGTAAGGGCAGCTTGAAGGAAAAACCGTGTTAAATTTCAACTCTCCACTTTTGGATCGACAGGGGTAGCCCAGTCCACGGTCCCCGGAGCATCCCATCATAGTGATACCGCGAAGGCCGAGAATGCCGATAAGGTTACATATGTATTGCGCGTACCGGGGTGGGATGTCCTCTTCGTCGCTGTAGTAAGATATTGATATGACTTGTGGTAATTTCCAGTTTGGCTGCGTGTGGAAATACGAAAATAGTTCGTTCCAATAGTCGCCCTCTGTCATGTTAAGTCCATCAGGGTAAAGCTTCACGTTGAATTCCATGACCGGAAGAGGGTGGGAAATTCCCACTAAAATATCGGCATCTAGGTTTCCCTCGCTATGATAACCCCCTTGTGTTTGGTTGTTGCTAGCACCATTTATGGTTATGGTGGTTATGTTTTGTTTGGTGATGTTGAGAAGCTCTTCGAATTTGAAAAGGTCATCATAGAGGGTGAACATATCATTGAAAGTTACGAATCCAGCCATACTCCCCGAGTTAAATTCTGGTGTGTAGTTGCCTATATTGTAGAGCTCTTTCTGGCAGTCTGGGGTTATGACTTGATATGGATCATCCTTTGAACAAACTTTATAGGTCTGGTTCCTAAAACCAACCTCCTTTCGCTCTAGACGGGGGATTATAGATGGCCCTTTTCGTTGTGTCGATTTAGGCACGCCGAAGTAGGTTGTGGGAGTAATAAGATCAATAAATTTAACCAAGTCATTAGGAACAGAGTACTGTGTTGTTCGCATATTTGATATTCCGTTATCTGTTTGCTGATAGATTCTAAAAGAAGTATTAAGTAGCTTATTCGCGTTTTCTACTGTAGTCTGGAATGTTAAACGATAGCCATCGCCAGTGATATTTTGGATTCCTTGGTTGCGGAGCCAAAACTCCACTGATCCAGAGGCATTTGCATCCGGAGCGAACAATCTATTCGCTATTTCAGCATCAAAATATTTCCCGTATTCGGCATTCCCTGGCGTTGAGACTTCTAGCAATCTTGATTCTAGTTGATCAATATTTTGTTTTGCAAGTACTATTGAGAGCTTGATGATACTATGCGATTCTGGTGTTGCAATTTCTATCCACTAGAAATTAGAGAAGATCAGTACTTCTAGCTTCAAATATATAGAGAGTATATATGGAGAGTAAGTGGTTCCCTTACCCCTCGAGGTAAGGCAGATAAACTCTCTAGTACTTTCGCAATAGAAGGGAGAATTTGGAGACCTAGCGCAAACGCCTTGGTTTTCAGATGCATCATTGTTTCGCAATTGGATCACTTAATCAATAGAAGATCCGCATCCTCTTCAAGTTACGGCATTGTACATATAAATATCCAATGTACACCCTTTCAAGCTACAAGCGTCTTGAACCCCGCTCCTGGTTCATTACTATTTCCCACCTTTGGTATTGGATGGGAGGCCTCTGGGTGCACCACGCAGATTTAATTAGTATTCTTTTAGAGCGGAACATACCTCCGCAATGCCTCCAGCAGTATCTTAATAAATTTTATGCCAAGGACAATGCACGTGCTCCCTTTCGTATATTTTTTTCAAAGAGTCAGGTAGCCGGGTAAATCCGATATATCACGAGCAATATCCAGTACGGGTGTTATGGGAATCCTTCGGCTAAGAGAGAATTGCCATTTGAGTACAGGAGAGCCCACACCAATTCTGCTCCCCTGTTGCAGATGAATAGGTCATAGAGAGAAAAACGCTATCGTGACTCATAGTTTTCCAATCGTCACTCAAAATATCCAAATCGGTATAGCATCTCGCTACTAAAGTCCAAGGATAACAATTAATACCCTATATTAGTAGATACCATGACCCCATTCCGAATACCCTTGAGAGTTTCAGTTGTTCCGTTTATACAGTTTTCACAATCATCTCAAAATCACCAAAAGCATCCCACTCATCAGCCGCCAGAAAAGTCGCAACACCCAACCTTTCATACGCCCCGGCCACTCTCTCCGATCTCTTTAACAATACAGACTCGGTGACAAAATACCTCTTGATCTCGGGCCTTGGAGGATCAAGCTCTCGAGTCCTTATCTTAACACAAAATAATGGCTTGCAAGGCTCTACAAACCCCATCGCTGCTTCATTTTGTGTGAGAAGTTTTGTTGGATCTTGGTGATCTTGGGAGAGGGACCAGCTCTGATGGCCATCTAAGTCAAATGTCTGCCAGTGGTAGCCAGTTCCGCCAATTCGCATCCCGTCTAAACTTTTTATAAGATCAATTGTAATTTTTATGAATGGGGCATTTAGAACTATATGCCCATCCACAACCTGCCCAGTGGGTCATGGCCTGCTGGAGTGCATTCGGCTTCTAGGACCTTTGCGTGGTATTCATAATTCACTCCTCTTCATGCACAACGTATGCGCTTCCTTCTATAGACGCCCATGACCAGCTCGGGGCCCGGTAGTTAGCCCTTTGAATGTTTGGATCTTTTGCAGCCCGAGGGCTCAGGGGTGTACATAGCGTCCAGATCAATCCTTCAGGAAGCCCAGCCTCCCATATTCCAGCAAGATATTTTCCCTTTCCCTCAATTTTTGCACATTTGGCGACACCTGAAAGCGCTGAAAGTTTGTCCGATCCGTATGTTCAGGCCTTGCCCCCATATTCAAGTGCTAATGATCGCCATTGATCAATTTGTTGTTGCTGGAGGGGTGCATTTGAGCAGGTGGGGTTTGGCTTTTTATATTCTGAGGTTAAAATCCTGGCATTTTTTCATTTTCCCATTCAATGGAAGTCAAAGGTCTCCGAACAAAAATCGAAAGTGGGTGGCCATCTATGTTTTCATATTTAGCTCTATTGACTCAACTTCGTAGCGTGTGTTGTCTTTCTCCAGCTGGTATCTGTCCGTAAAGCACCCGCCATCTCCATTTTCTGCCGTATTTGCAGATAATGTCAAAACGGAATTATCATAAATACCGGCCAATTTCGCTGATTCATTCTCCCAATCGGTCTTGTCATCTTGAATTATACAGAGCGGGTCAATCCAGATATACTTGTAACCTAATGGCCGTGTTGTTGATACCGAGTCTTGAAAAGTTTTCGATAATGCATCCCATGGAATATTCCTCTTATGCCCAGCAAGATTGGCGTGCGTCGTCCTAATAATCTGTTTCCTACCCCAACAATGCGGCAGTGAAAGATACTCTAATCCGCCTTCTTTAGGGACCTCAATCAGCTTGATATTGCTATTAACACTACCAATCTCAATTAACCGCGAAGGCAAAAATAAAGGAGGCTCCGACGAGTTGCAGCAGAGATGATTGTCTCTGCACTCATTCAGCCATTTTAATATCGAACGAAAACAGCTATCGTCGTCAGAGCGACGAGGGACATTTTGAGAAGTGCCAAAAACCTTCCACGACCCTATTTATGTGGAAATTAGTGTACAGACACCACGATTTCGTCACTAACAGCTTAAAGGTATCCTCACTTTCTAGAGTATAGAACTCAAGTTCGAGGGCAACTTCAAACTCTTCGGGCTGTAACTGAACCATTAGAGGATTCTTCCCTCTCCAGCACTCTGTCCAATTTACTTTAGTTGTGTCTGGCAATCCCTGAGGATAAGGCTGGTAAATCCGCAGTCCATCAAGAACAATCGAGCAGATTTTACAGCCACCTTTTACAGCTGTCTCCAGCTCTAATAGAGAGATAGCCGCGGTATACCCACTATCCCAGATTTGATAATCGACAATTCCAATATGAGGATTGGCGTAGGCATAGGTTGTAACCTCTGGATGGCCTATTAGGTGTTCATACTGGTTCAAGGAACCTGGATCGGCACTGTCTTATAGATGGGAAGGAATGAATTGTATGATACTTCCTTTCTGCTTCTCCATTACTTCAGTTGAACGTAACTAGTAATGGGGCATAGGTGATGTAGGTTGTTGTATTGTCGATTAATTTTCTCTCTCCTAGACTTCGCTTTCGGCTAGTAAGCTTGCTGCTCTTGCTCAGGCGCTAATCACCCTCGGCTCAGTCAACTCACCTGAGCTGTATGACCAATCTGAGCAACTCACCCGAGCACTCTGAGCACCCTGAGTAGCTCACCTGAGCAGGCATGAGCACCCTGAGCAAGACCCCGATTTACTACATCGTCGCGTGTTTTGACTTCCTGCTTTTTGGCCAATCATACTTAATCTAACTTCTGTTCTCTTATATTACTTTTATTAAGGTTTAATAACAATACTCAAGGAGCTCAAACAAGTTCTTAAAGAACTTAAAGCAGATACTTTTAAAAAAATATATCATAAAAAGGGAGGAAGGAATAAACCCTAAGGTTAAGACTCGAGACGTCCGCGACGTCATAATTGTGAAAAAGTAAAGAGAGGGGAAAGGAGCGGGACAATATATACAACATGCGTTATATGACAGTCAGAACACGTGACCCAGGCTTTCCCAGAAACCTCCACTACACTAAGCTTTTAAGCTGGACTTCAGTTATAACGTGCGGAAGGTAGTATTATCGATAGAAGCTTCTTGGGGAAGGTTGAGGTAATCAGGTTGACGTTGCGATCACTAAACCAATTAGGCCTAGGGGTGCTATCAGGGGTTTTGGTCGTCACAGTCAACCAGAGTGTACAGGAAGTCGAGTAAGCATCAGATCTGGTGATGGATGTCTACTGCAAGTAAAAATCATTTTCAGTGATCATACAGGTATATTATTTCTTCAATTCCAGCCTTGCGCACTTAGAACACAAATTCCAGTTAACGAGAATAACCTACACTAGCTAAGTAAGCCTACAGGTAATATGCTCCCAATATGACCAACAGTATTTCTTCGTCACAGACTATGCCACACGGCCAACGGCCAGGGCCTGCGAAGAGCCTGTAGGACCGGGCATACGAGACTTTTGCCTAAAAGAAACCTGACCTTGACGGCACCTTTCGAGAAATATTATCGACTGAATTAGCTTCCTCACCTGGGTTAATCACATCCAAGAATTATACCGACAAAGAAAATTAACTCTCTGCTCTAGTGAAGGCACAGCGTGAACGAGAGCCCGAATAATGCTCTTTGTGCTCTACCATATCAGCTGTTTAAGCAGAACGAGCATCTTCTCAACAAAGTACGGAATCCCGGAATACCAGAAAGGCGGCAGTCTAGCCAATCTCTTTGAGCCATTGTGGAACCTGTTCATTAGGACCTGTCGTGATCATGATGCGGGACAGATCATATGCATTCTGGATGCCTTGGATAAATGCGCTGCCTCACATAAACGCATTATTGCCACGAATTTTGCAGAATTCTGTTCTAGCAATCCCACTGGTGTAAACTTCCGGATTTTCATAACTAGTCGTATCGACAATGCACTGCAAGCTGCGTTTGATTCCGGATCGAAGTCGAAGGCTACCTTCGTTCGATCAACTAGCGAGGGTGGCGAAGAAGTGGCAGCTATTGCTATTAGAATCTCAGATGACAATTTTGCCTAAGGAAGTCTATTTTGGTCTTTGAACTTTGAGCGATCGCTACTCTAACCTAGGTATAGCCCTGAGTCCTAATCATACTAATGAATTGGCTAAAATTTGCCTAGGGGTCCTCTTTTAGTCCCTTGCTAATCAGCTATGGTTTCTATATAAGTCCCTGCACCCCCATTCCGGCCCCCCCCTCATTCCGGCCCCCCAAATAGGTCCGTGCACACCCCACTTTTGCCACCAACACTGAAAAATTAAAAATCCAAACTTAATTAAAATCCTTAGTTTTCTTAGTTCCATGTCCTTAGGGTTATAATGGTTCGCTACACAGAAGACGACATAGTCCAGGCTATCCTGGATATTCAGAACGGCAAAAGCAAAAAGCAGGCAAGCCAAGACTGGGGTATTCCTTATAGTACCCTTAAAGATAGGTTCAACGGAGCTGTATCTCATAAGCAAGCTGCTCGGGATCAACAGAAGCTATCTGAGGCTCAGGAGAACTACTTAATAGACTGGGCACTTGACTAGGAGGCCCTAGGGAACTTATTAACTTATATACAAATCAAGGAATTTGCTAACTGCCTACTACTTATTAAAGGGGACCTTACTTCAGTAGGAAAGCATTGGCTCTAGGCCTTCTTAAGTAAGAACCCAAAGCTTCGGACCAAAAAGCAAATATTTATTAATTTACAGTATATTAATAAAGCTATATTTAATATAATTAAGACCTAATTTTAGAAGCTATATATACTAGCTATTCAAGCTATTTGTCCTGAGAATCGATATAATATAGACAAAGCTAGTATTATAGAAGGCTTAGGGGTTAATAGCTTAGTTATTAAAAGCTTAAAATATTATAGGATCTAAAAGAAATAGTTTAATTCTAAGGCCTAAACCTCTTTTATTAAGTATATATCTACTATAGGGGTATTGCTTGATCTATTTGTTATTTTTAAAGGGAAATCAATTCAATAGTAGTAGTTCTTACAAGATATTAGTTAATATAAAGGCTAGTAATTTACTGCGATATCTAATAGCTAAACGACAAACAATATTATTCTAAAATAGCTTTAGAAGATATTTCTACTTTAGACTTAGACAATAGAACCAAGGCTCCTTATTATAGACGACTATAGTAGTTATAAAACTACTGAGTTTATATATACTTGTTATATTAATAATATATATTTACTTTACTTACTATTATATATATCTTATATTTTTTAACCTCTTAATTTATTTATCTTTTTGCCTCTCAAAAACTATTATCGGCAAGAAGTTAGATCCTTATTAGTTCTTATAGATTCAAGCTCTCTAGGGAAGCAGAACTTCCTTAGTTACTACTATATAGCTTATACAAAAGCCTTATCTAGTAGTAATATTATAACTAGTTAAAAAGTAATTAGTCTCTAGTCTCGGAATATAGCTAAGCCTCTTATAAGCCCTTTACTTCTTATAAATAATAACCAAGGCCCTCAGATACCTCAGGAGTTCTTAGATAGTTATAATAGGTCTATTATTACTATAGAACTATCTCAGGTTACTTGGAGTACATTTAAGAAGTCAACTGAGGCCAAGAAACAAGCTAGAGATTTCTACGCCTTAGAAGACCCTGATTTCTATACCCAAAGATATATATTTCGGAAGTTTATTAAGGGGTTTGAAGCTAAGGAGTCTTTAATAGCTAGCTATGAGCTTCAAATACAGTCTTTACAAACTAAGTTAGAAGTAGCAAGGCCAAAAAAAAGAAGGAAGGTTCGGACAAGCCCAAATTCCAAATTTGTAAATATTAAAGCAATATAGCAGGCTAAGACAGCAGTAAAACATCACAGGCAGTCAAGCGTGCAAGAACCAAATCTTATTCGAAGATCTAAAGCTAAGGAAAGAAGAAGAAGCTCTTAAGGAGCAAAGTAAGTATATATACATCCAATAACCCCGTACTAAGACGGCAGTAAGGCATCACAGGCAGTCAAGCGTACAAGAACCAAATCCTATTCGAAGATCTAAAGCTAAGGAAAGAAGAAGAACTCATAAGGAGTAAGTAAGCTTATATATATCTAGTAGTCCTATACTAGGCCACTTAAGGCTCTAGTAGCTTTCGCTGGCCCGGCCCGAGAAATTAGATATACATATAACTTTCTAGGGTCACAAGATATATAGCTTACAGTGTCTCTATTAGCCTAGGTTAGCTTTATTGACCTAAGTCAGTAAGGCTTAGATTAGTAGGCTATATCGTCTTATTACCCCCCCCTCTGAAAGAAGCTTGCTCTCGAGCTTGCTGTCATTGGTATACTACCGTTCGACGCTCCTTCTAGCTTATTATAACAGTCGATCTCCTGCTTCTATGCCTTAATCTAGTCTACTAAGCGCTCTAGCGGTCCCGGGAGCTCTGGGTAAGCTAGATAAAAGTCTCTGAGCTTATAGGGGCTATATAGGAAGTTCTTAGCAAAGTATTACTCAGGGTCCTCATCTTGGCCGAGCTACTTTACCTTATACCTTAAGCGCCTATATATTAGCTTGATTGCTATAATACTCTCTACTTCTTATTCCTTATTGCTATCAATTACTAGCAGTATCAATAGTAGGTTCTCCTAGCCTGAGAGTAAGTCGCTTAAGTCCTTCTATAAATAGCGAGTATAGAACACTAGATATATATATATATTATCTAGTAGTACAAGCCTATAAAAGTAGCCCTCCTATACTAGAATTTCAAATAAACTATCTTAGAGCTTTGCGAGCTTTCGGCTACGCCTGTCGAGTACTAAATACTTAGTTAAGAGAAACACTTTGTCTCTTATACCGAAGTCCGGTTCTCGGTATCCTTAATTCACGAGCTTTGCCTTAGTCTCTTATATACTTATTATAATCCTTTTGACTATATCCTAGCTATTTTATAACTTGTTCGCGAACTCTATAGCCTTAGCTAAAAAGAGCTTCTCTCTAATTATTATTGCGGGCTTAGGAGCTTGTCAATCGAACAAGTATCTAGGCGAGTAGTCTTGTAAGAGTAGAAAAGAAAATATACTAATAGAGCTATATAATAGAGCGAGCTATATATTGTCGAGAGCAAAGAGTATTTGGGACTAGTTATTCTAGTAGTAGTTAATGAACGGTCTTAGGCATTAATCAATATACTAATTTAAGTTCTTGGTCTATCTATTAGTCTAAGGGCTATAAGTAATAAAGAGCTTGACTTTAATATCTAAGATTATATATAAGGCGTTTTAGAAGCTCGACATAAACTATGCTCTTCTATCTAAGACAATAGAATCAGGGAGGTTATAATACTAGTATATATAAATATAGTAAAGCTCTATTAATTATTTGGCAGTAATTGTCTTCTTGTAGGATATTAAGACTATTACTTTACTTAGACAATCAATAAATATATAAATAATATTAAAGCCTTCTTTGTCCTTTAGAAAGCTCTTGAAGTCAATATAAATATACTACTATAAGTACTCGAGTACTAAGAGTAAGTAATATAATCTAGAAATCTTGTTATATATATAGTATATCTATCGGCAGAGAGTATAGTTTTGTATATAATACTTGTAATTTTTTATTAGGCTATACTAGTAGTAACGAGGGGATAATAATATTACTATCTTAGCTACTTTAGAATAAGTACTTAATACTTGACTATATATTTCTTGAATAAGCTTTGTATAAAGGAGTTCCTTATCTAATACTATAAGTCTGCCTCGATATAGTAGAAGCTTGTCCTCAAGAGTATAATTACTCTAGAGTTAACTATTAGCTTGAAGGTATATAATATTAAATATTATACTTTTCTTGTTTTATTGTAAAATTATATCTATAAGAGATACTAGTTCTAAAAATATTATATTTATTTCCTTAGCGACTTCTAGGGAGAGCTACTCCTTTATAAGTAGAGGCTTATAGCGCAGGGGGGCTTGCCCTTAGGTAAGGGGGGAGCGACAAGAGGAGTAGTAGGTTTAAGGGATTTTGCCGGCCTAACCAGGGAAATTATATATATATAAGAGTAATAATTAGTTACTTACTAAGAGTCTTCTTTCTAAAATACTTTATTGTACTTATATATCTCCTTTTAGTATTCTGCGGATTGGGCAGTAAGTTCTTGGTTATAGAGCTTAGAGAGAGATCATTTAAGCTCTCAAACAAAGTAAAGGTACAAAAGAAACACTAAAGGCTAAATTAGACGTTACTAATATATATCTAACTTGACATTATAGTATAAAAACTATAAAAAGCCTAGAATTAAATTATAGTTCTCTAGATCAAGTACTAGAAATAAGAGCTTAATGAGTCAACGTTCGTCGATTACAAGAGTATATTCCAAGAAATACTTTACTTCTTTACCCTTCTTGCTATTATATCCTTTTATTACAATAGGGCTTGGTAGGGATATTAGACAGCTTCCAAGAAACTTAAAAATAGCTATTATATAGTATATATTAATAAAACCAAGTCCTTGGGCTTTAGTGTTAGGGAGGGTATAAATATTAATAATAATATTTTTATTTAAACTTAGATTACAAGAAACAATAAATATTATACCTCCTATCAATTTCTATATATTGATTTTATAGATCGAATATATTATATCTAGAGCAAAATCTTCCTCTAGGCTTCCTCGTTTCCCGACTAATAGTCGGAGTACTCTTCCTTGCTCTTGTTAGGCTCTAAAGTCTTATATATTATATTCTAGACAATTTCCTAGACTATATATTCTCTGTACAAATAAGGACATTCCTTTGCAAAATAGTTATTCCTGTTATAGTTATAGTATTTTAGAGAGGCTCTAAATTAAGGTTCCGCGCTCAGGGGAGTACTAGAGTATTAGCTCTAGATTTATACTACAAATTATAACTTATATTATTATACTAAAGTAAAGTCTTATACTAAGGAAAGAGGGGCGCGGCTCTACTATATTAAAGTAGCTCCTTAGTCAGGGGCTAAAATTAGATTATAGAGGGATCTACGCGTAAAGTATTTCTAGAGTCGATACTAATAACTAACAAGCTCCTTATTAAAAACATCGAGTATTATAATTATATCTTGAAGAGTTTTCTAAGTTCGTCAGACAGGTAATAATCTATCTTAAAGCTCTAGATTCGACCTTCTAAAGATATTATCAAGCTAAGTATCCTGATTTATCTATACTCGATTGGCTATATCTAAGAAGTATATCTTGAAGTCTCGAAAGCGCTTCTATAGATATTAATATAATAGAGAGTATATATCTTATATATTAGCTTATTTGTCAATTACCTCGAAGTAACTCGCCAAGTACTCTATTATATCTTTTATTGTCTTGAAAGCTAGGGGATAGTCCGAGAGATACAAAATATCTAGATTCCGCTAGGCCTTTCTTGTAATAATCGAGAAGATATAGACTATTCTAAGTACCTCAGTAAAGTATTAATCTTTATTCTAGAATATCTTATTATATAGTTCCTTGCTCTATATCAAAAAAGAGGGGGCCACTTTATCAGAGAGTAATTCCAAGTTCTTGACTCTTGTTGACTTCCTAGAGTAGCTCTAATAACTATCTTTGTAAGCTCCTAAAGTTCCTAGAAGAGCTAAAGTCACTATTATATAATACTTATAGTTAAGTTAGAAGTCTATAGCTCTAGATACTAAGCTTTTCTCTATTGTAGGTTAGAGTTATAATAGTAAGAATATATTATATCCTTGGAGATTAGTAACTAGATTAGAGTGTTATAAATATATAAAAGATATATAAGAGCTCTTTCGACTATTTGTTCTAGAATTTAGTAAAGCTATAGTCAGGCAATTAATCTAAGCCTATATCTATACTAGTTATTTATATAGATTATCGTTCTTTTGAGCTATATTTGCTTTTAGTATATTAGATATATATAGAGCTAAAATTATATTAATAGGCAAGGTTATTTAAAGAGGCAAGTTACTATTCGACTATTCAAATACTCGTATCTCCTGATAAAAACTCTTAGCTCGAGGGAGTCTCCTTGATATTATATTGTTGTATATATTAGGGGTAGAAATAAAGATTAAGATCTTCTGAGTATAATGACTCTAAGTTAAAAAACTTTAGGCGATATATTTGTTACGCTTCTCAATTCCTGTGAGAGCGTCTTTCGAATAAGCGTCCTGCTTATTGGATATTCTCGAGGCCTTCTTAGATATAAAAATGAGCTTTAGATAATAAGACAGCAGTAAGATATTACAGGTAGTCAAGTGTACAAGAACCAAATCCTATTCGAAGATCTAAAGCTAAAAAGAGAAGAAGAACTCATAAAAAGTAAGTAAGTTTATATATATCTAGTAGTCCTATACTAGGCCACTTAAGGCTCTAATAGCTTTCGCTAGCCTGGCTCAAGAAATTAGATATATATATAACTTTCTAGGGTCACAAGATATATAGCTTATAGTATCTCTATTAGCCTAGGTTAGCTTTATTGATCTAAGTCAGTAAGGCTTAGGTTAGTAAACTATATTATCTCACATATTAGGCCCCTTAGGGCTTTAGTAGATTTCGCTGGCCTAGCCAGGGAAATTAGATCTATATATAACTCCAGGAATCACAAGACAAATAGCTTCCTAGCTTATAATATCTCTATTAACCTAGATTGGCGAGGATTCTAGTGACATCTGCCAATCTAAGTTAGTAGAGGCTCTATGAGTTTCTCTAAGGCAAGTAAACTATATTGTCTTATTATCCCCCCCTCTAAAAGAAGCTCGCTCTCGAGCTTGCTGTTATTAATATACTACTATTTAATATTCCTTCTAGTTTATTATAATAGTCAATCTCCTGTTTCTACGCCTTAATTTAGTTTAATAAGTACTCTAATAGTCCTGGAAGTTCTAAGTAGGCTAGATAAAAGTTCCTGAGCTTATAGGAGCTATATAAAAAGTTTTTAGTAAAGTACTACTCAGGGTCCTCGTCTTGGCCGAGCTACTTTACTCTATACTTTAGGTACCTATATATTAGCTTAACTATTATAATACTCTCTACTTCTTACTCCTTATTGTTATCGATTACTAGTAATACTAGCGGTAAGTTCTCCTAGCCTAGAAGCGGGTCGCCTAAGTCCTTTTATAGATAGCAAATATAAAACATTAAATATATATATATATTGTCTAGTAGTATAAGCTTATAGGAGTAGCTCTCCTGTGCTAGAATTTCGAATAGACTATTCTAGAGCTTTGTGAGCTTTCGGCTATATTTATCGAGTACTAAATACTTAGTTAAGAGAAATACTTTGTCTTTTATGCCGAAGTCTAATTCCCGATGCCCTTGGTTCACGAGTTTTGCTTTGCTCTCTTGTATACTTATTATAATTCTCTTAGCTATGACTCAGCCGTCCTATAGTTTAGTTATAAACTCTATGGCCTCGATTAAGGAGAGCTTCTCTCTAGTTATTGTTGCGAGCTTGGGAACTTGCTAGTCGAATAAGCGTTTAGGCGAGTAGCCTCGTGAGAGCAGGAAAGGAGATATACTAATAAAGTTATATAACAAGGCGAGCTATATATTATCGAGAGCCGGGAGTATCTAAGACCAGTTATTCTAGTAGTAGTTAATAAATAGTCTTAGGCACTAGTTAATATACTAGTTCAAGTTCTTAGTTTGTCTATTAGTCTAAGGGCTATAGACAATAGAGAGCTTGACCTTAACGCTAGAATTATATATAAGATACTCTAAAAACTAGATACGAACTATACTTCTCTATCTGAGATAATAGAGTCAGGGAAGTTATAATATTAATAGGCATAGATATAGTAGAGCTCTGCTAATTGTTTGATAGTAATTGTCTTTTTACAGGGTATTAATATAGCTACTTTGCTTAGATAATTAATAAATATACAAATAGTATTAAAGCCTTTCTTGTCCTCTAGAAAGCTCTTAAAGTCTATATAGATATACTACTATAGGTACTCAGGTACTAAGAGTAAGTAATATAACTTAGGGGTCTTGTTATATATATAATATATTTGTCGGCAGAGAGTATAGTTTTGTATATAGTACTTACAATTCTCTACTAGACTATACTAGTAGTAGCGAGGGGATAGTAGCGCTACTGTCTTAGCTGTTCTAGAGTAAGTACTTGATACTTGATTATATACTTCTTAAATAAGCTTAATATAAAGGAATTTCTTGTCTAGTATTACAAGTCTATCTTGGTATAGTAGAAGCTCGTCCTCAAGAGTATAGTCCCTTTGAGGTTGGCTATTGACTTGAAGATATATAATATCGAGCGTTATACTTTTCTTGTTTTGTTATAGGATTGTGTCTATAAGAGATATTAGTTCTAAGAATACTATATTTATCTTCTTAGCGACTTCTAAGGAGAGCTGCTCCTTCGTGAGCAGGGGCTTATAGTAGAATTACTCTTTTATAGCTATCTATAAGTCGAGCTTTTGTTCTCTTTGGGATAGTACGTTAGCTAGCTTGTTTTGTCTTCTAGGGCAATATATAATATAGAAATAGAACTGGGAGAGAGCTTCGCTCTAGCGGGCCTGGTGAGTTATAAGGTTCTTCGAGGTTATAAAGTACTTTAGCACTTTATAATTTGTATAGATCTCAAGCTAATATAGGGCTTCTTGTAACTTAGTACACTAGTAATTAAGCGAGCGGACGATCGCTAGTATCTCTTTGTTATAAATCTCGTAGTTAAGCTCTATAAATATTAAAGTCTTAAAGAAGAATATTATTAAGTATTACTATTAGTTATTGCCTAGTTATAAGAGTATACTTGCTAGTACTTTATCAGAGGCGTCAGTTTCAAGACACGTCTAGCGAGAGTAATTATAGTATACAAGGACTAGAGCTTCTATTAGGCAGGTCTTAAGCTTTTCAAATATAGTATTATAATCCTTGCTAAAGTCGAATTTCATATCTAGATAAATAAGTTTAGTCAGAGGCTTCGCGATCCGCTTATACTCTAGAATAAAGTGTCTATAGAAGTTATAAAAGCCTAAGAAGGACTAAACTCCTTTCACAGAATATAATAGTTTCTACTTCTTGATAATCGCGACCTTCTCTAGGTCTATTATTATATTGCTTGTTGATATTATAAATCCCAGGTACTTGGTCGAAGTTATACTAAACTTATACTTCTAGATATTGGCCTGAAGTCTAGTTACTTATAGTTGCTCAAGTACTTTGTATATATATATCTTGTGCTCTAGAGGGTCTTCTGAGTATATAAGGATATTATCTAGATAGACTATACAAAATATATCGAGGTAATTAAACAGAATATTATTTATATACTACTAATAGATAGTCGGGCTGTTCGTTAAGTTAAAAGGAAGTACTTTACACTTGTATAATCTATAATATATTTAGAAGATAGTAAGTTCCTTAGAATCAGGATATATACGAATTTGGTAGAATACTTGGCGAATGTCGAGTTTGGTATAAATACGAGCGCGGTTTAAGCGAGCAAGCGTCTTATTAATTAAGGGGAATAGATATTAGTCCTTTTGTATAATCGTGTTAAGCTTTTAGAAGTCGATATAGAATTGTAGTTTATTATTAGGTTTCTTAACAAAGAGTACTAAGGAGCTTTAGGGGGCCTGGCTATTCTTGATAAACTCTTTGTCGAGATTCTCAAGTAGATATTTCTTTACTACAAGTAGCTCGGCCGTCGTTTGCGAATATAGAGGTCCGCGGCTCAATATATCTTCTCCCTCTAGCTAGATCCGGTAGTCGATTAGTCGATAAAGAGGAAGCTCGTCTAAGGTAGCTTTGGAGAATATATCTTTGTAGTTTTGATAGACCTAAGGGAGCTTCTGTTATATCTCTTCTAAGTTTGTAAAGTTGTTGCTTGGCGTACTACGGCTCTTTAGTTCTCTGTCAATCTCGTAGAGGCTAACTGAGAAGAGTTTTATTTTTTTCTAGTACAAGTTTATATAGAAAGCTATTATACTAATTTCACAGATATCGATTACGAGATTTCTAGTAGTAGCCGAAATAAAAGAAATAGGTAATACTAAGGATTTTGCTAGCTCAGCCAAGGAAATTGTATATATATAAGAGTAATAACTAGCTAATCACTAGAAGTTTTCTTTCTAGAACACTCTATCACACTTATATACCTTCTTTTAGTGTTCTGCGGACTAAGAAGTAAGTTCCTGATTATAAAGCTCAAAAAGGGATTGCTTAAGCTCCTAAGCAAAGTAAAAGTATAGAGGAAGCACTAAAGGCTAGATTAGGCGTCGCCGGTATATATCTAGCTTAATATTATAGTACAAGAATTATAAGGAGCCTAGAATTAAATTATAGTTCTCTAGGTCGAGTACTAGAAATAAAAGCTTAATAAGTCGGCGTCTATTAATCACAAGGATATATTCCAAGAAGTACTTTACTTCTTTACTCTTCTTGCTATTATACTCTTTTATTGTAATAGGACTTGGTAAAGGTATTAGACGACTTTCAAAGAACTTGGAGATAACTATTATATAATATATATCAATAAAGCCAAGTCCTTGAGCTTTAGTATCAGGGAGGGTATAGATATTAGTAATAGTATTTTTATTTAGGCTTAAATTACAGGAAATAGTAAACGTTATATCTCCTATTAACTTTTATATATTAATCTCGTAGATTGAGTATACTATATCTAGAGTAAAGTCTTCCTCTAGACTTCCTCATTTCTCGACTAGTAGTCGGAGTACTCTTTCTTGTTCTTGTCGAGCTCTTGAGCTTTATATATTATATTTTGAGCAATCTCCTGAACTATATGTTTCCTGCGCGAGTATAGACATTCTTTTACAAAGTAGCTACTCTCGTAGCAATTATAGTATTTTAGAGAGGCTCTGAGTTAAGGCTCCGTACTCGGGGAAGTACTAAGGTACTAGCTCTAAATTTATACTATAAATTATAAACTATACTATTATATTAAAGTAAGGTCTTATATCAAGAAAAGAGGGGCGCGATTCTATTATACTAGAGTAACTTCTTAGTCTAGAACTAAAATTAAATTATAGAGGAATTTACACGTAAAGTATTTCTAGAGTCGATATTAATAACTAACAAGTTTCTTGTCTAGGGCGTCAAATATTATAATTATATCTTGAAGAGTTTTCTAGATTTGTCAGACAAGTAATAACTTATTCTATAACTCTAGATTCGACCTTCTAAAGATATCGTCAAGCTAAATATCCTAGCTTATTTATACTCGATTAGTTATATCTAGAAAGTATATCTTAAAGTCTCGAAAGCGTTCCTGCGGATATTAATATAATAAAGAGTATATATTTCATATATCTATTTTTGTCAATTACCTCAAAGTAATTGTTAAGTACTCTACTATATCTTTTATTGACTTAAAAGCTAGGGGATAGTTAGAGAGATAAGAATATCTAGGTTATATTAAGCCTTTCTTATAGTAATCGAGAAAATATAAACTATTCTAAGGGCCTCTATAAAATACTAATCTTGTTCTAAAGTATTTTCTTATATAGTTTCTTGCTTTATATCGAGAAGGATAAGACTATTCTGTCAGAGAGTAGTTTAGGGTCCTTGACTCTTGTTAACCTTCTAGAGAAGCTTTAATAGCTATCTTTATAAGCTTCTAAGGTTTTTATAGGAGCTAAGGTTACTATTATATAGTACTTATAGTTTAGTTAGAAGTCTATAATTCTAGATATTAGACTCTTCTCTACTATAGATTAAAGCTATAATAGTTAAGATATATTATATTTTGGGACTAATAACTAAATTAGAGTATTATAAATATATAGAAGATATATAAGAGCTCTTTCGACTATTTGCTCTAAATTCAATAGAGCTATAGTTAGACAATTAATTTAGCCTATATTTATATTAGCTATCTATATAATTATTATTCTCCTGAGCTATATTTGCTTCTAATATATTAGTATATATAAGCTAAGATTATATTAAAGGCAGGTTATTTGGGGGGCGAGTTACTATTCGATTATCGGATACTCGTATCTCTAATAAGACTCTTAGCTCGAGGAGTCTCCTTAGTATTATACTATTATATATATTAGAGTAGAAATAAAGATTAAGATCTTCTGAGTACAGTGACTCTGAGTTAAAGAACTCTAGGCGACGTGCTGTCGCGCTTCTCAATTCCTGTGAGAGTGTCTTTCGGTAAACGTCCTGCTCGTTGGATATTCTCGAGACCTTCCTAGGCGTAAAGGTGAGCTTTAGATAATGAGACGGCAGTGAGGTATCACAGGCAGTCAAGCGTGCAAGAACCAAATCCTATTCGAAGATCTAAAGCTAAGGAGAGAAGAAGAAGCTCTTAAGGAGCAAAGTAGGTATATATATATCCAATAACCCCGTACTAGGCCCCTTAGGGCTCTAGTAGATTTCGCTGGCCCGGCCGGGGAAATTAGATCTATACGTGACTCCAGGAATCACGAGACGAATAGCCTCCTAGCTTGTAGTATCTTTGTTAACCTAGGTTGGCGAGGATTCTAGTGACACCTGCCAACCTAGGTTAGCAGAGGCTCTATGAGTTTCTCTAAGGCAAGTAGGCTATATTGTCTCACAGGCCCAGGAATAGGCTAATAGGGATATTAGGCCCGAACAGGCAATAGAAGACGTAGAAGAAGCTAGTATAGCGTCTACTAGCTCCGATTGTATTGTAGTTGATTTTTAACTTTTAAGTGTTCTTAATATTTGAGGGTGTGCACGGACCTATTTGGGGGGCCGGAATGAGGGGGGGGCCGGAATGGGGGTGCAGGGACTTATATTTGGGAAAGGGGTGGTGGGGGACATTTCTAGGGCCCTAGATCTATTTTGGTATTTGGAGTATTACAATTATGAGTGTATCGGTTTGGATGACTACACTTCGAAGTGCTTGCTTCTAAAGTACAATGCTTGTATATACGACAAAATGGCGTATATATCTTACTTCTACCTTGAGTCAAAGTAGTTCGAGTTATAGTAATACAATTCGGACCTCCCTAGTAGTTGAACTCTAACCCTTGAATTTAGTAGGGTAGTAGAAAAGGGCACCGCTTAGTAATATATGTTGCGTATTAATAACTACGTTAATAAAACTTTTAAAGATTGCTAACGTCTATCCCTGCGTAACGGAAAACCCTACATGCCGGAAAAAATGATAGGTACTCTGACTTCAAGCACCTCAAAATAAATACACACCTTAATATATTCCTATGTCCTTTAATAAGTTATATTCCGTGGCTACCCTTGGACACGCTCAAAGGTTCCCGCTTCCAAATCACCTTCGCATCATCGCCCTCGCGCCTAATCTGGAAAGGGTCTCCACATAGCGTAATAAATTATCAGCTATCATCGATCTGGCTTGCCTCCCAGGCTATATTGCGATGCTTACAACGAGCGTTTCGGAATATAACGCCGACGAGGAGCGATAATAGCATTAATAGCATCGACAGCCTAACCGATTAGATCAACTCCTAAAAAATTCAATAAATCCACACATACTAACCTGCTGGAACGGTACTGCAAAATTTTCCCGCGCGAGTGAATCGCATTCGACATACGATTACGCATCTATCGCATGCGCCACCTCAAGAGCTTGAAACTCAGAAACGGGTTTCAAATCTCTATTTTGGGAGCCCGAGTCCTAACCCACCGGTTAGTTGATTGCGATTCAGTATTTCAGACCGGATTCTGCGCCCACGTTTTAAAGTTTTGTCGATCTTCCGCTCCCCAAGGCATCGCGAGGAGCATAATCGGAAATCTGGCTGTGCTCAAGCACATTTCATATAGCTGGACCTCATTTAACGAGCTCGCTTGAAGAAACGAGGAATAGCGTCCCTAAATCGTTGCTTCAATTGAGGCGAAAGAGGATTGGCCCTCTCATCTAATGGCTCTGCGCTCGAGTGTATTGAAGGGTCAAGGAATATACTAGGTCGTAATGTTATATATGGAGAAGGCCTCGAAGAGACGTCATGTATCACGGCTGGTAGGTTTTGATTATGCATCGCCGTTCTAACTGCTGATAAATTTCCACTATGGGAAGGGGTGAGAGGTGAAGACCTTTCAGATGATGTGCGGCTTCGTCGGGGGACTTCGCGTAACTCCAAGACTGGAGGATCCTTAATGCGAGGGTCGATTGAATGCAGCGGATATGCCAGAAAAAAGTTCCTGAGAAAAACATCGTGATTTCTCTTTCTCGTCTTGGTAATGCAGCCGCCGTGGTTTAGTAGAAGTAGGATGAGCTTATAGCCTTCTGCAGGTATTCCACTATCTTTACCTTTTTCCCAGAGATTTCCGCTGTCCCCAAAGGCAATATCGAGAGGTGTCTCTCTATTTTGATCAAGCCCGTTGACATCAGCTCCGTAGTCGAGCAGAACCTGTGCTAATCTAGTATCCGCGATGTGAAGCGCTTTCAACTTCATACTTCTTTCACCGGTGTAAGTTGTGCCTCGAATAGTAACATTAGCGTCCTGCCCATGCTTCAGAAAAGTCTCGGCAAGGTTGACGACTTTTTGATCAATAATGTTCGTTTCTCCACAATACCCTTCGTAGTAATCCGAGAACAACATCTGAAACGGAGTCTTGCCAAGATATAAAGCCTTAGGATTTGCCTTATGTTCAAGAAGCAAATTTGCCATGTCGCTCAGATCATCGAGCTCTCGCATTGCTTGTACGGCATTATAGCTCTGTGTAGAAGGGGTATATACGTCTTGTTCCGCGGCAGCTCTGACAATAGTATGTAGATAGCTGCAGAAGTTTGTCTGGCCGTGACCCATGTATTTCTCAAACTTTGAGGGGTTTGTGCGGAGTACCGAATCAACGTAAATTTGGAGGTTCATGACAATTGCAAACGTCATAGCAGAGTCGAACAAGCCATAGACCTCCTGAGGATGTCTTTTGGGATGGAAGGCATGTGATGATGAGTCTATCAAATGCGTCTGACTTAAGCCGGTGGTGGATTCAGAGCGGGAGCCATAGCGAAGATAGGAAAACCAAGGCGGAATGGAGTGAAGATAGGTGAGATTGATTTCTTTTAAGGTCTGCCTTTTGCTGTCCAGCTGAGTTATCGCATACTTCGCAAGATAGGAGTATCCGTTCTCCGCAGACTCGTTGTCTTCTTCGGTTATCAGCATTCGAAATCCTGGTTTGCTGACAAAATCCTTGACTGTCTGGTGCATGAACTGCACAGAAACCGTGATCGGCTCTTCCAATCCACGAACCTCCAATATTTCAATGAGTCCTCCACAACGACTTTTGATACGGCGTTGTCGCTGGTCTTTGCTACCGGCAATGTTCGTTAAGGCATTCTCCTGGCTAGTATTTCCCTCATGTTTGTTTGGTTTTTTGGGAAGGCTATTTTCTGGAACACTGATTCGTGCCTTACAATCATCGATTGTTTGACAAGAAGAGCACAGAACTGCAAGCCAAAAGTCATATTCTTTTATGGGAAATTCAGACCGGAGTACAATTTCTAGCATAGCATATGCCTCCAGGCGAAACTTCCCTGGAATTCTCTTCACGATGTGAATATAGAGAGCTTCAAGTTCTCCCGGAAAAGAGGCCAAACCTTCAAGAAGTTCTACCACTGTGGCGCCTTCGGTACAAGCTTCTAAAAGCTCATGCACAACCAATTTCACCCATAGAAATACTCCTTCTGCTTTGGCGACCAAGGCGGTCTTCAGTTCTTCCATTTTCTTTCGTTCGCTTTCATCTGCTTCTAGTCTGGTTATGCTGCGGTTGCCGCCAAAGTTTCCATTGATGTAGGCTAGGATGTCTGGGAGGGTTTTCTCATGAATTTTGAAACCTGGACACCCTTGAAACTCGTCAACGAACACGTTCCATATTCGACTTGAGAAACATATCTTGATCCTGGTCATGAATTTGCCAGATGGGTAAGCGAGGTTCTTGATGAAAGAAACGATCTCGTTCGGTGAACCACCATATTCATCTAGAGCATCTAGAAACAGATACACATTGGCCGAAACAGAGTTTTGCTTGATTATGCAATCAAGGGCTTCAGAAAGAGCTTCGATTGGCCATTCCAATCGAACCCCCTTTGACTTGATGGCTCTAATCCGGGTGAAGATATGAGAGATGACTCGGATAAGTCTACGTTCTTGCACAAGAATTTGATGAAGAACAGTATAGAGTAGCCCCTCGAAAGATTTTTGAAAATGTGATCCGCGATCATGGAAGAAAAATCCCACACGAATGTGTTTTCGGGGTGAGTCTTCGTCTGTCTGCACCCCCAAATCCTGGTAATTGTTGAAAATATACTTCATTATCGTTGATTTTCCGGATCCTGGTTTGCCCCCAATCCAATAAATAGGATTATCATTCTTAAGCCAAGATCTGAACATTGCATTAGAATCCTCCCAGATCCACTTAAAGGTTGGCCCATAAGAGTCTTCGACTTTATGGAATCGATACTGTGTGTCAGGGATGTCAAGACTACTCAGAATCAAGACCTGAAGATCAGCCTCTATTGATCCGCACTTCTAATTAACGTTGTTCAGGAAAAGTAGCTGTAGATCACCCTACCTTTTTCTGCGTCACTACTTGGTGGATCATCTAAAGACGACCACGAAGTGGAGTGTGGTTTTTGTGGCCTCGCTTTAAATTTCGCGGAGTCTTGAGATCCTAAGGCAATATCTTCAACAAGTTCGAAAATATACCTTGCCAATATAGAATAATCTTCGCTGCCCTCCCTAAACTTCACCATCTCTGAATGGCTTTTGTTTATAGGAAGTACATCGGATCTGTGAGAGTTGCACTGTACGGCAGACTCCTTGTCAACGAGAACTTTAAAAGGACCGCACATTTCCCATTTTCCCGTTGAACTGTTCACCTTGAATAGTAAACCATATATCAGAGCGTTGTCCCCGAAGAGGAATCGAATCAATTTACCTCTGCAGTTTTTGACCTCTCTGTTTCAAAAAATGATACCAAGCGCACGTTCCTGATTGCAGAGATTCCACTGAAGCGTATATCCAGGTCTGCCAAGAAATGAGAATCTTGAGACAAAAGCTGAATCATGGCTTTATTTGGTTGACCATGAACCATTGGTATCCAGTGTGATGTTTCCATTCCCCTGTTTGGGACACCGAAGAAAATCACCTCCTGAACCAAGGAGAGCATAAATTCTCCCGAATCGCCACTGTTTGCCATTTCCAAGAGCGCACTTTTAAGAACAATTCCTCCTAAGCTGTGAGCTAGGAAGACTGCAGGTTTAGCGGATTTGAGCCCGCGACCTATAGCTTTCAAGTGAGCTAATAACGATAGAGCAAGATCCTCAATTCCCTGGAAAGACTGGCTGCGTAACAAACGGCTGTCGTAGCCATAGATAATGCTCCGAACTTGTCTAAAGTCTCGCGGCAGTCGATCTCTCAGCCACATAAAATGCGAGTCATGGCTTCGCTCTGCCCATGATCCAAAAGGGTGACTAGCTAAGCCGCTAATTGCAATGCAACTAAAGAAGTTTAGTCTTCCAGACATATAACACTCTTGGTATACTTTACTCTAGGCTGTGTATACCAATTTCAGCGTCATTCAAAGCAGTAAAACCCAGGAAGTGGACATCCACAATAACGTTCAAGTGCGAGCCAGGGGTGGTAAGTGTCCACTCAGTCTTATCATTATTGAACACCAGTGGTAGACTGTTGAAGGTTACCGTAGCAGTCTTGGTTCGGGGGTTTTCGAATGGTAAAAGACTTGTAGCCAAAGACCAAACAACAATATTGCTTTCCCCGCCTAGCTCTCCGCAACATCTAATAAGGAAGCCTGGGAGGTCATCCTCGCTCACATGACGAGGAAGTTGTCGTACACGGTAAGTGCGGTTGCCATAGTCTCTAGTCATTCTCTGGGGGTGGGGTCTCTAGTAATCCACCCAGATTTTGCGCATGCGAGTACAATAAGCTTAACTTTCCCTTCTTACGGTTGGTTTGAGTGGAACGTTCTCGAATCCTCTACCAAGATGTTTGAGGAGACTTTGGGAAGTCGCTTCGAATTCGCAATTGGTGTGGATTTATTATAAACACACACATTTACTGACTTGTGGATCATTCAATCTGCTAAGGATAGTTGGAGAAAGAGCAAGCAAGAGATTGCTTCTTTGATAGACGTCAAAATTGCATGAGGCTGAATACAGGCGGCAAGGCGCTCCAATTGGCACAGGAGGTCTCAATGACCACCGTACACTAGAGAGGCATTCTGTTGCTAACCGCCGATACCCCTCAGCCGCCCAAGTCCCTATTTAACCACAACAACGCTATAAAATGACGAAAAGAGATCGATAATCATGATCTACGATATAATTATAGTCGTCTGGAAATTTTTTAAAAATTTTCAAGTACTTTAAATAAATCGTAAAATTTTGGTGTTCTTTGCCTGGGCGGTTGAGGGGTATGAGCGGTGGCTAGTTGATGCCTCTAAGCCATAAGTGGTTGAGTTAGTTACTTGGTTGTTATTCTTCTACATTTAGGAATGCATCATCCACGTGATAGCGCCAGATTATGGAGATCCTCTTTCAACTTGGCCTCACTCGCCTGGCTCACTGCTCTTGAAGGACAGCTGAAAACAATATGGCGCTTGGGTTCCGCCGATAATCACAATGACAATCAGAGCCTGAGGCTACAGCAACCACGTGATAAGCGCAACAACGAACCGGTATTTGTTCCGACTGAAGCCGATTTCGAACCCTACTATACGACCTCTTTTCATACTCCGATCGCTTTTATATGGTACTTCCTCGTTCAACATACATTTCTCCATTGAAATGTGAAAACAGTGAGATTTTTGAGGGCTGGCGGAAAAAATCCTCGAGAGATAGGAGGGGCCCATATATGAAAGTGATTCAGGATGTCAGCCTCTTCGGTTGCAGCGGTTGGGTCTATTGAGAAAGCATTCCAAAAGTCTATTCGACAGTATTGCGGTCTCTTCATCTGAATTGCTGAATCCAAAGTCTACCTGATCCACCAAACAGCTCAAGAGTTTCTTCTTGAATCTCAGGCCATGAAGAATACCAACGGGTCTGAATGAAAACACTCTTTCAAGGGTGCTGATAACCATTTGGTATTGGCTAGATCCTGTACTTGGTATTTGATGCCTTCGCAATTCCACGACAACGAGCTTGACCTGTCAGATGACTACAGGTATTATCCAGAAGATGAAATTATCGCAGATGTCAGTATCTCTCAGCCCTCTTTTGGGTTCTATGCAGCTGATAATTGGACGACTCACTTTAACGCCTCTAATGCCAGTGAGAGAGATGATATATCTGCCGGTGCGACGACACTGTGTTCAACAAACTCTGGCAATTTCAAAACTAGGCAAGCAATACGCCATTGGAGCCTTATCCGCAGAGCCATTCCAAAATCATACACAGACCTTTTTCTGGCTGTGCACCTTGACCTTGTGGAGGTCATCCATATCCTACGACTTCGTGGTGAAAATATCAGCCAATTTGATCTATACGGAACTACGGCCCTCCATATTGCAGCTTTAGGCAATCACCCAAGGTCAGCCAGAGTGCTGGTGGAATTTAATGCTCCTATCAATTTTGTGATACAAAGGGGAGCGGATTCTACTCGAGTGGATGAAGATGGGAAACAGACTATGCCATTGGCAACGGAGAGAGGCAGGCGACTTTGAAAACGACCCAGTATCGTAATTATGTGATGATGGATGGGGACTTAAGAACATCTGGATGGGAAATAGTTGTCCTTACTAGCCAACAGGATCTCATTTCCGCTGGAAGTCTTTGCGGGTTTATTTCAGTGGCGATACGTTTTAATAATGCATTCAATCTTATTTAGGCAATGACCAATCCACAACGGCCACGCTCATCTCGTCGTTTCAGCAACTTTGCTTCCGGAGTTGCTACTCTAATTATTTAACACATGTTCTTTCTACAGCAGTACAGCAGTGAACTCTCTCACTGCTGCTTCAATCAGGAAATTCGATTTCCTATAAATGTAGAGACCTACTATACGGTTCAAACAAGGTTTGGCTGTGCACATCGAGCTTGAATTGTAGTAATGATGTTCATGCTGGTGGTCAAGATGCAATCACTGCCTCACAACTGGTAGTTCTTTGAATGATCCTCCGTGGCGCTGTCTCGGACGGAGCGACGATGGCTCTCATGCAATTTGGGGGCCAGATACAGGCAAACGGGACAGCTTCTATCAACGAGTGATAAGGTCTATTCCACTTAGAGCCCAGACTCATATGGACGTGGGAGGATGACAATGCCTCGTTCAACCGAATAAATTGGTGAGGGTTCCAGACGACAGAGGCAGGGTTTAGAGCTTGTGTATGACCATCAAATATCCGCCCCGATGCTCAGATGGTTAATCTGGGCAAAGAATTTAATCTTTATCTCGCTATGAGGATAGTAATAAGGCTAACCTACTTATTACGTGTATATAAGCGAATATGGATCTAAAAATGGCTCCCAGGGAATCTCGGTTGTAAGGGAGCCAAAATTGGATCTGTACTTAGAGACAAAATGAGGAAAGTGTAACTAAGGGTTAAAAGGAGTCAGAAAGAGTCCCTTGGGGAGCTAAAATGGCCTCTTAGCGCATGCTCAGGAATGTTCACCCTCGGCTCAGACAAACGAAGCCAAAATGGGTTCCATATTATGGTGCGCAGGCTGACTCAGGGCATGCTCAGACTCTGCTCAGGCTCTGTTCTGCATAAGTCCCCCTTAGCTCAGATTAAAGCAGCAGTTGCTCACGTCCGCAGACTAAAACGTAACCAGCGAAAGGGAAAATTAATACTGAGTCTAGGGGTATTAAGTCAAGGCTGAGAGAGTGCGGCCTAATGATGTTGTAAAAAGCAATTATGGATTCTGATCACGTTTTGATTAACCCATGTCTGTGGCTTTGTAACTAAATCCCAAAACTCGTCTTGTCCAGTCACCTAACATTTAATAACGTGACTTTTGTGTCAGTTTCCTACTGTTGGAAGAGTATCTTGTGGCCTAAGGCACCAGAACATCAAAACTCCCTTAGTACGTCTCATAGTAGACCATATGTAAACCTGTGTTGGATCAGAGGGTTCTTGTGCAATTGATACAATTAGAGCTTGTGCCAGTACTGAATATGTTAGAATAACTGATTAATTCATATTAAGGAGTGGTCTTGAGAGATTACCATCTCTCAAGCTGTTCTACGCTAAACTACAATAGGTAATAGATCATACTCTAAATGCTCTGTACCTTATTCTGTATAGACAGATAGCAAAACGGTACATGTTGACAATATACTTGGTTTGCCCTATTTTGCCTTGCGTGAAGACTTCTATATCCCGTTGTATTTATTACACTATTCATCTGATTGGTTAGAGTTGGTAATTTTGACACATACTCAAATGAATTTTGTTGATGGGTGATGCACATCGACCTGGTATTCTAGGCCTAGCACTGCAATCAAGCCTCAACCTACCATTTTCTCCAAAAACACTCTTTCATATAGTCAGATCAATCAATATATATTCCAATCCAACTCTCAAGTGCAATTAGCATACAATAGGTCCAATTGATTGATTCAACAACAATCCCAACTAGATTTCTAGTATGCCCATCCAAGTTGTTTACAAGGAAGTAGAATAGAACAGACGGAACTGTCTATTTCGCTAGTTGATCACAAGCTACAAGCAACTCTAGTGGCATCTAAAGTTAGTCTAGGTCTCCAGGGCGGCTAGAGTTGCTACCAGTGCCCCAGAAAACTCGCATAGGACGCAATCAAGCCTGGACGCGCCTCAAAAGTTTGTATAAAAGTTACCGCAATAGCCTATGCTGAGACTTTTACACCCCATTCTCTCCGCGTTAGAAGGAGTAGCTTCTATTGAAATTGCTGCTAACTTTGCCCAAGCATCTGGAGCTTTCTCCACCCAAGTTTCATGGATCAAATACTTCATAAAGGTGGAATTGCTAGATCCCCTTTTCCCAACAACTCAAAAAAGATCTATCCCCTGTTCAACCATGCAATCAAACGGTAAGGTGTGTAGGTATTATTTACGAAGACCTCAAATATGCAACTGAATTTATCCCGATAGGCTTCCGTAATTTTCACTTGCCCTGCTCTCATTTTCTGAAATCATAGGCTGCTGGGAGTCACTGGTCAATTACAACTCTCTCAATGTGAAAAATATGTTACGTTGTTTGATCAAGGATGACTAGGTTAGATCTAGTCTTGTCCTCAGCATCTCTCATACCATCTAGAGACGAGCCCTTGAATTCTTGCAGGGCATTTGAATTATCCAAACCTAGGTTACCAGGCGAATCTCAGGTCCCGTATGATAGTAGGGAGGATTTTTTATTGGCTATTAAGAGGTATTAACTTTTTCCATGAATAATGAAGACAAAATAACTATCATGAAGAGAAAATTGGTCTCTCCTAGAATTTGACGAGTGGCAGCGTCGATTGACTCCCTAATTCCTGTCGCTTCTTTTCACCTTCAGACTCTGCAACAGCTTATAAGGTCATCCCTTTGGTTTTATATTCTTCGGATGGTCACCTAGAGCACACTCGTCATGCCAAAAGCCTAACTTCAGTGTTGTAAATATTAGCCACAATGAAGAGGGAGGGAGTGTTAGGACCAGCTAAAACCTACGCTCACCTAGGCAATCAATATTCATGAACTCGCTGATATATCATAGGCTCTTCGCTGACGAAGTATTCGTAGTCTTATTTTGATAAACAAATTACCAAGGAAAGTGAGAAAAAAACCTCAAGCCTAAGTGAGGTGAAAACAATTACACCACCAGGATAGAAACTATAGCGTGATACACACCGCTCTCATATGAAAACCATACAAGTGGATCCACGAACAATAACACACAAAATAAAGATGTCAATTGAACCAAGACCGTTTGTGAAATTGCTGATTTCTTCCGCAACCATGCCAATCTGTTGATTCTCAGCCATTGCGCCATGTGCTGGCCCATACCTCAAGCCCCTGCAAGCAGCTATGTGTCAAAGTCAACGAATTGCGCGACATTTACAGCAATATTCAGGGAATTAAGTGGGCTGAGCATGGTTGCGACACTCGAATATGGCAATGACAGGGTTTTTTTGCACGAGATTGCCAACAATGTCGTTTGATCAAGTGAGATTCCAATGTGCTGTGAATCGGTCGATTTTTCCAAGCACGGATTATCTCCATGGCGGTTCTAGCAGTCTGCCACTTTGTTCACATGCTCAAGCCACCCAGTATGATGCAAGGCAGAATTCTGATGACTACCCATGATATAATTTGTAGTGAGCTTTCGAACGAGGCTACTTGTTGGGATTTGAAATTTTCCGATTACACAGTTAGGAGCAACATAAAATTTAGAGAAGTGCAAAGATGTTGCTGGACTAGGATTTCGGCTTCTGTGACGGGAATCATGGTTGCGAGAAAGGTGATGGAGGGTGTAACAAGGGAAAGTAATATTTTATGTGGCTTGCACCTAATTTTACTCATCACCTAGAGAGCTATTGACCCGAAACGGGAATTGGCAAACATAGCCAAGAGAACTAATTAGACTTAGGAAAGTTGTAAGTAATAAAATATAAGTTAAATTTTTTGGGGATTATGAATCCGGCCAGACGCTGCGTAATCTACCTACCTACGCCCCCAAAACTCCACAACTTTTCACAGCAAAGAGAATATATATACATCATAATATTATCCACCATACTACATTATGAATACACTTTTAGATATATATCAGACAATCACACAAAGAAAAAAACATAATGGTAAAACGCGATCCAACGAACTCCTGGTATCTCCCGTACTTTTACCAAATAAGACGCCCAAAAAACCCAACGAAAGAATTATGGAATTATAAATTAAATGATTGAATCTCGCAGTTTGTAACTACCTCAACAAGAGCGCGAAGTAAAAGTTCAGTCGCGAAATCATAATCCGGCTCCAAATCTTTTGACATTGTTGAGGTTGGTCGCATCGTGCGAGAGAGATGTGCAATATATCGCACTAGTTGATTTGATACGGTTTCGATTCGTTCAGGAAGGAAGTAGTCTTCATCGAGGTCGACAACATCAGGTGCTGTAAAGATGGTGGTGATGCCGAGCATAGAGGCGGCCTTGGCGGGAATTTTCACGGGAGATCCCGAGATGGATGATGTTGGCCGTGAGGCGTTCGGAGATGAGGAGGCGGAAGTTTTGAAGGATTTTAGGTGTTGAACGAATATGTATGCGAGGATGTGTGAGTATATTGATGAAAGTGTGTTATATGAGGCATATGGAAAAATCCTGGATAGTGGCTCTAAGTTTGGTGGCGTGTTTAAAGGATTATTTGAGACCGGCTCGTTGAGATTGTTGTTGGGTAGATTGGGTGCAAGAGGAACTAGATCGCTTGATGACCGAGCTAGAGATGAAATGCCCATTGTTACCCGTCGTTTGAGGGAGGCTTTGTTGAGGGTGCTGTTGCTGAGACTGGGTGGCGTAGGGTGTAAATGTGCTCGCATTGAAGGAATTAATGAAGGGCAACGCAAGCATTCGTCCGAATGGATGTCAGAACTGGACTCTTCTAGCAACGAGAGTATATTGTCTACCGACAGGTGGACTGGAGAACAAGGGCTCTGTACTGGAGGCGGCGAGACAAGGTGAGAAAGAGCAGAAAGTCGTTTGGTGCGAGATCGCAGTTCATGATGAGATAAACTGCGCTTTGATGATTGGGTACTTGGAGAAAATGGTGAATACGATAAATTATCATCGTTGTATTCGTCATCAGAGGAGCTTGAATGGAACGTCGCGGCATATGGCTCATAAGCAGCCCAGCCGTCAAGAGCATGCTCACATTTAGGAGTAATATTTTCGTCGTCAACTTCCATCCAACTATCTCTATCTTCATAATTAAAAATTGCTGGTCGTATTCCGCAAAGAGATGATGATCGAGGTGGAATCTTGATGGGAAGGCTGGGGAATTGAGATTGAGAAGGGCTTATAGCCTCAAAAGATGTGGTTATGGGTGAAAGGGCAGTTGTGTAAGCCTGAGAATGTCAGAATGGCTCGTATGCTATGGCTTTGAACTGACGTTTGCATCTTCTTGCTCGCCATCGTTGTCTGTTTCACTTAGCCAACCTTCCACTGCTGGCTCTAGAGGCATCTTCTGAGCTAGAAGTTCAGGCAAAGACTCTAGAGTAGGTTGTGACGTTTGCGCAGCAACATTTTTCAACCATGTTGCCTCATCTAGTGGTTGCTCGCCAAGACATTTAAATGATAGCTCAGAGCTTTGAGGCACCTCCTGAACTATTGGTGATTGCATATGGAGGGATTCGATACGAAGAGGAGAACATCCTATTGCATCCTGTGTATTTGTTAATGGTGAAGGAAGGTAAAGAGGCAACAAGAACTTACCATCGAAAGGCAGCGTGAGGGACTTAATTCAGAATGTTCAGTGATTGGACTTTCACATCCAGTGACCCAATCACCATCTGAAGATGAACTCGAGTCTAATTGAAACTCCTTTTGGTAGTAGGCGGGACTCGGTACAGGCGATCCAGCCTCTGAGTAGATTGGGGTATCCCGATATTTCTCTCTTCGAACAACCAACGGTAGGCGAATAAATGCAAGAGGCTGTCGTACAGTATCCTGTGTCGTCGGGAAAGTCGGAAGAGCTGGGTCAGACAAGCCAAAGGTCGACCTTTTAGCAGATTTGACCGAGGGACAGTCCGAGAATTCGGACGATACTGGCGAGGCAAGCTGTAGTGGAATGAGAGATTTCATGCCTGAAACCGAAGTACGGATTGATGCTGGCCTTGAAACTCTCTTTGCAGCTCGCAGCCTGAAGGTAGAGTCTGTATCGGAGGAGTGCATAATAGACTGCCGATGAGAGCGATGTACAGATGGTCGAGAGTAGTTGGGGTGAGAGATTGGTGTGTTGCCAACTGCAATGGGGAAGCCCGTATAATATATCTTCTGCGGCACCGGCATGGTTGAAGATCTCTTTATCGTGGCGCCCTGCACTGCACATCCATCACGAGAAGACTCCATGTGATCTGCGAAAGCCTGACCAAAAGAAGACACAGGTTCCCAATTGATCGGGCGGGCTTATATCCCGCTGGTTGTACAGGTGCTCGAGCGTATTTTAAAGAAGATCGAGAACGATGGGAAGGGGTATCTGGAGCTGAGGTGGTGACCTAGACCCCAGAAGATGGGACGAACCGGGTAGTGGGTTCCCATTATATTTTAAGACTACTCAAATAAACAATTGGCGTGGCAGTCCTTGCAACTAACTACGACACGATCAACCAACTCAGTTGTCGTTCTGGTCCTGGTGAGTACAACCTGAGGGTGGCGTTGTCCCAAAAGAAATCAAGGCGTAACCTGTCGATGGAGCATCCACGCCAGGGTTATCGATTGGCGAATCTACGAGCACATCTGTGCGAAAGAGATCTCGGGAGAGTACAATGTTTGTGACAGATTAGAATCATCCACTGGATGGTCCACTTGGAGGCCCGAGATGTCTCCCCGCGATGCGGCTTCTTTGCATGCCCCCTGGCTTGAGATACACTATCGTCAGGGGGCCCAGTAGGAAGATATCGAGAACATCCGTCGACTAGAAACCACATGCAAATGATAGAAAGCAGAATGATAGTACGGAGGTATGAATCCAGCCTTGCACATTCATGGGCACACATAGCCCCTGAAATGGCGGGCAGGGACTGAAGGATTTGAGAAAAGTAATAGAGTTGACAAGATGTGCACAGGGTACGGGCAATATATTTGATTGCATTCATGCTGAAGGAATTCCGAGTTCCTGGGAATTGGCAAGTCGATGGAGCTGAGAACAGGGTTTGGGAGATGGAAATAGACAGTGATGCTGGTGCCATGCTGTGATGTGGAGATGTTGTGGCAGGGGAGTAAGGAGCGATCGGAGGAGAGCGAACGTGACGGGAGAAAGTTTGCCGAAAAAGCAACCGGCGCAATTTCAGAAACCTTCCAATATTTTCTTTGCGCGAATCACCGCCAACAGGCAAGACATTTCAATACAACCCAATCTGATCGCAGGTCACCCACCAACCGGTATCTACCATACGAGCCACCTCAAAATAGAGCTAGATATTGTCACACTCGCAAGCAGATCCTCTAAGTTCTTTGGCTCCTTGTTGCGTGGATCTGCACAACATTGTGCCGTAAACCCAGCACGACAGGCACAACAGAACCTTCACAGCTGATTCAAGTCGTTGACCCAACCCCACGGATTGAGCTGTCAAGTTTTATTGAAACAGTGTTACCATTTCAAGGACAAAACTCATTGATTGTCCCGTGTTAAATTCCGCCTTGGAATCAAACGACGCTTCGACAAAATGCTCTCCGAAGGTTTCATTTCGGCCATTCGAGCGCAACCAAAGTCTGCGAATAGTGCCATTGCGAAAGATGTCGGTATATACGTTCACGAATTGCATCCAACCCATGTCGTCAAATCGTCCTTCAAAAAGAGCTCAGCACCTGTGAATGCTTTGGTTGCGAGCTCAACCCATATTTTCACAGCGCAGGTGGATAAAGCTGTCGTCCATGTCTATTCGAGGGACCGAGGCAATCAAGAAGCATTGATATCATTTCCGGAGCGAATACATAGTCTGGCTCTGGTTGGAGATAGTGTGTTGGTATTGGGAACGGCGGAAGGAAGAATAATACTTTGGGAGGCAAGTCTAGCTCAGTCGAGATGCAAACAATTGCTAATTTTCTGCAGGTCTGCACAGGACGAACCATTTCAACGCCCGCAGCTCATCTACAAGCAGTCTCTTGCATAGCCGCGACAAACTCCCATATAATCACGGGCTCTGAGGATTCCAATGTCCATGTATGGTCGGTTCCCCACCTGCTCTCCCTGGGTTCAAACGAAACACACGAGCCTCTTCGGAGTCTGTCCAACCATCGTGCCGGCATAACATCTGTCGCGATAGGCCACAGTGCGGGATCCACCAATATCTGCGTTTCGGCGAGTAAGGACAACACAATCATTGTTTGGAATTATTTGTCGGGTGATCTTCTTCGGACGTATTTACTTCCTTCAACACCACTCTGTCTAGCCCTCGACCCTTGCGACCGTGCTACATACGTAGGATTCGAGGATGGCTCAGTCCAGCTTATCGAATTCCTGCAGTCAAATTCTAGAATCAACCCACTATTCGACACCAACCTACAGACCACGCCGGAGCAAATAAAGATGCCCCCTTGGACTACACCATCTGAAGCGGGTGCAACCTTTTGCATCGGCCTTAGTTACGATGGCACCTGTCTCTACTCTGGGCATGCATCTGGCAAAATCTCCCAGTGGGACACAGGCCGACGTGCTTTCTCCTCCGAACTTGCTGATTTAAATGCTCCTGTTACCAATCTCCTAATGTTATCACCATTCCCGGCACGCAGATTGACCCGAGCCACCACAGTGGTAAAGCCTAAACTTGGCGAGGCTCAATATACCCTTTCTGTTCAACTAACCGGGTCTTTGCAATCTGATCCTATCAGCCAAGTAATTCAAAATTCAGGGTTTCCACCCAGCCTGCTTGAAGATGCAATTGCAAGGTTTTTGGCACCAGCGGCCACGTCTTCTAGTGAAGATGAAAGTCTTCGGAAAGAGAACGAAGAACTTTGGAAGGTTGTGCAAGAACAACGAGACCTACAGAAGAAAACATGGGAAAAGTATAGCAAGCTGAAATCCGATGGGTCCTAACCATGAACTTGTTTCAGGCTGTGCTTCAATAAGTCTGTGCATCTAAACACCACGACGCAACTATATCAGGGGTCTTTGCTCGACGTCTTTCCTTTTCGCTAAGCAGATTGCCGTCCAGTTCTTACTGGTCCAGCCATACATAATAGATAGATAACAAAATCTGTATCTCCGATTGTCGCATTTGATCGACTTATCCGTGCGAAGCGAAAGCTTGACTATATTCCGAGACTTTTTTTCATGCACTAGGCGAAAGCTGCAGGGTCCCCATCCATGGCATGGTGTGTCAGAAATTATCACAAACCCAACTCGTCTCAAGGAACATCCACTGCTGAATTAACCCCACTAACAGGGACGTTCAAAGAGAAAATTGGTCAAAATGAAGTCAAAGTATCGGCCTCCTGTAGGCTTAATCGGCATTTGATGTTCAGAGGGTTTCAGGGCCAGCTATGAAGGGAGAACAGCCTATCCGGTTGAGTCTACCTGTATGACTGTAGGAATACTTTATCAATCCAACACCCCATAGTTTCCAGAAATCAGATGCTCCAGCTTAGCATTAGAAGGGAGGGTCAAGATGCATGTCAAGGTCGTTATTCAGATACTCGCTGCCCTGGCGGTAGCGATATCAGCTTCTCCTGTTATAACGCCGAGCCATGTTGTACATGAACGACGATCGATGCCGCCACAAAATTGGTCGAAGCATTCCCGTCTTCATCCAGCATCAGTCTTCCCAATACGGATTGGCCTTGCTCAGCAGAACCTTCACCGAGCCGAGGAATTTCTCAACCAGGTCTCTCATCCTTTATCGGCTGATTATGGAAAACATTGGTCGCCGCAGAAGGTTGCTGACATGTTTGCTCCGAGCGCAGAGACAGTCTTCGTGGTAAAAGCGTGGCTGTCTGGCGCCGGTATTGACCTGAAAAGGGTCAGAATGTCCGCAGGGAGGAATTGGATGGAATTCAATGCCACGGCTATGGAGGCGGAAAGGTTGCTGAAAACGGAGTACCATCTGTACAACCATGATACAGGACATAAGCATATCGCCTGCGAGGAATACAGTATCCCTTCCCATCTCACAGAACATATCGACATAATCACACCAACCGTCGATTTTGACAAGAAGATTGGATCAACTCGGCGGCTACACAAAGACGATCAAATTCCACCTCCTTTACAACATCTCAACAAGCGTAATAAACGCGAACTTGGTAAAGCAATCGTCGGCTCGGCTACTGATGCATCAAACCCAAAGCAGGGAGCCGCAGTTGTCAATGCGCTGATGACCTTGGAGAACTGCGATTCCATGATCACACCGGCATGCCTCCAAGCACTCTACGATATGCCACCCGGAAGTAAAGCAGCGACAAACAATACCATGGGAGTTGTCGAATATACACCCCAGGCTTTTCTTCAGAAGGATATGGACATCTGGTTTAAACAGTTTTCTCCTAATCAAGTCGGTCGAGCACCGAACACAAATCTCATTGACGGTGCGATTGTTCAGACAATGAACCAGAGCTTTTCTCTAAATGGCGAGTCTGCTCTCGATCTTCAATATGCTATGGGTCTGATCTATCCTCAACAAGTCACACTCTATCAAGTTGGCGATATTGTGGCTGGTGGCAGTTTCAACAATTTCCTTGACGCCATCGACGGCAGTTATTGTACATTTATGGGAGGAGACTCGAAGGACCCAAACATCGACGCCCAATACCCCGATACTCAACCAGGTGGCTTCACTGGTCCAAAGAACTGCGGCGGCTTCACCTCAACCAACGTCATATCAACCAGTTATGGCTTCAACGAAGCCGATCTAGGCAGAAAATATGAAGAGCGCCAATGCGCCGAGTATATGAAGCTCGGCCTCCAAGGTGTAACGGTCCTCTACTCCTCTGGTGATTTCGGTGTTGCTGGAAATGGTGGGCAATGCATCAACCCCGTCACAGGCGCATTCAACAACGGCTCCACCGGAATGTTCAACCCCTCCTTTCCAGGCGGTTGCCCTTGGATCACCTCTGTCGGCGCAACACAAATCGTCAATGGCTCAACCGTACGAACTCCAGAGATTGCTTCTCAGAAAGTTATTTTTTCTGGGGGAGGTTTTTCGAATATCTTTGCCATGCCAAGTTATCAAAGTAATGCAGTGAAATCATACTTCTCAAACAATAAAATCCCCTATGGCGCCGAACGCTTCAACAATTCCCAGACTGTCCGCGGCTTTCCAGACGTGTCAGCCAATGGTGTAAACTACGTCGTAGCTGTAAATGGACAGTTTTCTCTCGCTTTTGGAACATCTGCGTCCGCCCCAACTTTTGGAACCATGATTAATATGATTAATGAAGAGAGAATTGCAGTGGGGAAGAAGCCGGTTGGGTTTATTAACCCAGTTCTGTATGCAAATCCGACGATGATGACGGATATCAGATTCGGTGGAAATCAAGGGTGTGGTACACCGGGTTTTAATAGTACTGATGGTTGGGATCCCGTTACAGGACTAGGGACGCCGAATTATCCGGCGATGATGAAGGTGTTTATGAGTTTGCCTTAATTTGGTGCGGGAAGCAAAGAGTTAGCTAAGTGTTAGAGGACTTGAAAGAGCTTGGATTTTGTGTTGCCACTAGATGTTGGCTTTGCTTTGGCTTGTATACAGACATACCCTCCTTGTATAAAATTTCGAATACTAGACTAATTTATATCGTATACTGTTCCTCTACGGATTTGCCTTCTCCCATTCCATTTTATAGCCGAGATTAGTGTGCGTTGCCGATGTGGAGACCCCGCGATTGTGACAGCTCGTCGCTTAAGGTGGTCCAAAATACAGAGCAAGATATCAATCAAATGTATGACTGAGGAGTAACGCAGAAAGTGTGCATCTTTTCTCTGGACACTTATTCCTTGAGGAGCGAATTACATCTTCCCAGCTCACCATATGACTCACCTGGCCTCGTCCCCCACCCGACTCCCTAGCCAATTCTTCAATTTGGCAATTCCTCCAGCTATGATTTATATTCTAAAATAAGCAAAATCGTATATTGAGTAAGGCGCTTTGGTGGAGTGGTTAACACGTGGGCCTGCTATGTACCATTCCTGGTAACAGCAAAGCTCATGCCTTCGGGCGCGTAGGTTCGAATCCTGCAGGCGTCGGCTGATGATAAGTTAAGTTTTTGAGTTATTTATCATTACAAGATTTGGTAGTATGGTTTTGTGTTGGGTTATTTATAATTTTTTAAGTGGGAGTTTGTTTATGCGATAAACACGAATAGAAGGGAGGGTTAATTTACAAGGTAGGTAGTATGATGGCATTGTTAATCACACATTTATCACCACAATAACTTGTCGAATCCTATTTATGTCTCACGTTTCCTAGTCGACTATAATTAGTATCCTCTTAATGCATTTATATGAGCAGTAGTAAGATTTTCACTATAATTCCCCGATATTTTTCAGTCTACGCCTCTCAATAACGAATCTTTCTTGATTGTTTACAGGATGTTTATATCAATTCAAGTATAGATTGCAAATCTTTTGACACATTTATCTAGTATCCAACTAGCTACCTGAAATTCTTTTTACCTAGCGACACTCTGTATTCTAAATAAAGCGCATAGTAGCATGCCAGTGGGACGGTATGCTTGGAGCCAGGTGTATAGTCCAGCAAATCTATTGTTTTACTTGCAAAATAACTTGGCAGAGCTAGGCACTTCCTGATCGAGCCCTGATGAGGAGTTAATCACACCAGTCTTTTTACTCGTCTCATTTCTTGAGCCAGGATCTTATTTACAACGACCACACTTTAAACCAAACCCACCTACATATAGTATCAAGATGCATTCCTCGACAACCGCATCATATAATAAAACCGATAAACACCTCACCCCCTATTATCCCCCTTCCCATCCTCCTCTTCCCCTCTTCTTTTCTCTTTCTACCCTCTCCCTCAACCTACTCCCTCAAATCCACCTCTAAGTATCCCTCCACGCCCTTCACCCCTGACTTTCACATAACGGCCTCCCCACTAGACTAGCGATCAAAAGATATAGAACCCCTTCCCAATCTGCTTTCTCGTGTCCCATAACTAATATCGCAGTGCTAATCCTGCAGCGTTGGTAAGAAGGGCGTGTCGTAAGGAGTGCGAGGTAGATGCATTTTGTGGGGGCGAGCCAGGTAGAGAGGAAAGATTTGAAGGTGGTGTCAAGATATTTTTCGATGGGAGTTACCTTTCTTTTCTCCTTTTTTCATGCCTGCTTTCAAGGAAGGCAACAGGAACCCACCCCTCCCATAATCGCATCCCACCTCTACCCTCAAACTTATTCCATACCCTCTCAAATGCCAAATGGCCAAATCACCAACCCTGCTATCTCCTCGCTTTCCCTATCCACAGCCTTCATAATCATCAAGCCCTCAACCCCCGGTTCTCCTCCAGCCATTCAACCAACTCATCCTTAATTTCCTTTTCGGATCTAACGCACAGCTGCAAGAAATATAGGGGATTAGGACTTTCAGTGACGAGATACATGTCTACTAGGTTTGATATGTTGAAGCGAGTGTTGGGAAGAGGTGGGGTTTGTCTGATGGGGGTATAGAGTCCAGAGGGAGAGAGGGTGTTTAGCGCGCATTATTTTAGTGAGGGTACCCCAAATGGGGGAAATAATGAAAGGGTTTAAAATTACATAAAGGGGGAAAAGAAGATTTTTTGATTTTGAGAGTTGATTGGGATACCCGTGAGGTTGTTGACTACATGGGGTTGCGTAACGTCAAGTGTTCCGGGTATTCTTGTCGCCGATACGAGTAGCACAGATAGACGACGAAATGAGTAAACGGCAGTATTATTTGCATAAAGAGAGCTAGGGGTGATAAGATAAATCACCAAACGTCGTGTATGCTTTGAAATAGCCATTCTTGTCTTATAAGCCTGATGGTTAATTCTAGGCTTTGATGTAGTCAATTTCCTTATAAACCTTGTAGACGCACTTTAAAAATCATGACTGGGGTTAAACTATATTTGACTCTAAAGCGAAGTTCAAAGTGAAAGAAGATCACTTATTTTGGTTTGATCAATAGCAATTACTACCACACAAGTGATGCTCGGCTCTATGTTTTCTTTAGTTCTGTTTTGGTATATGGGCCTGAGCAGCTACCACTTTTAACCTGAGCTGAGGGTGAACATTCTTGAGCATTCCTGGGCTCACCCTAACCTTGACCTGAACACAAGCCATATTTACCCTGAGCATGCACTACGGAGTCACTTTAGCTCCCAAAGCGGATCAATCCGGCTCTCCTAGTTCTCGGCCGTACTTCGTTTTCCTGTCTCCAAGTATAGATCCCATTTTGGCTCACTTGCTCCCGAAACTCCCCGGAACCATTTTAGATCTATATTCGTTCATATTCATGTAATAAGTAACTCAGACTCACTAATATTGACAGGGCGAGTTTATATAATACGAATTCAGTAGCATTCAACCTATTCCTCCTTGCTTTGGGGCATTTCATACTATAATTCACTGGGTGTTTCTTTCCCTTTCTCTTAATATTTGTTCGTTTGTATGATGCAAAGGGCTAACATGCTCTAGAAGCGAGTTTAATTCCCTTGATGCTTATTCATACAAAATATTATTTAAATGGGGGTGCACGACCTCTATGAGTTTAACTCAACGGTTTTAGGGTTGGAACTTCGCTTACCAAGTATGCTGCGCACCGGGATCCCGAGATCCCGTCCCGTCCCGTCCCATGGGACCCCATGGGTGGGACGAGATAATATTTTGCCCCCACTGGGATGGGATGGGGTCCTTAGTTGACCCCAATGGGATCCCAGTGGGGGCCCTATATCGGATTATATAATTTCATGTGATGTTTTAATTTTAAAAATAAAACTCAGAATGTTATACTAACCTTTATACTAACCCAGTTCTATTATATAGATATGAAAGTTTGATAGAGTAATTAAAGAATATTTTATATAAAGTAACTTTATTTTATTCTTCTTTGTTTATTCGACCTATAGCTCCTAGTTACAGGACCTAGACTGCTCTCTCTACTAGGAGACTCAGAAGAAGGAATAGCTTATATCTCGGGATTAGAGTCTTTATTTAACTCTCGGGCCTAATATAGTCTTTTGCCTTTAACTTGGTCTTGTATAGACGAAAGTGGCTAGTCAAGATAAGAAGACTAATATAAAGCTTTTCAAGTTTTGTAATTCTAATAATTCTAGTAACGTTTAGTTCGAGCTACTATTTCTTCTTCTAGATTATTATTATTAATATAACTATATAACTTACTATTATTAATATACTCTTGATAGACCTCAAGATCTTTTCTCGAGCTTTGATTTTAATCTCTATATCTTCTTTTATTATATCTTTTATCTCTATAATAAATTCTAGACTAGTTTATAACTAGCTAAATCGTAAATCTTGATTTATAAAGTAATAAACAAGAACAAGAGAATATAAAGTATTAGATAAAAGCTATTTATATTAATAATTATATATACTACAAATAGAGCTAAAGACTTACTTTATATTAATATTAGCTATTAAAATATAGAGAAGGTCTTGAGTTATTACTATTAACTTAGAAAGCTATATTTCAAGTAATTTCTAGACAAAGAGTAAAAATTAATTATTAGATTTTATATTAGAGTTAGTTTAAAATTAATATAAAGATTAATATAAAGTAATATATTTATTATAAGCTATTTATTAATTTTAGAAGATAACTCTTTTGACTACCTTCGATAAGGATTATCAAGATTCTGATTATAATATTTTTAATCTAATATAAGAGCTAATAAGTCTAGATTTACCTCTCGAATTTAGACGAGTTATTCACAAGTTATTAATTGATTATTATATTCTTTTTTATATAATCTCCGAAATTAATCTTCGAACTTCTTTACTTAATTTCTTTTCTTATAATTTAGCTAGCAATAATCCTTATCAAATACTTAAAGCTTAGACTTTAAATTTAGAATTACTTTAATATTATAATAACTTCTAAGACTAGAATATATTTTGTTATAATATTAATCAAGTTTTCTCTCGATAGAATTAATAATATTAATTAATAGTTTTATTCAAGAATATTTGCTTATTTTAGTATTAAACTAATATTATACTTTATTTAAATATTTATATAATTTATTATAAATATCTAGAGTATAAAATAATATTATTTCTAATATTTTTCTAATTATAATTATAAAGAAATTAAATAAATATAATATATCTATAAAATATCTAAGCTTTTGCTATTTAATAAAAGAAAATAAAAAAGACTTAATAAATTCAAAATCTCTATAGAACTTATTAATTAAATCCCGAAGATATAAAGCCTGAAAAATTATATAAACTATTAAATCTTATTAAGTATAAATATTTTAAAATAAAACAAGAATAAAATCTTAAGATTAAAAAGACTCCTGAATCTACTCTATCTAATTTACTCAAATTAATATTTTTATTAACTACTTGAATTTACAAGTACTAAAAGCTTATATATCTAGATAAAATAATTAATATAAAAATTAATATAAAGAATATTAAATATATATACTTTAGCAAGAATATATAAAATATTTTGGTTTTCTATAGTCTTAAACTTCTCAAGGTCTAATAACTCTTTTTGTACTTTCTAATTTAAAACAAAAGTATTATTTGTTAGTCTTAATCGAATTTGACCTAGAAGTACTTGAAGGCTAAGTTAAATTATATACGAAAGGTATAATATATACTAAATCTCTTCTTGAATATATTTCGAATAAATTATCTTCTCAAGATATAAGTTAAGCTCTTCAACAAGAGTAATATTTGAGCTTATATTATTTGTAGTTATTAAAGTAACTCGACTAGTAAGGTATCGTTTTTCAAAAAGAGTATTAATAACTTTTGCAAGTATAGCTCTAGAATAAACTCCTATAAGACTCTCAAATCTAATAAGCTTAGAGTATAGTATTTAGTTCTTATTAATATAATAAGCAAGAATATCTATAAATAATAATCGTTTTATACTTGACTAACAATCTAGTAAGACTATAACTTTGCTATTAGAAACTAGATCTACAAGTATATTTTTTTCTACTTTAGACACAAGAATATTTAAGTAATTTTGTATTATTATAATAAAAGAAAGAGGAAAGTTAGTATTTTATATTAATAATAGCTTCTTCTACTCAAAGTCTTTAATAGATCGAAATAGTACTCTAAGTAATATAACTATTCTAAGAACTTGTATATCAAAGTCCTTATATATAAGATATACTTTTTATATTAATTAATAGTTATATTAATCTTTATACTAATCTAATATATTAGTAATATTCCCTGAAGTATTTTATTAATTCTCAATAATTTTATATAATTCTAGTCTATTATTATATAGTATTACTTTGATAATATATAACCAAAGAGCCCTCTAGTACTAGTTTGTTAGATATTTAGATATATAAGTATAATATAATATTTTCAGTAAATAATCTTAGATTCTCTAGTTCTAGAGTAAGTACCTTAATCAAATTAATTCTAGACCTAAGATTTATAGCCCTAAGACTCCTAGTTTAAATACTTTTCGATATTGTCAAAGTAATTAATTATATAACTAATTACTTATAGAGTATCTAACTACTATTTGATAAAGTCTTTATAATACTATTGTTTTTATTTATAATAAAATTTTCTACTTTTAATCCGATAAAAAGAAAGGGGTATTAAAGACTTAAAAGTAAATAAATTTTGAATTAAAATCTCCTTAAAAGGATTATTAGAGATAAACTCTTGTAAAAAAAATATTAAATTAGACTATAAAGAAGATATAAGTTTCAAAAAGAAGTTAGAATATATAAGATAAAAGTAAAGAAACTAAATCTCTATAATAATTAATCTAAGTTTGTTCTAAGACCTTTTATATAGTCTTAGTATTATTATAAAAATTAGTATAAAAATTAGTATAAATTATAAAATCTCTTAATTAAATTAATTTACTTATATTATATAACTTTATTAGTATTTTCTTATATATTCTAGTATTTAAAATATACTTTTAGAGCTATATCTATCTAGAGATAAACCTCTATTAATATTAATTTATTATCAGAAGGAAAAATATATTTATAAGAACTATCTACAGGGATTGTCTCTATATAAATTATATCAAATGTCTCCTTATAACCTATATAAAATTCAGAAAATTAAAAACTAGTTTTATTAAACTCTTTATCTTCCTCAAGCTATTAGCTTGCAGGGCTAGAAAGGTTAACTTAATTATCTATATTATTGTGACGAGCAGTCGTGTCACGTGCGTCGCACGTGAGTATGGAATCGGGGAATAGTTGCGAAAAGGAATATATATTGCTTGAAACATATTCTGAACAGGTCTCTGGCGGACCTCCGGCGGAGGTCCGTCGTGCCTCGCGCGGGTATAAGAGTAGCTGGGAGGGGGTTTGAAGAAGGACATCGATTAGTTTTTTTTCTTGGTTTACTGAAGGGTACTATTACTTGAATATCAATTGAATTATCCCGCTTGTAGCTGCGTCGCACCCTGCTATTTGGGCTTCTCACAATTATAGACCTATATTGCAAGATTCTTTCAAATTACCTTTTCCTTATACATAAAAAATTCACTTAGAATAATAAAGAATTCGGATTTTCCCCTATAAATATTAGTATATTATAATATTAGTATAAAGACTAATATAAACCTACTTTTCTATATTCTCAATAGTCTTTTCTAGTAGAAAATTATAATTACCTTCTAAGAGCTTTCTAATTTTTCGAAAAAGTAATTTATAACTAATCTATTACTTCTTCTATCAAAGTCTAAACTCAAGATACTTGATTCCCTAAACGAAATTAGTTTATACTAATTTTTAAATTAATCTAATACTTACAAGGATTAATTGTCTATATATAGCAAGGATATTATTATATAACTCCTTAGAATATTTGCTAGTAATTATACTATTATTATTTTGTTTTTTATCTACTCTTTATATTTGTGTTATAAT
>JAJTIW010000028.1:600000-800029 GCA_021365295.1 Tricladium varicosporioides
CAACCTCCTCTCCTACTAAATCACAATCCAAGCTAACCACCCCTCCTCTGCAGATAATAGACCTTAACAATGTCCCCCTCGTTGCTGGCACCTCCCATATAAAATGGTCCCTCCCTGCACATACCACAACCGCCTCTACCGAACATAGAGGCCAAACAACCAAATCTCCTATACGCGAACACAAAGTCTCTTGGGACTACACTGCCCACATCCCCCTCCGTCTAACAATCGACAAAGCAAATAACCTCACGGAATGCATAATCCATTTCGACGTCCTACAAGATTTCCACAATATTGGCACGAAACCGGAACGGGTGCAGTTGGGTACATTACGATTGAATCTAGCAGAGTATGTTGAGGAGAGCGAGATGGTTGCTAGCCCTGTCGCGGGGAAAGGGGATGGTGGGGAAGAGGAGTTCCAGGGTGTAGTGAGAAGATATCTAATGCAAGAAAGTAAAATTAACAGCACGGTGAAAATCGGCATATTAATGCGACAAGTAGATGGGGAGCGAAATTTCGTCGCCCCTCCACTGAAAACGGCCGCTGTGTTTGGTGGTATTGCTGGTATAATGGCTGGGGAGCGGGCAGGAGCGGGCGAGAATGATGATTTACGTACGTCGATCTCTGATTTTCTCGTTCTAATCGTTACATTTTTGGCGGAAACGCGAGTGGTATTAATTGTGTGTATATAGACATGCCGGTTCTTTCCAAATCTCGCGATCACGGGGAACTGCAAGATATGTATCGGCGTGCTCTTGCTGCTAGTTGGGCAGCACAAGTTGATGAGTTGCCAGCTGATCAGTGTGTTGAGGATATTTTTAATGGTGGCTCCGGGTGGAAAGCGAGTTATGATGGTGGAAACGATCATTATTCTACGCCAAGGATTTCGGCGCATGATGATGGTGAGGATCATCATCATCCGCATGGAAGGAGACATCATAGAAGTAATAGTGGGGCAAGCGCAAAGAGTATGGGGAGTCAGAATACGATTACGAAGAAAGCTAGTATGGGAAAGTTGAGGGGCCATCAGAAGAGTGGGAGTAATGAGACAGTGGGTTTGGGGAGGCAGGTTGATGGTGCAAGTGGGAGGCATGGTAGTAGTGAGTCATTCGAAAGGGATAGGGTGGGGAGTGGAGGTGGTTTTAGAAGTGCGAGTGAAGTAGATGAGTTTGATGTGAGGGAAGATCTTGTTGCTTGGAGGCTGCCAGGACCTGCTATAGTGGGCACGAAGTCATGAAATGTATGAGTAGAACAAGGAAGATATTGACCCTTAACAAAATATAAACGCAAAGCCTACATTCGACTAAACCAAAAGTATTTCCGCGTCCTATTCGCAAACATTGTAATCCACGAGAGCGATTCAAAGTGTACATATCACTTCCGATAACATACCTCGCTCTCATAGCCTAACAATTGAAACACTCACCATTCAAAATCTATAAACTTTCTTTTCATCATACTAGATGCTAGATCATCTGTGTATGTGTTCCCATGGTTCCATCACTGGTGTATGAAATTGTTGCACATCGCAGAGCTTTCGGGTCCTTCTACTCTCGGAAGTTTTCTCGGATTCTTCCCCTTTAGGAAGAATTCTCGGAAACTCCCAATTAGGAATGTCCGAGCTTGTGAAATATCTAGGATTTATTAAGTTAAATCGCTAACCAAATGACTTTAAAGATAAAGAGAGGAAAGTAGAATAGGGTAGTCATGAGCTTGCATCCTCGGCGATTTAGTATTTGTAGGCTTCTGTGCTACTGTAGAATGCAACTATTTTTGTAGCCCAAGAATCAAAGCAGAAATAAACGTTGTTCTCTACCTAGATATCACTTGGCTCAAAGAAAAGGCTAGGCGTATAAATATGGGAGGTGGAATTAATTTGCATTTGTTGATTCCCTCGATCCATATCATACCAATCATACCACAATAGAGACATACACATCAACGCCATATGTTATGTACAATACATATTCCCGTGCCCTAACGCCATTTAAGTCCATATCTGCGCTATCAGAGCTGGATGATGGGGATATGAAATACACCTGTTCCATGCAGACATTATGCTTTGACGCATGCATACTCTTTATTGTCGGTGAAATCCAAGGCCGTAATATCCTCCAATGTATTGACCTAAAGGCCTCCCGGTTCGAATTGCTCCCTCCAGCCGCATAGTTCTGCAGATCAGTTTGGTGAGCTCAGTGTTTGACTCGATTCTGAATCTGCTCGAACCCCAGCAAGTTTCCCATTACTCGTGGTGCTGTGCTTTCCATCCCCACTCTTTGAAGGTACGATCTTTGGTCGCGACTCGCCATTTGTAGTGGCCGAGCCACTCTTGATCTTCAGCTTAATTCCACTCGAGCTAATGCTACTCGCTGGCGTATCAGGTGGGTCGACCGTTGGTAGTGTAGGTTTCACACCTCCCTTTCCATGCAACCATTTCTTCTTCCTCTCGGCACCATTCGTCAAGGTAATGTCTTTAGGCTTTTTAATAACTGGCTTGATGACTTTTTTCTTCGGCTCTACCACAACTGTGCCGTATTCGCCGTCATTCTCATCATCCCCACTCTCTTCATCATCCGTGGCTGGAGCCTTTTGTTCGAAGCTTAAATTCGAACTGGATATCTGAGACGCAGATTTAGCCATTTTTGGAGCCTTGAGTTTCGTAGCAGCCGTCTTCTTAAGAACTTTCTTTTTCTTCTGAGGTGATGTATCTGAATCGAAATCATCTCCAGCTTCTCTCTTATTTGGACTCGTTTTTCCTTTTGGATTTTGTGAACCTGGTAAAGCTGGAGTTCCAGCGCGACTCCCAGGGGGTGTGTTTCCATTTTGGCTTCCGTTCCCGTTGCCGTTTTGAATCTTCAAAAGAGCCGCTCTCGAAGAGTCTCGTCCACCTCCACCAATACATTTCACCATATGGTTGTTCATCCGCCGAACGGGCAAGAATGTACTACAATTGTGACATTTCGAATGTGGGAACGATATAGGTTTCGGAGGGCCTTCTCCCGGCGGTGGTGATTGTCCCGGAGAATCTTGGCTTCCAGGGGTGCCCTCTTTGGCGGATTGTAGCAATGGATTGACCATATCCTTCTTCTTCTTTCCTCGTCCAGGTCCCTCCTGCTGGAAGGTTTGTCCATATATATCGTGGTATGGTTTCTCTATAAAGGGGCGTTTCTTGCAGTATTCCACCCCCAGCTCTGGTTTTCGGGACCCCACCCCATCTGTTGGAAATAGAAGTCTTGGCAGATGACATTTTGGGCAGAGTATCTCTGATATCGCCTTCAATGGGTTCCCTTTCAAGTATACCTTTCCATCCTCGTACGTAGCTGAATCGATCTCGGCTCGATGTGGGGGTTCTGAGGCCGTACTCGAATCATCCGAAGGGGGTGCAGTGGCAGCAGCTTTCTGTTCAACTAATATTGCAGCGGTTGAGCCCTTTGCCATCTTCTCTTCTCGATGCGTCTTCAGCACTAGGTCGTGTATTATATTGTAGACAATGTCATCTAGGATCGCGTGGGCCTATTTAGGAGGTTAACTATGATCATTTTGAACGTAGCCACAGAAAGTAATTCGCAAAGAAATTGTGTTTTACCAAGTCGCCCATGTTATCGAGTTTCTGATCATCACTAGCGACAACGATGCCGGTCTGTGGGAAACTGTCGTTTGCAGTCATGATGTAGGTGTTCGTGGTGAGCAGGCTGCGGTAATCTGCGGATTCGGGAAAAGGAACGGTTGCAATGCACTCAGAAGGGAGCTGCAAGACGATGCAAGACACGAGGAGATGCAAGAGACATGAGTGGGCATTTTCATACAAAGATTCTACTAAATGCTGGGCATTGTAGTGGAAAACGATATATGTTGTCGCAGCTCATAAGGAGAACAAATTATCTAGATGAAGCTCTAGTCCTGAAACCAGGCTTCACAGCGTTCGATGTTCAGGCTTTGGGGATTCTGCCACGCGCTTAAAATAAGGTTTGGTGGAGCAGGAAGGCGGTGACCGTAAGGGGCTAATGTCCCGCAACGAACGATATCAACAAATGCGTACCAAGGAGGTAACACATTTCTTAGATGAGGGCTGGGAATATATAAAAGCTCAACGCTTGGGGCACAACCATTTGAAGCTTTTTCAGCGGGAATAGCTTCACCAAAAAACAAATAGAAAAATGGACACAAATGGCAATGCCACGCCTGCCCAGGCACGAGCCCAGCCCTCGATACGATCGTTCTTCCAGCCACCAACACCAAGTTACACACCTCCCGCACCTCCCGCAAACCTATATACCTCCAACCCCACCAGTCCTCTCCCTAAACCAACTTCGCAATCTCCTCCTCTAGCTTCACTCCCGCAAGCTCCACGGCCTAAAGCAAAACTTCATCCGAATGCAACAATTGCCCCAGTTGAAGAGGGGCATATCCAACCCCTGCGTCGAATAAATTCCCTACTTCTTCCAATTCACTACCCCGACAGCTTCTACCATAACATTCTCAAAACCGCACCAATACCTAGTTTCTCCCGCATAATCCAATGGACAGACCCTGGATCGAACGAACCAAAAGTCATAGGAGGCATAATCTGTCGTCTTGACCCTACACCCACTGAGGATTTCAATCCCCAAGCACCAACGTTCGTTCCTGGATGCTATGATATATACATCCAATCTCTCGCTCTACTATCGCCATACCGAAACCAAGGTCTCGCAGCAGCAGCATTGGACGATGTTGTTACTGCTGCGATTGCTGTTTCTGTTGCTCCTGATGGAGTGAGAATACAGGAATTATATGCCCATGTGTGGACAGAGAATGGAGAGGCACTAGAATGGTATCAGAAAAGAGGATTCAGAAGAGATCAGTACTCAATCACCGGGTACTACAGAAGATTAAAGCCAGACGGTGCCTGGATCCTCCGACGTCGAATAGCACCCAGCGACCACCTAACCTCCTTCCAATCTCAGCAAACCTCTGCAATGGCAACACCACTCTCGAATACTCCCTCTCCATCCCCTTCCCTAAGAGGTCCTCCACAACTCATGTCTGACGAAAATCGGCCAACAAGACCATCTACTATGGGGCCAACAAGATCGTTCCAGGATAAAGGGCCAGAAAGGGAGTGGAATGATTTGCCTGAGGATGTGTTAGGGAATCCGCTGTTAAAGCCAGCTAGTGCACAGGGGAGTGCGGAGGCAAGTAGAGCGAGCTCGAGGAGCAGTAGCCGAAGTGGGACAGCGGGGAAGAAGAAGAGGGTTTATCCTCCTGCGGCTTTTGGTTCCTGAGGCCCTTATTGGAAAAGTGATGGGAAACTGTTCCAAAGGAGAGTTTGAGGCGAGGTCAATATGCATAGCAACTAGGAAGAAAGGAGTTAGACTAGGATTCGGCGTCTTCACGGAGGTCTTCACTTAAGGCAATAGGGAGGGCACTGAGAATTTAGCATAGGATTAGGTGGAAAAGTCAATCGTCGTTACTTGAATTGAAATGAATACCTTAGAAATTTCAGGACCCCGAGAGGAAACAATGTGATATCCCTTTAATGATTTCCTCCTGAAACTTATTCAACCCCGTTTACGAGAATGCAATTACTCAAAGATCTACGTTGAAAGTGGTTGAGCTTTATTCCCAATAACTATTTTTTCAAGTCAACCCGGTCTCAAAAATTGGATTGCTACTTTTTCACGGCCGGATCAACCTTAGGGCATAGCATCTGCAAGCTAGCTGTCGGCCGAAATTATTCCTCTTCGGAGACACTGAACTCATCAGTATCATCCCCAACCTGATTCACAACAGGCTTCCCATCTTTCACCTTCTCCGCCCCCTTAAAAGCGAAGACACCGTCTGGTTTCGCAAGCTCCCCAAAATTTATTTCGTCGGCTTCCACCGCCATCCTTGCCGCTTTCCTCCGCTTAGGCTCTGATATCGAGAACAAGACAACATGATGTGCATGTTCCTTATTCTTCTCTTTGCCCTTCTCATCCCCAGCTTTCTTCCCTTCCTTCTCCTCTTTCTCCTCCCTCTCCCTCTTAGCCTTCATTTCCTCCCAATCCTCCTCCAAGCTCCCATCCTCAGTATAGCCCCACATAAGACTCAGCTCTCCGCGAAACAAAGCTGTACTCCAAAGCGCAATAAGAACCCCAGGAACGAGGTAAAGAAGAGCAGGCTGCGCATGACGGAAAATATTGAGGACCGTGAGCGTCGTGAGCATACCAATTATATACCCCATAACACTAGCATAGAAATACGTCTTTTGGAATCTTGCGCCATCTGCTTCTGTAATTTTTGTGGAGTTAGAAGTCCAGAAACGCTCACCCCAAAGACCAGTGGCATCTTGGTATTTCACTTTCATAAGTTTCTTCTCTTGCGGCTTGAACGAAACTGGAGCTTCGAGACGTTGTTGCCGAAGATAGTGTAAGTAAAGATCAAAGCGGAGAGCCAGTGCCATCATAATACCTGGCAAAACAACATCACCCAACCCTAGCATTCCACCTTTTTTTGGACCTGGAAAAACGAGTTTGATAGGAACGTCAAGACTAGTTGCAACAGTGACCATGAGCGGGGTATAAAATACCATTGTGATATCGTAAAAGAAAAGTCCTATCAAGATAAGCGATCCAGTCCAGAATGTAGTTGGTGACATGAGCTGTAACGTCCCGTAGCAAAATCCAAAACCAATAAGGTTAGTTAGCCACCAGACTTTACCAATGGTGTTGTAGAAAATAATGGTTACAAAGCCGAGGACCAGTCCGATGGCGTCGTTGAGGCGAATGTGAGTTGTTAAATTGAGGATGTTGTGGATGTAACCTCGGAGGATCCAGTTTGTCGTTGCAAGAGCGCGGAGATTCCATAAGAATGAGTTTATTGACCTGGGAAGGGAGATGGCAGAAAGTGGACCAGCAAGAGGTGATGGTTTATCTGATGCAGCCATGAGGGTCTTAAGATTTCTAGCTTCGATGGCATTGTCTGTGAGCTGTTTACGAAGTTCTTGGTTGATGTGGTAAGTCTTTCTGTGGGATGACCAGACTGAGGGGAAGATGAAGGTAGTGGCGACATTGAGGGCATCTGCTGCGAGCTTGCCAACTCCGAAAACACCCAAAATCGAGAAATACCATGTTAAAATTAAATTCAATATCCTTGGGTCTTTGAGCCATTTGATGATAAAATAAAGAACAGCCAAGGTGCATCCGGCCATCATGGGAAACATTATGGCATCTGAAGGCGAAAATCCCTCCATTGTCGGCTCGATCTTGATCTCGTCTTCTTCTTCATCTCCATCTTCAGATTTCTTTGGCATTTCTGCGGAAGGTGGCCGTCGTAATGAGGCATGTGAACCAATATAGATTGGGAATAACGCGGCGACAATGAGGTGAGCTTGCATTTTCCATATTTCCCGATCTTCATATATCTTTTGACCCCAGTATCTAATGGACTGGATGATTGGGCTGTCGCCTTGGATATTCTCAAAGAACTTATTTATCACAGGGCTTGCCATGGTAATCTGGGGCGCGTTGAGCCAAGCTCAGTGTGTGATGGTAGATGAGGACAGATGGCGAAAATTGAAGTTATCGTGCAAACGCAAGTCATAGAGGGTCAAGGCTAGAGAAAATATTCAGCGACTTTGAAATTTATTAAGAAAGTAAGCGAGAAGGGATGTTAAGTAGAAATCAGCAGTCATTCAGAATGGCAATAGATACTAGCGTGACCGCCAAGACTACAAGGCCAAAGAAATATTTTAGTGGGGCTCAGCCTTGTCAGGTACCACCAGAGACAATACACAACAAGTCTTCATCCATTCACTACCACACAATTGTCACCTCATAAATCAAGCACACTAGTAAGCTAATATATGGTCTTGGGTTAGAACTCATCGTTTCGAAACCTTTTCTTCTGTAATATTCTCAATTTGAGCCGGCGCAATTTGATCACAAGATGACGACAAACATCGCATTAGAAACCACAATGGTAGGTACTCTTCCCATAGGATCAAGTATTTGCTAACCGTCTCCAGGGTGTAATAGTGGTAGAATTATACCATGATCATGCGCCGAAGGTAAATGCCACTCCCCGGTACCCCCTCTGTAGAAATGCTAACACTCCCTTAGACATGCAAGAACTTCTCGACCCTAGCCTCCCGCGGGTACTACGACACCCTCCTCTTCCACCGGATAATCCCAAACTTCATGCTACAAACCGGTGATCCCACTGGCACTGGCCGAGGCGGAAGCTCAATATATGGCGAGAAATTCGAAGACGAAATAAGCCCCTCATTAAAACATACCGGAGCAGGAATATTGAGCATGGCGAACAGTGGTCCAAACACAAACGGAAGCCAATTCTTTATTACACTTGCCCCGACACCGTGGCTAGATGGGAAACATACAATTTTCGGGAGGGTTACAAAGGGGTTGGGAGTTGTGAAAAGAATGGGCTTGGTGAGAACCGGGGCAGAAGATCGACCGGTAGAGGAGGTGAGGATATTGAAAATGAGGGTTGTTGAGCCGGAAGAAATATGACAGACCTGCGCTTTAAACGGCACTCGAATGATAGCATAATATGGCACTCCACGATTCTGGTACACCTTGTCTTACAACCCTACCAAATAGACAGTAAACGAACTTATATCCACAGGTGTGGAAGTAATGGTTCCAAATTTTGCTGAGGCAAATCAACTTAATATGAATCGTCCATTATAGAAACCTATTATATGGAATCGAAATAGATGTATCCTAGCTTGGGATAAACTATACTAGTGCCACAGATCCTCTACAACCATTCACCGCAGAACTCTTCGCTATATCCAAAACATATTATTATTGTATGCTCCCTAGCCGATCATGGGCCAAGTATCACGCTTTGTACAAAAAACCTCATCTCCTCGTCTCCACCATTATTATTATGACGCGTGTTGTAGTATGATATCACAGAAGTGTACGGACGTGTATGAAGAGCATTTAAGCGAGCTAAAAGTTAATTTAGAGACACTTTTTATTTTTTAGCTTCAAAGAACGAAAGCGTTGGTATGTATAGTACCAGGCGAGCTTAAGCTAGTGCTGGCAGAGCACACTTGCAAGAGCCCGTGAGGACGCAGGTTTTACGAGACATACTATTAGATTATTCTTGACAAAAGTCTCCAATCATTTGGAGACTGTCAATCTGAACCCTTTCCCATAATCCTGGCCTATAATGTGTTTCATTTCATAGTGGGTATATTCATTATCATCGCCATCATCCTCTGGAGCGATGCAATCCTCACACATGATCTTTACATAATCGTACATTACGAAATTTTGCCCGCACTTCTCACAGAAAGTATAGATGTACTCCTCAAGTTCGGCCCACTTCTTTCATCTGCTGTTATTTTCCCCAATCGGGTCCTGGCTGCCTAATAATCAGTTGTCGATATGCTTCTTGGTTTTGCCGCCAACATCACTTCCAATACCGCAACAGGTGTGCATTGAACTCGGGGCGTCTTCGCCACACTCCAGAAACAAGGCTTTCTTCCTATAAAGATATCAGTGAATAGGCTCTATAAACTTAGTAAATTGGCAACTGACCTGGATGACACCTACAGGAACTTTTGGTGTTCTTAGCTTCAATACTACTATCACATTGAGCATAGCAGTGTAGTCTACTACTAGCTTTTACTCCTATTCTGTTTGTGTCTCCTATGCTGTCTTTCTTGCTACTTAGCTCTAGGTCCTCATGGTTTAGCATCGGTATTAAAAAGCTCTGCTGTTAATCATTTCCTCCAGGGTTCATCAGCTGAGGACCTTGAATCTTTACGCTTCACGACTTCCTAAGCGAAGGGTCGACTATGGAACTAGGTTCTACTTTAAATCCATTTTAGGTTTAAGATTACAAGTGCTTCCTTTTTTTATTAAGGACTCTAGGTTTTATCATCACATAACGCTACAGTCTTCTATATTCAGCTTAGCCCCTGTTAGAATATATATCGCCCCGAACGAGCCCTGTCAGCACTGAGTACTGTTTTAATTTGATACTCTATTAATATAGCTAATCTATAGATAGAGCCCTAATATTGATAGGATGCTATGCTCCCTTTAAAGCTACTCTTAAACTACTCAGTATCTCTCTATTATCGTAAATACTCTTAAATTCTAGATATAATCAAGAAATATCTGCGTTCACTAAGGCTTATAAATTCTTAATTGGGTTCAAATCTAGCGAGTGTAGAGACTATTCTTTACATCGGTTTATACCTACCCTAGGAGATCTCGTAGAATATAACCATGATAGGGGTTAGCGTTAGAGCGTATAAGCTCTCTACCATCAACTATAATATTGGGAAGAATACTTGGCACAGCTCCCTTACAACCTACAGAGTCCCTCCCCTGGGGAGCCTCTAGGTTCCAATCAAGAGGCACTAGTCATATATGCCGATTCAAGTCAAATAAAGACTATAATACCTTCCTGACACCTTCTCCAGACGCAAGAATAGGTTGAATGTCCATTAATAAAACATAATCAGAAGGATGAACTAAATTATATTCAAAAACAGCGGGAACGTGTCAAAATTAGGCTACAATCCTATAGCAAAAGTAGGTATGGATGCAGACTATTTATATCTCACTGCACTAGATGAGACTAGGATATTATTACTCAAAGTGAAAAAGGATGATTATAGTATATAAGGTCACATTTCCAGTGTTACTTTCGCGTTTTCGGGCATTCAGAGCCGGGGTATAAAAATATTGATCACTACTGACGTACCCCTGTATTCCTCCAGCACTCAACCAACTCACTTTTCCCTTCTGGTATATCGTCAAAAATCATTCTTGATGAGTGGTGCTCATGGTTCCGAGATGACTTCGTGCATGCGCACCCCACCGTTGAAGAATCCTTGATGTCCACCACCATAACACAACAATTGCCGTGATGGGTACCCAAATGACGAAGAAAACCCAGAACAGACGTTGTCCGGGGGAAAATTCATTCCCCATGCTTAGAATCCCGGTTGCACAACTCATAGGGACAAAGAAAACGCCCAGGTATGCCAATCGGTTCAAATCTCGAGCTTCGGTCTGCGCTCTGTCCGAGTCTACTTGAGCACGTTTACTGTCCAAAGCCTTTAAAAGATTCAGCTGGCTCGATGTCAGGATTTCAGTGTCTGTTTTCCAATGTTGCAACTCCATATAGAGGTATGTCCAATCAGCATTTGTCTCATTCAGCGGGTTTGTTGGCTTGTCTCGCCATCCAGAAAAGTATACCTGGTTATCAGGGCAAATTCCGAGATTGATTAGATTTCGCCGTGCGAAGGAACAGCATTTTGCAATCAGATCACGAGAGGAAGCGATTTCTGACAGCAACCGATCGATCATCTCCGGATCCGCATTCTCATTTGCGAATTGGTTCATATGTAGAGCATCATAATCCCTTCGAAGGAAAGCAAGTGTGAGCATCCAGTCCGAAAGGGCGATTTTCTGAAGGATGATGTTGGTCCGGTCCCAAGGCTTGATTTCGTCTCTAATTGGAAAGGAGTCTTTCCAAAAGTAGAAGACCTCATGACACATGCACTGACTTTCTGGTGCATTCCATTCGGGAATCTCTTGCACTCTTGTCCATGGACGAAAATCAACATATCCTCCTCCATACGCCCTCCACTTCACAGTCTTGTATTCGCTTGTCTCCTCTGATACCTTGCTTTCAATACGTAAGTGTTTCGGGAGAGCTGGATCGGTCAGGAGCACACCTATACTTCTCAGCTTAGCTGTATCTTGAAATCTTAGATGAGAATTTAGCACTTACCAACCCAGCTACCATTGTCCCAAACTTTATTCCAAAAGCATACCATTCTTGTTACTAAAGCAATGGTGATCTCGTCCTTATCACCTCCTCGTCCCTTAACATGTCTCAAAGTCATGCGTCTTAGAATATTGAAATCTGTCAATTCCGTCTTGTGCAGCTCGCATTCTGTCTCCAGAAATATGGGCTTGAAATAGGAAAGCACTGTATAGTTGCGGTGCCGTCTTGCAGACGGCAACACCGGCGCATTTGTTTTGTTATTGTTATGCTCGTACTCCGAACTTCGTAAATGATTTGCGAAAAAGTGAGGATCGATACTGAGGAGACAGCCAAAATATTCGATCCACTCTGTTGATAAATCCTCGAGTATAAAGAGAGTCTGCGAGGGCGTGGCTTGGGGACCAAATTCCTTCATGATGCGGTTGAAATCCGGATGATCATTTGAGGTCTTGACAAGTACTTTGTTGTTCATTGAAATTTGCATGATTGAGCACTGTGGGGTTCCTCTGTTTTGTCTATCGTCTTTGTCGTTCATAAAGTCCGAAAGATACCTCAAGTCAGGATATGATACCTCTGACATTTCCTCGATCTTCAATTGGTATGCACCTTTCTTCCTTTCTGGAGGGCGGGGTGAGCCATATTGGCGATGTCGATGGTGATGATTAGGCATGGTTTGTAAATATCCACGTTTTTGATTAATGCAGTTCTTTCAAGGAGCTTGGAATTGTTCAAAATACAGTTAATATCACAATTACTAGCATACTAGGCGACGGCCCAGCCCAGACGATCAAATACCCCAAGATTTCATCAGATCAACTGATCCACTTCTTTCCGGTCTCAGCAAATAATGTTTCAGGTTCTCCATGACTATCATAAGGTCGAGATATAATGCACAGCATGCATTTCCTAGAATGGGATTTCATCGCGTGTTCAGCCTTACTGCTGCATGCGCCATTCGACATTATTGGGTGGCTATCAGCCACATCAGGAGAACTTAGGGAAATCCCTCAAGGTGATTTTGCACAGCAAAATGATCGGAAATCCTGAGTGGAGAGGTTATCATACAAATTTATCGGGAGACTGAATGCAATTGTTTTGAAACATTTGTTCTGGTGTCGTAGCTTTGCTTCCACTTGACTTTTTGCCTCGCTTGTGGGTAACAATTTCGGGTCTCATGAGACCGGCAGTTCATTGACAACCACATCAGATTGATGCGTGCTGCATACAATTACTTCAAATATACATTTGAATTCGCATTCACATTCTTATTTTTATTTGATTGTGCTTTCCCCAAACCTTCCCAAGTCGACCTCAGTCCTTTTAATTCTTGAAACATTCATACCTCTTTCCATCACATGGTACATCGTACATCTATTGCACTCTTCTCATTTCTTCTCGATTGGCGTAGAGTTATCGAGAAGCAAGATCACTCTGATGGCCAAATTTACCATTCAATTCAACTAATACCTGATGTTACTGGATCCAAGGTAATTACGCTAAGACATTTTGCCCCCTCGACGTTTCGACTGTTCCTTGCGACCCTGAACACACTAACAGACTGAGTGAAATCTGAACATTCACATCCCGTCTCTACTTTTGCCAAAAATCGTCAAGAGTGGAACGATATCGAGCCACACAGATGTGGCATAGCCTAATTCGACTAATCACATCCCCAGATTCAGTGTTAAGCGAAAGGGGCGTGTTATCCCTGTGTGCCAAGGAATGCCCTTTACCAATACGCCAACTTCGCAAAATCATGAATAAAACCAACAACAAAGCGTGCATGTTTACTGGGTGACAATTTTATAACCTCATTTCCAGTACACAGCATTGTTATTGAGTACAACAATGGTAGAATGTGGGGGACTAATTTCGTGTATCCCGTTCACCGATAAATGGTCAGGCGGACCAGAGATGGTGAATGACATGGGGTTGATTTACACCTTCCTTAATTACTCCTTCCTGCTCTTTCACTAATATATCCAAAGGCCATCAAGCAACAATGGGTCAAGCTCCGTCTACACCGTTAAACCAGTGCCTAATCACTGCAACTGGAGGCAATGTTGCTTTCCCTTCAGACCTTGCGTACAAACTCGCTGATGTGCACCCATACAATCTCGATGTCTCGGTCTCACCAGTCGCTATCACCTACCCTAATACTGCGGCTCAAGTTGGAGAAGTCGTGAAATGTGCTGGCAAGACAAACAAGATCCAGGCAAGGTGTGGAGGTCATAGTTATGCGAATTATGGTACGCGCCACCTCCTTTCAATGCAATACCAAGTTGCGCGACCTCGAGAAAATTTCCTATATTTCAATTTAATTTTCCAAGCTAACAATTCATGACAGCACTTGGTGGAGGTGACCAAAACACAATTGTTGTTGATCTCAAGAACTTCAAGCAATTTTCCATGAACGAGGATACTTGGGAAGCCACTATTGGGGGCGGCACCAAACTCGCTGATGTCACGTCAAAACTCATGTCTGCTGGTAATCGCGCAATTGCCCATGGAACCTGCCCGGACGTTGGAATCGGTGGCCATGCAACCATGGGAGGCCTTGGTCCTACATCTCGGATGTGGGGTTCATCACTTGATCATGTGGTTGGAATGGAGGTCGTTACCGCCGATGGAAGTGTTTTGACAGCCTCTGAAACTCAGAACCAGGATTTATTTTGGGCGATGAAAGGAGCCGGTTCGTCTTTTGGCATCGTCACTGAGTTCAAGTTTCGCACACATCCTGCACCCGGTAGCTCAGTGCAATACTCTTACACTTTTAATGGTAGACCTTATACCAATCATGCGAATCGCTTCAAAGCATGGCAAAAATTGATTTCGGATCCAGGATTGAGCCAGAAGTTTGCAAGTCAGGTTGTCATAACTGAACTTGGCATGATAATTTCTGGCACATATTTCGGAACTCAAGCAGAATTCGACGCCTTGAATATCACTTCCGTATTTCCAGATCATTCGGATTTTAATACAATTGTTTTCAATGACTTCGCCGGCCTTGTAGGACACTGGGCAGAAGATGTTGCGCTGAATGTCGGCGGATCCATTCCCGCACCATTTTATTCGAAGAGCCTCGCCTTTACACCATCTACCTTAATCCCAGAAGACACAATCGACAAGTTCTTCAAGTATCTAGATGATGCGAACAAAGGCACGATCATCTGGTTCGCAATTTTTGATCTTGAAGGTGGCGCAATTAATGAAGTTGCTTCTAGTGCCACGGCATACGGTCATCGCGATGCTTTGTTCTATCTCCAGACATATGCCGTCAATCTTGGCGGTGTGACTGAGACAACAAGAAACTTTATCACTGGTATGAATACAGTCATAACATCTGGATTCCCTGGACAGACACTTGGTTCATATGCAGGATATGTAGATCCGGTGCTGCCAAATGCACAACAAAGATATTATGGGCCGAATCTGGGTAGACTGACAACGCTGAAGAGTCAGCTTGACCCTCACGATGTTTTCCATAACCCACAGAGTATCAGAGGATAATTATTGGGAATGGCATAGTGGTGTAATTTGAGGTTAGGTAATGTTTAGCGCTTAATCACCATGAAATTACAAATTGGTGCTAGTCAGCCAAAACACCATTGCCATAGATGGATACTCTCAAGATCCCCTTTGAGATTGTTCCTCAAAAATCGCCTAGAATAAAAGTCTATATATTAATTTAGTTGCGCACCCATTTCATAGTTACATATCCATCATATCATCTCGCTTGCAAGTGCAAATACATCTTGAATCCTCCATAGTACATAAGTTTCAACTCCTTCATTCTATTTAATGTCACTAGATTCACTTTACACCCAGGCTTCTGTTTAACAAGTATGTTTAGGGTTTTCCTATTAGGTGTTATTCCTGACTTAGTGTTCTAGATCGGTGACGTAAATATCAGATCTGTTGAGTATTGCCATCCTTGAGCAATAAACTCATGTCCTAATGCATACTTCTCATGTCAAATTATTTTAGTATAAATTTTGAACAAATTATATATATTGTATCAAATATGGTCAAATATGGTCAAATATAGTCAAATAATAATATATTACTAACAAATCAGGAATAAAAATGGGGCTCCTGCTCTATTATTCCGGTGTGTACACACTTTACCGAAACTATGTACTTATCCCCTGAAATGAAAGAAATGTATATTCCGGTGTGGTATTATTGATTCAGGGCTCTTATATAGTATCACTTCTAAAATTACTTACTAACAATATAGTAAGCTAATACTTTAACATCGGAACCATAACATATATTTATTAGTCAATCCCTAATACTGACTTATCACATCATATGCGTGAACTACTGAGATCCTCATAATGTACCGATATGGTGACAATCTGTTGCTCAATTGGAAAACTGTTAAGCGAGCTGTCCTAAGCTGAAATTTATTGCCTTCTTTGAGTTAAATTTCTCCTTCTTCTCCTAGAGTTCCCCGTGGAAATATGGCGGCCGCGAAATTTGGCATCTTTTATCTTTATGGTGGTGTACGGGAGCAGCGATGGTGTCGATATGTAGCCCGGTTGCCAGGGAGGCTCCTAATTTACTAATCTACTAGGATGAGCGAGGGGCATCTGCTGATAGGACAACAGTAACTTTTGTTAGGATGGAAGTTTGAATACCGCTGTTCTTGTCACATTAAATCATTTCGTGCTGGGATTAGAATCCCTTTCTTACCAGAAATCTTCATTTAGGTCTCGGGAGTATCGCAAGAGGAGCAGAAGACACTATTGTTGCCTTTGGTGGGGTGAATGTGCCCGTTATCCTTCGGATAGCTGTTAGGGGACTGCGCAAGATAATAATTCAAAATTCTCAGGGCCCTTCATCACAGAAGGCTGAGCTTGCTAGGCCATATTACGTTCAAGGTTTGGTGGATAATGAAGTTTCGCGCTTGTAATATATGAAGAGTGAAGTTTTTATCATTTGTTAGAATTGCTTAGTACAAGTTGATAAGTTTCGAAAGTTTGTGTATACACTCACTCAGGGACTTCAGAAATGAGGATTGGGTTTTCTACTATTAGTATTGCTTAAGTTACAGTAGAGCTGTGCTTAAAGCTATTGTATTACCCCTACCCCTAACATATTTTTTTTTATTCAAAAACATAAATCTGCCTGAGAAAGGGGTGATTGTGTAGGGCATAAAAATTACGTATGCTATCATGACCAGCTAAAGCCCACGTTTACCTAGACAATCGAATATCACTAAACAGTTTAATATACCGCAGTTTCTTTACTGGGGAAGTATTCGTATTATTATTTAATAAACCAATCGCTAAGGAAAGGAAAGAAAGAGCCTGAATTTGGGTGAGGTGATAATAACCCCGCGGTCAGGATAGAAAATACGGCGTGACATAAGCTGCTTCTATGCTAAACCTTTACAAATGCGAAAAGATAGACTTTAAAGCGTTATAATTGCCTGCATAACCCCGACAGGCTTCATTCTCCATGTAGCACTCCTGTAGCGTCGCAGAGCCCTGTACAAGCTTCACTTTTTACAACACTTCCAATAGTATTGTTGTGCTCTGCACAGATTGTACTCCTTATAACACTCCTAGTAACATCACAGCGCCCTGTACAGGCCTCACAGGCTCTACTTCCTTTTATACCATTTTAATAGTAGTATAATACCTTTTATAAGCTTATTACTCATAATATTAAAGGTTTCAAAGCTTCTTACAATATATGCATATATAACACTCTCCATATCTCAATATAGCCTTCCCTTGTTACTTTCTATAATTGAAATTTACTTTAGAAAAGACAGTGACTGTGATAATTTCTATTTTCTATAAAGAATAAAGCCCTGTTATTTTTTAATCAAAGACAAGATTATCTGTCTAATCGTCTTATCTTCACCGTGTTGAACCACTCATTTAAAAGCGCCGTTTCTTAATAGGCTGAAATATGTGTTTCACGAAGAATGTTACAACTCAGAACCAGCCACGCGAACCACATTAGGCAACCTTACATGTGTTGTCAAAACAGACTCGGTCACGAATATGGGTTTCGGTGAGAAGTTAACTCGGGCACATATGTTAAAGTTGGGCACTGTTCGCCTCATAAACCCCAAAACACCGCCTCATTGAAACGTCCAGTCCAACAAAATACACATCAGTAAATTACCTTTTAATCATATAGCTTCTTGCGGCTCAAAAGATATCCCAATACATAACTACCCGCAAACAACCCCATTAGTAGCGTCTTCCAAATTGTATCGTCACGTGCAAAAATCTACTTTCGCTGACTAAAATTACGCCAAATTTCATGTTTCACAATATGCTAGCTATTCACGCTAAGCGGAAGATCGACGATCATCTTCCTGCACCTAGCTTGGATGCCTTTGGGTTCAACGCCTGCGCGTCCCACACCCCGATCCTACCCTACAAGCGCACTCGAGTTCTTCGTCAGCGCTGCCATTTGGCCCCGGAGTGGAGCTGGCCCCTTGCGACAGACACAGAGCAGACATTGTATGATGGACCTGAGCCTTGCACAACCGCTGACACTAGTTTTTCTTGCGTGCCTTCAGCGCCCCTTCCATGTCCTCTAGATCCTGTTGAGGGGTATGTAGAAGATGAGGGGACTAGCTCTTGCTTACTAACTGTAATTGCTAGCGCTGCTTTTAGAGATATGCCAGCAAAACGCTCTCGCCGACTTCGCAAGCCCGTTCCTGGAGTGAATCCCCCTCGCTTAGCAACAACCTGGCGTGAAACTACTTCTTCCAGAGGGGCAGAGAATACTTTCATGATAGGTGTTCAAGGCAAATCAAACGACGCTACTGCTTCCACATCAAATGTGTCGTCTTCTAATACCGTGGCCGATGGCCTAGAGTCTCTCAACTTTCCCCATGCCATAGAATGTGAATCGTCACCGGTCCCTGAGTTCAACGCTACAGGAGAGGAGCGGACTGCACATCCATCAATACGTACACTCGACCGTCTGTCAGGCACAGAAGGGGGACAACTGTGGAGCCTCGGCTCGATGGATCTACCTCTAGAAAGTCTTTCGAACTTCGAAGATAATTGGCAATCTAATATCACTTCTAACACTTTCGAAGGCTACCAGCGGAACTACCCGTTTAATTCTCGGTCTGAACCAGCAGCAGGTAGTTCTGGGTCTATCGCTCATAGCAACCAGAATTCATCCTTGATTGAACCACTAGAATCCAACTTGGGTGGAGACTTATTTGATAATACTTTTATCTATCCCTCCCTTAACGAGGAATCAGACTTCATTAGTCCACAAATAAGAATTCCGGAATTAAATGCACCTAGCCCTGAAGTTGGAAGGGCTCTAGAACAAGGAGAGATTGGCATTCAAACTGGGACCGCTCAGCGTAAGCATTCTTTTTTCTATTGAATAATAATTTCGGCCGCTAACAAGCAGTGAAATTTTGTTGTCCCAAAACCAACTACCGTTTTAATGTGGAAGAGCCACCCCAAGATGTACTTCAATATAGTTTATCGGAACTTCAGTCTGAAAACTCGAGTAGCCTATTGTTGCCACAACCTTCAACTCCATCAACATTTTGTACTGGATGGAGTGATAATGCGCAAAGATTTAAGACGCATGACAGCGCTATATTTCTGAATGCCAAACACAATACTAGAAAGCCTGCCTATGCTTCACGAGCGCTTCAGTCATTGCAAGCAGTAGAACCCAATCTAGGCTTCTCGACTCTATCTCCAATAGATCAACCTAATGAAATGAGTTCGGATACTCGTTCTAACAAGGTTCGGATTGTTCCTCGTCCTGATTGGTTGCAAGGGATAGATAGTCATGAAAACTTCAATCGAAGCACGACTAGCAACAATCCATGTCCCTGCATACAAAACCAACCAGATATCTCCGCCCAAATGACACTGCAAGCTGGACCGCGCTTTAGTACTAAGCTTTTACATCTTAAAAATGGTAGTAGAAACAACGACTTCCCAGTTATGGTTGTCATGGAGGATACCAATGCAACACAGCCAGAGGTCCAGGAGTTTTTGGCGAAAGCAAACCAACATTCCAAACCCCTGAAGAGTAAAAGTTCAAGTAATTCACCATCACGGAAGGCTGAGCTGGCTTGGGAACACGTATTTATACCCAAAACCCATTTCATAGAAGCCGAGAGCGAGCCACCCCTAAAAAGCAGTACACTAAAGGGTATAGGCAGAACACGCCCTTTGAAAGTAGAGACTAGGGCGAAGGCGAAGGAAGTGCGGAAGATTGGATCGTGTATGAGGTGTAGAGTAGCGAAGATAGCGGTGAGTTATAACTTTTCATTTTGAATGCTTTACTCATTTCCACAGTGTGACCCAGGTAAAATATGCGCCCCGTGTTTGAGAGCGCAAACGTCGATGATTCCATGTAAACTTTGCGTTAGGACCCACTTGAAAGATTACTTGAGTTTATTTCTACCAGGTTCGTATAAGCTGCTGTTGATATGATGATAACTAACGCAGTACAGAACGAGCAATACGACCATTCCAGAAGGCATCAATTGATCAACTCATGGAGAATAAGATTTCTGGTTTTGGGAGCCGCAAATACAATGTTTGCTTGTCTTCCGGCCCCTTATATCCTCCCATTCTACTCACTGTTCAAGCTTTTCGCACCAAAGACCCAGGTTTTTCAGTCCTAAAAAAATTCGTATATAATGATGAAGACGGAACGCCAACCTTCGTAGAATTCTACTCTCCTCTATTGGGCATCACCGATTTCACACAAGATCTGGAAGGTATCCTTAGGAACCATATAACAAGTATCGTCGAAGGCAAAAGAGACTTCGAAGAAGTTACGTACGGTAACACCTCTAGATTGACGTGGGACGTCCACGAAGCCATACGGCTGTACCAGTGTGCTACTCAAGCTGTAAGCTTTTTCAAACGATCTTGTTCAACGGCTAAATTTTAAGAAGAGTCAACTGCTTCGAAAAGCGTTAAAGCTCTACGCTATTCAATTCTTTATGACGAAAACAATTGTGGTGTTACCAGACGGATCTGATGATATTTCTGAACATCTCAACTGCCCGAGTGAGTTAAACCTGCAGAGGCCCAATCTGCGCATGATCAATATCCAAATCAAGCATGTCATGTACTCTTTGATTCGCGAAACCTATGTCGAGGTTCTCGAAGAACTGGAAGCGAATCTACGGCCTAAAGATTTGTCCTCGTGGACACCATCATTCTGCTGCGTCTTGATCCTCTGTATGTGCGCCGAAATGGTGCAGATTACTACCGATCACCGTATTGTGTGCGCACTGGATGATATGACCAAGTCGCCAAATGGCCGAGATAAGAATGGAAATACCGCCTCCCGAGATGACAGTTACGATGTTTGTTATAAGCTTGATGATCTACCTATTGCGAGCGCTGAGAGCAATTTTCACGTGACGTATAAATCAGTCAATCTCAAGGACAATCCGAAACGAGAACAGGGTTTCAACCCTATACGCAATGGATTAGATGCTGTGAGAAAGGCTAAACTGGGCCCTGATGTGGAAGTGTTTGTGGGTAGAATTCTTGAAATTATGGAAAAGTACAGTAAGTTTCCTCGTACAAAGGAGTATTCCTTCCTCGGTCGTTAATATGATCAAGGGAGTGAACTAAACAAAGAATCAACAATCCCATCTCTGAATAGATCGTCAAATATTCTCGAAGTTCTCCAAAACCATAAGGTTTTCCGAAAGCACAACTCGGGACGGCTTGTCTCCCGATTCCTGCAATCAATGGCGTGAAGAATTTCTAGGGCATTAGCTGCTGCAAGGGCCGAAAATAATAGTCAGGTGACTAACACATGTGAACACTCTGAAAGAATTGAAGATAGGCCACACAGGGGGATACTTGGAAGAAGAAAGATATTTCCAAGGTGTATGATTCATCATCCTTGTCCCAAAAATAAACAACAGATACGAAATAAATTACACGAGAATATAAAATGGTGATTTGTTGTGTTCCGATAACTCACAAGCAGTACAGTAGCAATTAGGTTTCTCCCAATCTTAGGTTTATAGAAAGGATGTATTATTTATGTGATTAAGTAGACTAATCTAATCAAATATAAGTCATTTCGTCGTTCTCACTTTGATAACAGTCACATGACTTTTATTCGTGTATAGCTATATGATATTTTCAGAGTTTTTGCTAGTATTTCGATCTTAAAGTAGTATAAATCGGCCTTTTCATTTAGGTTAAACACTCTTTGTTGAAGTTCTAAGTTGAATTCTTCCTACAATAGTTCGACGGGAAGCATCAGTAGTCACGTGCTTGCAAATACTTGATGGATTTGGCCTCTGGTTGCAAAACCGTAAAATTGTCCCTTTGAACGAAGGCTGTAAATTGTTGGAAATTTGAGGCTCTGCAAGTGGTGATTTCTAGCCCGTCTTTGAATGTATGCACCTAAGCGACTCGCACTCACTAAGAAACTTAGCTTGACAAATAATGACTAACGCATCCCAAGAAGCCGAAGAAATAGGGCTTACAGGGTTCCTCCCTCAGGGACACATCACAAAAAGCTCAGATGTTTCAAACCTGACCAAATTCCCGGAGTTCCTCTAACCACTCAGAGGCTACGGAAAGTACGGTCTTTTACACTACCGGAAAAAGAACTGCGAGCCTAGTCTCTACGGCGTTAGGCAGATTCACAAATATGATCATTTTCCAAAACCGCAGGGTATTGGCATGTGAAGTAAGTACATAAGCTGCATGACCAGGGATAGTTAAAAATCTCCCTTATTTTTAACTTCAACGTTGTATAGTTTGAAGCTGAGCAAAGAGTTGTGAGTACTCATCACTACTATACTGTATATATTTCTACCAAGGTTCTACCCAAACAGAAAATTTAACTTGTATTGCTAGGTGGCAGGTTCCGAGGTTGTCTTAAAGTCTGAGGCGAGGTTCTGTGCCCGAGTGCGTGGCCCGCCCAAGAGATGACAGCAGGCCGAAGGAAACGTGCCAGTTTATTTTTAGTAGGACAAATCCAAATCACAAGCGGTAGTGGAGTGAGAAATGGGCTTTGCTTAGTTAAATGAGCGGGAGCATAAAAGTTACATGTATGTAAAACTATCCAAAAATGCGATGAATCAAAAAGTTTTAGATCAATGGAGCATGAGTTAACCCCCCGCCAACCTCCCCCGGATAACCGGATCTGCAATTGTGTGTTACTGTATGTGTTACAACGTATTAGGGAATCAAATGTAGCGAGACATCAGAGGCAGAGAGGAAAAGCCAATCGAAAATCCTTATTGTTTACTTTTGCCTATGCCAACCTGGTGCGCCCCCTTTTCGCTACATTTAATACCCATAATGTGTTGTACACAAAGTTCTTATCAAAACTAAGTTGGAAAAGTGCAAAATTTCAGTAAACTAGGTGGATAAATAATTCTTAGAGGATTTAAATATGCACATGCAGAGATTTGGCTAAAGTAATTGTCAAGGTGTTTTGGTTTAATGGTGATAGGCTGGGCCTATCCGGGATGGACATTGAGCTTGTCCCAAAATGTTAATTGAGCCTTTACCGATCACACCCAAATGGGCGGTCTCGGTAAGTCCATTCCAACGCCCGACTTGTACTGGTGTAAGCGAGACCGGTAATACTTCCTAGTTCGCGAGAAATTGCCATACTTGCTCACATGCAGCATTTGAATTCCCGTGGTGCAGATCCCTGTGCAAATTGATACGAATTATCCTTGCAGTTATCAGGCCCAGTCTGTCATGCAATAGACTGCCACACATACAATACAGGAGAGACCCACCAAAGGATCCTCTCATCAAATTTGCCTTACACTCCATCGCACTCTTTCCCATATTCACAGTTTTGTGTGTTCCTTAGTTTCCTCGCCTTGCCACCCTATATGTCCCACGAATGCAACATTACAGCAATATGTTCCACCACTGAACTTCCATGACAACCGATCTCAAACGTCGACTTAAACGTCGACCATTTGGAGTACTCTAGTCCTAAGTCTCGTCAGCGCTGTTATTTGCGAGAACGGCAGTATACTTGTTAGAGTATTTGAGTGGAAGAAACTCTGCAGTTCAGTCATGAATTCAACGAGCCTTCCCGTTCAGTTTCAACTTAACAACGCCTGCAACAAAGAAAACACCATCATTTCTAGACCCTCCGAGCAACCCTCTCATCGGCTTTGACGAGACTGTTATGGGAGGTTTGCCAGCGAGGCATAATATATCATACTCGATTAAGGGAAGTGTTGGGTAAAGTTGCCTGGTGAAATGAAAATACCGACCTAGTCGTAAGTGCTCCTAATATGTGAACAATGACTTATATTATTCCTGGATCTCATGAGAATTTGTGCTGCCACCAACAGCATTCACCTGGCAAGATCGACTCACATTGTCATCGTCATTTGGAATTTCACCATTTTTGCCTCGCTGACCATGTCGGGCATCATTTTCCGGCGTCTGCATTGAAGTCAGCAGTTGCATTCCAACTCAACTCAACATCAGCAAGCAAACGCCCTTTTCGTCCCTATTCACAATCATTCGCTTAGAATACTTAACATCCTCCGATTTCTTGCCAAAGCCCCATCATCTTTTAAGCGAGATCTGATAACAACAACCTGTACCCAACCTGAGGCAGCAATTCACACTCGCTGAGCCACCGCCTAGTCATAAGGCACCCAGTTTTGAACTGTTCCCAGATATGGGGCATTGGATTTCCAAAGCCATGATAACGACCCATCATGGCCGTAGCAGCAAAGGATCGGCCTCGACACATACCGTGGTTTGTTTTGTATTGGTAGCCATATCTCCCCGCCAGGCTTCTTCGACAGCTTCACTAGGACAAATTCGCAGTCGTAAGTCAGTTCGTGATGGCCGTTTTTATCTTTGGATGGAGTTCGTGGGTTCTGTTGGAGGGATCATTAGTGCCCTACCCAACAATCGTAACGGAGATGGGGCTAAGGTACTACAGCTTTTGATGTCAGACTTTGAAGATGTAGGAGGCGCCCGGGACTTGAATGAGCGTCTTGCAGTGAGACAGAGAGTGTGCTGTCGAAACTGTCCACGCTCTGTACCTTGAGTGGTCGTGTATTTTCTTGTGGGACTTATGCTGTCGAATGCTTTTCCTAAAAAGCGTTGTAGCAATGGTGTTTCTTAGAGTTCTGGATGTTCGTCGTGGGATTTGTAGTGGGAAGAGAACGGGAGTTGAGAGTGAGTGATCTTTGGTGGCACCGGCTGCGGACCTGCTAGGGCGCTCATCTGGAAATCACGTGGGCGGGACAGAATATACATTTGTTTTAACCCTACAAATTTAAATATTCGGTCTGTCCAAACTTGATGTTTCGCTCTCCGTATAATTTTTTTTTCAATTCTGTCTAGTGAGAGTTGTGATTATAATTGACGATCGGCCGTATGAGGAGAGTGCGACTCCCGTGTTAAGTATCATCGAATTTTTGGCCTGCTGTATTAAGTACATCCACCAGTAAGCTGATGTGCACAAAGAAATGCGTTCCCTATTTTTCCATTCAGATTTATAAAACTCTATAGTTTTAGACGAACTATCCAGCGAGTACCCGACCCCCAGACCCCCAGACCCTCTACCCACTTTCTCTTCCCAAATGTCTCCCCAAATATTCTGACAAAAGGGAAATGTGCTGTGAGAAACCTCCTTCCTTAGACGGAGACCCGCTCCTAGAGCCGATAATTCCGCTCATGAGTCTTCTGTGTTGAGGAAATTTTCATCATCTAACTTTGATCCTGATCTACAAGGATGTCTACTGAGGTTCCCAAACCATCCACTGTGGAACACATATACTTCGTACATGGCCAAAATAACGTAGTTTTCATGTCTGTGCACCTCCTTGTGGTGGCCATACAAAATACTAGGGAATAGCATTGCCAAGAATCCCGAGCGCACAGACAAATAAACTACATTATTTTGGCCATGTACGAAGTAATCCTAACAAGTTTGTTAACTTAACCATTGGTGCACAAACCGGGGGACACCGCCACGTTCTCTCGCCTTATCGATGGTGATAATATTTGACCATGCTTTTGTCTCTCTGTACAGCTTTGATCCCAGCTGATCGAGAAAATCCTGGGGCGTCAATAGGTCAGACGAAGTCACTAAAAAATTGCCACTCGAAACGAAGTATGCTTTGCATAAAAAAAGCTGCTGAAATCCGCAAAATGCATAACAAATTAATGGTAGGAAACTTCGACACTGGGAGAAAGTAGGCAAAGGCATGCCCTCTCAAGTTCAGGATGACTCACAGCGGCAACACGATCTTGGCAGCCGCCACCCGAAGCGGAACATACTTTCTCACAAATTCAATCCCAGTGCTGTCTTTGTCCGGAAATTCAAGAGAGAATTGAAGAAAGTTCCGGATGTTGTTCGTTCATCAGAAGCTGAAGATATAGACTGGCAATGATATATGCTTTTAGGGGTTACATACCCGATAAAGTAATAGCCACAATGACAGAAATGAATAAAGGAGCCAATATGCTAAATCATAAGAGAGCTCGTTTCACGTTCTCCGCGGGCTATGATATGTAACAGTCTTTCCACAAGCTCCCCAGAGGTTTCTTTTGACCAGGCTTTCCTGGAGCTCGAAACATCCAGCAAGTGTATGAATGGATATTTGTATTTGGGGAAACAACATAGCTCTAAAACAAGTTAAATTTCTTTGAGCAGAAGGAATTCGATACTGGAAGCGGTCTGTCTAGTCACACAGGGAATGGTCATAGTAGAAAATATCAGAGCATAGATCTTTTTTCATATTTCCCTCTATTAAGCAAGGATATTGTGTCTATGGCCAATTATGCTCACGAATCATCGCAACCCATCTATTACCCATCTATCAGTGTGCCATAATTTCATTTGTTCGCCGAGAGCTAGCAATCATTCCTCTTGAATGTACCAATTTCTATTTTCAAGTTATTTCACGGTGGGGTTCAAAGCTTGGAAAGCACAGCCTCAGCACTCGAAACCGTAACCTCCCGTCCAGGCTCCTTCTCTGCATAAATAACCTTGCCATTATCAATAACAACCGCATATCTAGCCGTCCGCTCGCCGTTGGTCCAGCCAATTGACTTGCTGAATTTCGCCTCAGGATCAGACAAAAACAGCTACTTGAGAATTAGCGCTGATTTCAAATGTTATTCTCACCTTTATGTCTTGGAAGTAAACGAGAACTTGGGGAGGGTATGGACATACAATATCATCGCCCTTGATTCCATTCGCCTTTCCCCATGCACTCATCACCCACGCATCATTGTACGCAATGACAGCTACAATATCAACACCCTTGGACTTGAGAGCTGGGAGATTCTGGATATAGCCGGGGAGGTGGCGGGCGCTGCAGCCGGGAGTGAAGGCTCCAGGGACGGAGAAAAGAACCACGCGTTTGCCTGCAAATTCTGTGGTTCAGAAAGTTTGTTAGCATATGCCTTTGGCCAAAATAGAAGTAATATGACAAATAGGAAATGAATTGAGTGGGACTTTGAGGCACAGGATCTTGGATAGTGGGATAGTCGACCCCGCAATTGCCTCGTAGACTGTGGAATTGAAACCGAATGGCAGAAATGAAAGGGAGAAGAACATACCTTTACTGGCATCGTAGCTGGTAGGAATACCACAAGAAGTGATATCGCTGTTCTCGGGGGTATAAGGGACATAGCTGAAGGTGACGCCAGCTGGGAAGCTGTCGCCGACTTTGAGGGTGGACAGTTCGACCTTTTGGTTATTTGCCATGTTGTGCGCTTGGGATGCAATCTGTAGATTGAAATAAAAGGATCGATTTTATGGATTCTTGATATGTTTGTGGGTGTATGAGTAGAGAAAAAGAGTAAGAGCTTGGGTTGAAGTTGAAGACTTGAAGTTGGAGGACGCTTGCTTGGTGGGGCAACGAGGGGCTCCCGAAGCTCTGCCGAACCGACCTGCTTTTCAAGCAACCATCCTGTTAATCTTCAACTAACTTGAAAATTACTTCGGAAGCTTCTCCTTACCCATCTATTCAACCTAGGCTTTTGTCTCCGGAAGTTTGCCTTCCCTGCTCCCTAAATAATTACGTAGGTGTCCAACTCCGGAGTCACATAGAAACCCCGATCGCATCTCGCCGGACTCAATTTGTAACCTCAAAATGTCGCATCCTAGTCCTCAATTGCGTCATTCAAATCCCGCTGTCGGAGGCGCATCCATTTGACATAGGTACGGTGCGTGGCGTTATGTTGGTGATTTCATGCTATCCTATGATTGAGCTTTAGGTTCTAACGTTGATACCCAAGACTCCTCTTTATCCCCTTCATTCATTTTGACGACTTTCTATGGTGTAACTCCCAATTGATTACAACGGGCTGCAAAAAATAATCACTACCTAGAATGGGTTGCATTTTTACCTTGCATATCGCTGCTGAAGATGTTTAGTCTGTAAGTTGAGCTTAGAGAACCTTAGTTGTTTCTCCCCCATCTGGGAAGTAGGAAGGCCAAAAACGTCCATATTCCTCTTAATACATGGCCGCTCGGCAATCTACACCTTGAAATCTTGATCTCGTACTCGTTGCAGAATCCGCGGATATCCTCAAAACTGTATTGTCACAATTTGTGGCGGGCGTAAGCATCAAATCCCGAAGAATCTCCATTTTCAATTTAGGCTCTACCATCAATTCTTGTTTCTCTGCACTACCACAAATGTAAAGAAACTTACTTAAACTCTTTTGATACCCACCCAAGAGCTACTCACTTCCATCTTAAGCACTACTCGTATCCTTATACCCAGACCAACATCCTTCACCATAAATTCTAGTACCCCTCATTTCCAAAATGTCAGCCACACAAACGGACACCAAGCCTCCCCTCCCACCCTTCACCCTCGAAACTGCTCACCAAAAGGTTAAAGCCGCTCAGAATGTATGGAATACAAAAAATCCCCAAGTGGTAAAGAATGCATACACACCAGACAGCATTTGGCGAAACCGTGATCAATTCCTCCAAGGCACAGATGAAATTGTTTCCTTCCTCGAGAAAAAGTGGTCGAAAGAAAGCGGCTACCGGCTACGTAAAGAACTCTTTTCTTTTACTGACAATAAAGTAGGTTACTTCCCTTTTCACAAAGATAAAATGAGGGCTAATGATCATAGATTGCGGTGCAGTTTTGGTATGAATTTCATGACGAGGGGGGGCAGTGGTGGCGCTGTTACGGATTGGAAGATTGGACGTTTGCACAAGATGGAAGGATGAGGAAGAGGATGATGAGTGGGAACGATGTTAAGATTAGTGAAGAGGAGAGGTGGTTTGTGGAAGGGGTAGACGTTGATGAGGTTGAGATTAGTGAGCGGCATTGGTAGATAGAGGGGCATAGAGTTGGAAGGATTAAATTTTGAGGGGTTTGCTTTAATCGGCTGTAATAGGATTTCACTTCTTTTGTGGTGATTCAGGTATGAGTGAGATGACACGTCGTTTGGTATCAACTCATGTCAAGATGGGATATTTGGGCTCAATAAGAAAGCTTGTTCTTTTAACAACTACCTATTTCATCATGCATGGTGAAGCATCCTTCAGTTAGATATGTTTTCCTCCAATATGTAATTGCAGATCATTTATGGAAATGAAGGAATCGAAACTATAGTTAAGCTAGAAGCTTACATGTCCATGTGTAATGAAAATCTGGAAGGCATCCTAATCATAGCTAACGTCATTGGATTCTCAGTTCCATTAGCGGAGACCTACTGGCTGCAAATTTTTAAATTTTTTTAACAAAAGATAAAAGTTGTTGTCCCAATAGCAATTCTGAGGCTTGTGATGGTTCCATTTTCTTGCGGTTTTGACCCTTACAACTCTACTGAACTCCCAACTACATGTGGCCAATATATGTACAACTTGTCAATTTTAACCCTTCCTTTATCATATTCCGCTCTTCACTAGGCCTGTGACTGTCTCCTCAATCTGTTTATCCGTCAAACCCAACAACGATGCGCTCTTCTCTTGACCGAACTCTGTTTCCCGAATGTCAGCATTCCATTCTCAATTTGATCCTAATTCTCTCCAATTGAAAAGTGTCCAATCAGGAATATAAATGAAGGGACTGACCATAGCGGGCATATACTCGAGGTTGTGTTCCAGCGGCTTCACGGAGCATGATAGGTGTACTGGGGTTGTGCTTCTTCATGGTTGGGTATGTCCGTGTCAGGAATGATCTATATCAGATCTATCAGTATGCACTTTATCCGATAAAAGTTACTGCCTGCAACACATATTGATCTGCCAGACGCTATAAAATGCACAGTGTAGAACAATCGAAATATCGAGAAGGCCTACCTCGTCGCACCACTAGCCTCTCCTGTCTGGCAGAACAGAAACCGCACCTCCTTCAGTGTCTGTGCGAATGCGTATTTGGCTGACATGTTGATCTTTTTCTTCCTATCCTTGTGCTGTGTGTTGTGGATGTTCAATCGCAATTGCGCCTCGAGTTGTATTCTTCAAGCTCCAGCTCAATGAACTGAGGTTGAAGCCAACTGCACAAACCATGCACAAAAGCCACTAACGGCGCATAATTTCTTATGCACGCAAACAGGGATTCCCGCTCCGATGGCTGGGATGGGCAAAATATGACCAACATTTCCCGATGCGAGATTCAACATTTCGGACTTTGTGACTCTATCCGCGAACTTCAACCTTCACCATCGATTGAGTCGTTGTTTATTGTCTACCCCTCTCCTCTCTTTCCTTTCACCGATCGCATCAAATCGATCTCCCCTCTACCATCTCCCACTCTACGCCAACTAGTCCAGAGGTCTGCAATCGTGAGCAAGCCTTCCCCGAACTTATCACCAGGAAAAATAGTGAAAATGCCACCAACTTCTACTCTTTTCCGCGCCGCCCGCCCCGCTTTCCAGGCGCAGAGAAATACCTTCTTTACATCGCAGGTTACGCGGACGAGGTTTCAGGGTCAATTTAGACAGAAGCTTGGGAGTTATGGGAAGAGATGGCAATCTACGGCTGCCCCGACCGCGGGGCAGCAGATTGGTTGGTTTAAGAGGATGTGGGATAGTCCAATTGGGTTGAAAACTGTACACTTTTGGTGAGTTTGGCATTATGGAATTATATACAGCTTAGGCTGGACACAATAAGTTGGGAATTGCGCTAATACCTGGTGTTTGTAGGGCTCCTGTGATGAAGGTATTCCGAGTTCCAAGTCCCTTCCCCGCCATTTCGAACTTGACGTGTGGAACTCAATGAGCTTTCAACTACTATAAAAAATATCACTGAGCATTGGGGTGGCAATGTACAAGACAATTAGCATGGCAGTGCTGACATATTTTCAAAAGTGGGCTCTCGTCCTCGCCGGTGTCGCCGATTTCGCTCGTCCAGTCGAGAAGCTTTCCCTTACACAAAACGCTGCTCTTACAGCTACCGGTTTGATCTGGACTAGATGGTGCTTAATCATTAAGCCTAGAAATATCCTGTCTGTCCTCACTTCACATCCACTATCATTCACTGCGTTACAGCCACGAAGACCCCTTTTCTTCCACGTACTCTCTTGGAGATGAATGATTGCTGACTCAAATAACAGCCTTGCATCAGTAAACTTCTGCCTTGGCATCGTCGGTGTCGTCCAAGTATCCAGAATCTTAGTCTACAACGCTTCACACAAGGGCCATTCAACTGGTGAACAACTCGAGGAAGTGAAGGAGAGCGTCGTGGATACTGCCAAGGGCGTAAAGAAGGATGTTATTGACACTGTCAAATCCACTTAAGCCATTCATCTTACATTTCAAATGTTAAAAAAGTTGCTTTGGAGAGGGATCTGAAAGTGGAAATCAAGCACGTGCTTGGGTGGAATTCTGCTTCTGTATACCGAAAAGATACAACGAATTTGTTGGACCTTGCTAGGTGGAGTGAGGTGGACTTCTGATATTAGCTGCCGTTATCTCGCTGGTGTCTTCTGCTGGTGAGATTTTAGACCAGAGAATAATTGACAGAGTGCAATGTACGATAATGATATCAATCAAATAGTGTGCACTGTTATAGTATTTGTTTCTTCTTTAGTAGTGATTAACCATATCTTCACCTAGCAAGTATCAATCATACGAAATCAGTAAGCCCACTGATCACTATTCTTTCAACATAAATTTCGGGTAAAGACAATCTGAGTAAGCAAATGTGTGAAGCTTTTTCTCTAAAATTGGATGAAAGGGTCTGTCAAGTCACTAGAATTGAGTAGGTAGTCGAAGCTTGCACGCATTGTGCGAAGAGAGGCGTTTTATTCCAATGCTCAACTCCGCCATATTATACGACATCTACCTCCACCACTTCCTTTAACCTTCTCGTAGTGATTTACTCTTTCCCCCCAGTATTTGCGCTATGTGGTATCCATGAACAGAAATGCTTCTTGAAGTCTCAATATCTCTCAGCCTACCATATTCCTTCCTTTTTTGTAAACCACCTGTACCATATCCCACCAAGGCAGCCCCAAGTATTTCTCTCAAATCAACAATCAAAATCAACAGTATTTCGCCTCAACTCACCAGAATCATATCCTTCCTATGAAACTCTCCAGATCACGATGCCATAGTAATATAGCTCATCGCACACCTCATTTCCTAGCGCCACCCAGGGCTTATTCCAAAATTACTCCTCAATCCAGCGAGCTATATACCCGGCATATTCGGCAAAGTAATCCATACCGCGACGCCTATGTCCTCCTCTCAGCTCTGATCTCTGGCACTAGCATTTGATCTCTTTATCCCTCGCTCTCTAAAAGCAACCCGCATTACCAAAAGCCATATACGAGGCGTGTACTTCTCCATATAAAATATGTACCACTTCCACTAAGACAGATCTCCTGAATTAATGTTTATGCTCGGGAGCATTTTTGGCCACAAGAAACGTTGAAACTGTAAACTTTGAGAGGAGAACCTGATAGGGGGTTTGACTTCGATCGTTGATCAGCAGAAGAATAGCCTAATATCAATACTTTTGTTCTTATACCTGTGGCAGAGCAGCTTGGACCTTTTGAGGCTGTAAAAGAATGCGGACAGCTTGCACCCACGGCTATTAAGAATCTGCTGGGGATTACGCCGAGGAATACCGGGCCGCTGGGGGTTTATATTCTGGTTTGTGTTCTGGTTTTTGAATGTGGAGGCATGAATAGGAAAGAACCCATATTTGGATTCGCTAGCTGAGATTTAGAAGGTTATTTCGATTCCTTTCCGGAGAAGAGGGTGTGTGATGGGACATTGGAACTTTGGAGGGAGGGGATGAGATTACTTATTGGAGTGATCTTAGTGAGGGTGTTAGAGAGTGGGTTGGCAAGGTGATTGAATTTATAGATGAGGAGATGAGAAAATTTGGGCCTCGAAAGGAACTTGAAAGTGCCCTTCTGATTGGCTCTGCATTGCGTTCCTCTTTAATTGTATGAATATTACATGATCTACACACAAGCTTTTTGAAACACATTCAGTGCCCGAGCAATATAGGATTGTCAAGTTATTAGATGCTCGAGTATATTTTCTTAGGTCTAAACAAATGAGTGATTACTTGGAAGTAGTTCGTGTTCGATCGCGCTAGTACTATGATCAGTTCAACAACACAATTACTCTCAGCAGAGTGAGAAGGAAAAGGACAGTGAGAGAAGGATGAAAGCAAAATTATGTATTATTCATAACGAGAAGGCGATTAAAGTTATATATAATAGTGTTTGCATGCATAGTTAGTATGAAATTGCAATCTTACAGTTCTGTAGGATAAACTACTATGAAGTTAGTTCCGGAACTGGAAAACTCGAAACTCGAAGGCAGTCATTTCAGTTGACTTCACTTCGTCTCTCAATATCTACATAAAAAGATAATCTATTAATGAAGAAGCTTGTTAAAATTTACTTTTCCAACTTCATGCACATTATTTTCTTCCCAAGTCTGAAGGCTAAAGGTTGTTAAAATGATCATATTGAACTAGGCCCGGGCATGATATTTATGCTCGTACTGTGCAGGAATTATTTAATACATTTTTATAATATCTTTTACCACCTTAAAAGCCGACAGTCTTACACTAAATCTCTAATAAGCAAATCAAGAGTCCGTTCGTCCGAGTGCCATACGAGCTTCTTCGAAACACCAGAGATATCTATATGCACGCAGTTGGTCTAACATCTACTGAAGAAATATTGTGTGCTGCTGATGTGTAGCTGCAGCCTACCCTCCCACGCTGTCTTTTTTATTGAACACAGACAACTTGATTTCTCCAGCAGCTGATACCGCACCGCCCAATACATCATCTATGCTCATTATGACACTAACGAGCATAGAGAATTCTCTGAGGTTACATCACTGTGATTAGCTGTGCTATAATTTATTCGACCACCGAGTTGGCTCAGCTTGAAGTCCTCGAAGGCATATTAGCAGACTTATTCATCTACCTCTCTTACCTATGAACTTACTCTCTTGCTTGTCTGAATCCCCCCCTGTCCTACCTCTCTTGATTCCATACCTAAGAAAGAGGTAGGTATCCTGGCCTCCAAGCTGATTTCTCCCTCAGGTATTATTGCACCATCTGGTACCTGTTTGATGAGGAGCTCTAATGCCTACATCACCCTAGGATCATCCCTACATTGCTGGCCTCATCGAGTATAATTACGCACTCGGTAAACCTTTGGATAAATATTTCTACTGTTTTCACTTTCCCTAGCATATTGGAAAAATTGTTTCCATCGTCAGATCTAATCTCGCGGTCAAAAAGTTGAATAGACTTTGATGATAGCTTACTTGCACAAGGCTAAAGCTACCACAAAACTCATGGTCTAGTCTCATTTTTGCTGTCTCCATTTTGGTCTCCGGGCGTGAGCAGAGGCTACTTCTACTTGAGATGATGGTGAGGAAACCTGAGCGGACCTAAGCTAAGGGCGAGCATGCTTAAGCAGAAACCGAGTTAAAGGCGGCAAAATATCCCCGTATAATTCCATGAGCACGTACAAGTTGGTCACAATACTATAACACTAAGCGATTTACTGTAGCTGCATTAGTATAGGGTTTTACTGGAGTCATTCTTGAACGAACTCGTGATTCTATTAATCTTATGATATGAGGATGTCGCTAGGGAGAAATTAGCCCAGCTTCATGCCTTGTCACATCCCAAGGCAAGGCCACATAATCATATGCTAGGTGCAAATTCTAGCCAAGCCTACAATCCCCTACTACCTATCACTACCTACAACTTTTGAAGTCATTAACAACACTAAACCCTGTAATGTCGCTCAGATCTCCGTATTCGTCCGATCTCGTTCAGCCCTGTGTTCTGTGCGACCCCTGCAAATCAATATTCGAGAGCTCTGTATTTATTCAAACATCCGTGGCATGCAGTAACTACAAAAATAAAGATACTTTGCACCGCCGTTACAATAGCATTAGACATGGGCAGGAAAAGTGGGCCTTCCATTCCTTTCCCGCACTTCAGGAGTGTTATGAACGAGGCTGCCATCTTTGTTCGATGCTTTGGTTAGATGTATGTCGTCAAAAAATTTCACAGTCAGATCAAGAGTGGGAGAAGCCGTTGAAGTTGTTCATATACTACTCTGGTTGGGATCTTGCAATAAAGATCAATCTAATGATTGAAACGGGGCCCAAAGACAAACGTGCGGTTGATCTAACTAGCTTTTTAACTGATTCCCAAGGTATTTTCTAATTCTCAGTTTAGTTGAGAAGTGCAATCTAAAAGATAACTGCTTCGCTAGAGCGATATCCAGACCCAAGTTTTTCAATTCAACTGTGCAGACGTACTACAGCTGAGAAATCGGCCGAGATTGTAAAGTTCTGGCTTATCCAATGTACCAACCACCACAAACTTTGTCATTCGACCCACAACACTATATCCATCTCCAAAGCTCGGCCAACTAGGTTGTTGGATGTTTTGGACCTCACACGTCCACGGTTGGATGTTGGTGGCCGACCCAGAACCCATGAGGTTGAATATCTCACCCTCAGCCACTGTTGGGGGGGTGGCAACAACTTCAAGCTCCAGGCAGGAAACCTAAAACACCTGAAATCGGAGATACCTTTAGACCAGCTACCACGGACGTTTAGAGATGCCATGGTAATAACAAAGGTACTTGGGTACCGATATTTGTGGATCGACTCCCTGTGCATCATCCAAGACTCGGAAGAAGACTGGGCTCAAGAAGCAGGCCGCATGGCCCAAGTATATGGAAACGCAATACTCAACCTTGCAGCTTGCGGTTCATCTAGCGATACAGGCTGTTTTGAGACTCGCAATCCACTGGGATATATACCATGCAGGATATCGAGCCACAAGTGCAACCTATATGTGGGCCCTAACCTTATACTGTTTCCGAATCACCTTCCGCTGTTTACGCGTGGCTGGATCTTCCAGGAGCGTCTTCTTTCTCGCAGAAATATATATTTTGGTATGGGAGAGCTGCACTGGGAATGCTTCGAAGGAATTGCAGTTGAGACGTGGCCTAAGGGTATGTGTACGCTTGATGGGGATGAAGCAATCGGTCGTAAGCTCTACTCTGTTCAAGATAAGGTGATGTTTGGGCACCTCCTCAAAGCAACTAGGCAGCTGAAGAACAACCAGACCTGTAAAGGATAGGCTGCATTCGTTCGGTTTACTGACATGTGGAGCACACTTATATCAAGTCACTCAAAGACCAAGCCTACCTTCTCGACAGACAAGCTTGCTAGTATTTCGGGAATAGTATCAGCCATTGTTCAAAGAACTCCATTAGAATATATCGCTGGGATGTGGATGCCGTCTCTTCCCACAAATCTCCTCTGGCTCCGGAGAACGCTGAATGACAGCCCAATGGCTCAACCTAGTGGAGAGGAGCGCCATCTTGGTCATGGGTTTCAATAGACGGCGGCACCTGGATGCACACAGATCCTGATATTTTAAAGCAGAGGTTTAAATATAATTCTTCGTCTCTAGTGAACACTGGTCGCTTCAATGCAGAAGTTCTCGGCTGCCAAGTTAAGCATGTCAAAGGTCGGCCTGTAGTGCTTGGTGAAATCGCTGAAGCAAAGCTCCACATAAATGAGATCTTACGGCCTATTAGCGAGTGGGTTGTGAATGATGAGGCTAGGCGTGGAACATGTGGTCCTGGGACATGCACCACCGCACATGCAGTCTTTTCTGAGTTAGAGGCTCCAGTCGATTTTTTTCCCGACGTGGAAATCTGTAATGACGCCCCTCTTTTCTTCCTCACCATATTCCGAGATACACTTATAGGGTGGCTTGAAGAAGAAGGGTTGGTGCTCACTCCATATCTTGATGGCTTTATTAGAGTCGGGTATATGTGCATTAGGCATCCCGAAGACGAACAAGAACAACTTCCAACTGCAGACTTATTTTGGGGAGGTGGACGCCTTGGGGCAATATTCATTTACTAGCCAGGTAGTGGGGTTGACTTAGTAGTGGGAAATATGACCACTCCAACCGTGCGGTAGGAACTAGGGAGCTAACACCTGGAAGTGACTGGAACTGAAGGTTTTGGGTTTAAAGATACCTACAAAGAAAGTTATCCGTTTTAAAAACCAAACCCTAATTGTAGATGAAAACACCACACAAACATAGGTTTATGCTAATGAAGGATGTTTCCATCTCCAACATCTAGTTCCTTAGTGATCTTCAATTCCAAGAAACAATCCATCCGAAATCTGAGGGCTAAACCTGACATGCCAAAGTATATGAGCACTTCTGACCCTGATTTAATCAGCCTAAGCTAGCTGTAGGAAGCTAGAGATCCTATTTTAATTACAGCCACAACTGATTCTCCACCTCGCTAGTTGGGCCTAAACATATGCCCCATGTTAGGTTGATGGACTAATAAACGTGGCTGTATGTAGGGGTTACACATAGGAGCAACTTGTGTCATGCTGTATTTTCTATTCTGGTAGCGGGATTATTATCACCTCACCCAAACTCAAGCTCTTTCTTTCCTTTCCTTCGCGATTAATTTATCGAATAATAATACTTCACTAGCGAAGAGAATACGGTATATTAGGGAGTTCAGTGATATTCGATGCCTAGGTAACGTGAGTTTTAGCTGGTCGTGACACTGTGTTTGAAGTAAATAGGCATTTGGCAAAATTTTTGGCTGCGAACTGTAGCCAGTTTATATGGTGGTCTTGATCAGGATCATTAGGAGAGTCTCTTTTGGCTCTTATGAGTAATCATCAAACTTATAAAACCGATATGATGCACCATATGCTAGCATCTAACCTCATCAATTGAGTGGGTACTGCTCAGATTGCTTAGGTTGCTCAGGCAGCGAGGGTGCTATTTTGATATGAATAACTTACTGTTTACACCCTACTATGCGAGTTTTTCTTTCCCTTTTTTCCTGCCTAAGAATACTTCAAAATTGGACCCCGGTTTTAGCACTAAATGCGACATCTTCTGCCCTATTTTCCATTAAAATCAATAATTGCCGAGTATCTTCATCCCGTTCACCCTCAGCCCCAGATAATAACTCAAAATACGGTTGATGGTGCCCTACTTTTCCAGCATTTATGCTCATACTATTCCTTGACGCTAACAGAACTGGCCACAACTTAACTTTTATTTCCCACTACCTTTCAGCGGAGATTTAGGAGTTGTGGTGATGTGCGAAGTGAGGAACAAAATCTATATATTATATTTGCCAGGTCTACGAGTGGAACCCACATAAGGTAGGTGTCGCTGACTAACTAGTGCGTGGGCTCCAGGTGAAATCCAAGGAAGACTATCTTAGATAGGAGCGAAATCTGTCCGTTGGCAGAGTATGAGAGACTATCCTAAATTTTGGTGGTATTGGGTACTACCGTTGCTCTTGATCCAGCTCGATGTGGCAGTTTCAGTGATGAATGTTCTTCGTTGGCTGGCAAAGCGTTTTTGTACCATACCTTTCCATAACTAAGCAGCAATCGCTAGTGGAATCTCTACCTCGACATGTACAACTATATAAAATTTTCAATAAAGCAGAGGGAGGGAGGACCAGTCCATAGAGGAAACACATCGAGATACTAGACGTCTTATCTTTGAGCTCGAATCAAATGACTGGGAGGTTTTCTTTCATGAGCTTCAGACGACAGCAAAATACTGTAATAGTCTTTTCATTGTGGTATATTATTCTCTGCCGTCGCCACATCAACACGTTTGCGTCTCCATTACCTTGTTCTCTCCTTTTGTCCAAGAAAATTCATGTTGGAGCTATAGAAGCTGGTTTACCAGCTGTGTTCCCTCCATGGCCACTGGAGATAGGGCACTGTAGCTGAAGTTTTGAGGTGATTATTCTTTCTAAGTTCTCACAATAGTTCAGCAGTCTTTGTAGATATTGTGGCCCTCAAGGTTTTCAACTACGATGGGGGGGGGCTATGGCGGGATCTCCGCTATCGCGACTGTTTGACAGCTGCTAAGAGCATACATATCAGTCAGCATGAAATATTAAGTCTACATTTCTGCAAGAAATCTTCGCAATCTCTTAGCGAAATCCGAAGTAGTAACCTACCAAGGTATAGAGGGATCAATAAAAATTTCTCCGGAGATTCCGAAGGCGAGAAGACATACGTATCAATGACATTCCACCAGGTGGTCCGAAAGTGGCTATCTAATGATTTGCATGGCTGACCAATTATCCTATTGATCATGACTGTTGCAAGAGGATGATGTTGGGGCTGTGCAAGATTGGGCTAGAAATCGGGGAACGAGACAATAGACTAGGGGTAGAGAGGATCGCTTTCGTTGCCCCCCCCCATGCTCGCTAAAACGTCATTCTACATCCCTGCTGTCTTCATCGCTTGCAGGGCCCAATTGTGCTAAAGCCAGAAAGTGCAACGTGCGAAGACGCATTGTTTTAACAGCTCACAACTGAGATCCCCTCATTTTGACGTTGGTTGAATTGATTGCAATTGCTTGCATATTTTTGATGACTTTTGGCATGTTGAGATTGGAGGTTTGAGAGAGGTTTGAAGGTAGCTTGGCTTTGGCTTTGGGCCTTGGAACAATTCCCTTGTGCACGATCCCACCAATTTGATCATTGAGGTCAACCCGAGACCAAGCTTTCGCACTTTCAACGTCAACTCCACTCTTATCCGTTCGCACTAGCTCAAGGGACAGAAGACAAAGGATCACAAAGATGTCGGATGCTGGCGAAGGGTGAGTCTTATTTCCTTTCTGCGTGTCTTTGAGGAAGCTGCGCTGTGCGGTCTTCGTTCATCATACATGATTCCTGGCCTTCGTTGTCCCGCAGCGGAGAAAATGACATTTACTAACAAATGCATACCCTCAGACACAAACGTAGCAAATCCTCTGCTCTTTCAAAACTCCGCCGAAGTGGAAAAGAAGGTAAAGACGAAAACCTCGACAATGTCACCTCTGAAGATGGTGCCTCTACGGCTTCGTTACCAACCCCAGCCCCAGGGGCAAACTCATCTTCATCAGTCTCCTTAGGCCATCACGCTTCGACGCGCTCCTCACACCATCATTCGAAACCAAGTACAGGTACAGCGGGCTTGATGCGCTCGGCGAGTAATATCCAGCAACCGCAGAGGCAGAGCATGCCTCCTCCATCGAATGCGGGGGCGGCACAGGATAAGACAGTTACGATTGAGCAGTCGGTGAGGAAATTTAGGATTTTTGAGGCGCTGAGGAGCGGTGATACCTCTGCAATTTCGAAAGCTATACGGGAGACAGCTGATGGGCCGTCGAGAATGAGCACATCGAGTGTGACGGGGGGATCGCAGGGTGGACTGGAAGATACTACTATTCTTCATCTGGCTATACAGTGCGCTGAACTGCCGGTTGTGGAATATGTTCTTTCTGATGGGGCCGCTACGATTGATATCAATGCGAGGGATAAAGAGGGGAATACGGCGTTGCATCTCGCGGCACAACAGGGACGCGGCCAGGTTGTAAAGTTGTTGCTTGAGCAAAAAGGCATTAATGATTCAATTGCGAATTACCAAGGCCGATTACCACTTGATTTGGCACGCACACCAGATATTTTCCAGCAATTGCAGTTATCAAGGTCGATATTTGTGGATGGCAAGATACGGCAGATACAAGCATTGATTCAGCAGGGAGATTATAAGAGGTTGGGCGAGGTTTTGGAAGAGCCCAGGGTGAAAACGGTGTTGGATATAAATGGTGGCGAGTTTGCATCGGATATCACAACTATTCAGTCTGGAGGGACTCTGCTGCATGAAGCGGCGAGGAGGAGAAATACAGCTTTGATTCAGGTCTTGCTATTACATGGTGCTGACCCTTTCAGACGAGATCGAAGAGGAAAGCTACCACAAGACGTCACAAAAGACGATAGCACAAGGTCGATGCTGAAGAGATCACCCGCAGCTGTTGCAGCACAGCGAGGAATTCAGGAGAAGGCTGTACTTGGAAATGCCTCGCAACAAGCTTCGAATGCTCCACCTGGAGATGCTCTTGCTGGAAAAGAAGGTCGTGAAATGAAGGGATATCTCAAGAAATGGACAAACTACCGGAAAGGCTACCAATTACGTTGGTTCGTACTCGAAGATGGGGTTATGAGCTATTACAAGCACCAAGATGATGCTGGATCGGCTTGCCGTGGGGCGATAAATATGCGCATTGCCAAACTGAACATGGACCCAACTGAGAAGACGAGATTCGAGATTATCGGGAAGTCATCTGTGAAATATCACTTGAAAGCCAATCACGAAGTGGAGGCAAAGAGATGGTTTTGGGCACTAAATAACTCAATACAATGGACAAAGGATCAGGCCAAAGCAGAAGAGCAACAACGGCAACGAAGTGCGGAAATGCTGAGACAAGCAAAGGCCGAACACACAGGCTCTGGCGGATCGACAACTCAGCTCTCCACGCTCGAGCCTGGCAGTGAGACTGGAAGCATTGCAGAAGCACGACGAAATAGCTATCAAGGAGGTCGCCTGATACCACAAGCCACCAAAAGTAGTCAAAGGGTAGCCTTCAATACATCGGGTAGTGTTCAAGATGATGATGAAGGAACTGCTTATGGGTCATATGAACCAAGTTTTGCTGATATGCAAAGAGTCCCCAGCCATATCGGAGCTCCTCACGAGGGTGAAGATGATGAGGAGTTTGGGGACGGCTCCAGCGATCGCGAAGCACCAGCTACCAAGGATGCATTCGACATTACTGCCCAGTCAGCAAAACTCCAGCTTGACATGATGGGGCAGGTGAATGCAGCGCTTCAGACTGAACAAAGCAAGAATCCCACACTCTACATTTCTGATCCAATGGCTATGCAGGCTGTGCAAACCTATGATTCATCGATTCGCAACTTGAAAGGGCTTGTTGGAGACCTCCTCAAAATTTCCAAGGACAGGGATGCATACTGGCAATACCGACTTGATCGAGAAGCAGATATGCGTCGAATGTGGGAAGACAGTATGGCTCAAGTTGCAAAAGAGCAAGAGGTCCTCGAGGCCAGAGTCGGCGAAGCTGAGGAGAAGAGAAAGATCACGAAACGCGCTCTCCGCGAAGTCATCGAGGGCAATGTGGCTGTCACAAGCCGCCCAGCCTCTCGCGGCGATGGAGAAGCTGACCAGGAATTTAAGGATGCACTGGACGAAGTTACAGATGTGAGGGAGGAAGGCCAAAGGCTACGAAGGAAATCTACTGCCCGAAGCTCATTGAGAAGAAAATCTGTCATGGCTGAAATTACGAACCTGTCCGACACTGAGTCCGAGGATGATGACGAGTTCTTTGATGCCGTGGATGCTGGAGAGGTTGAGGTTGCTCCTATGCCTGTTGTTGCGGTACCCGCCGAGAAGAAAAAAGTACCCATCGTTGAGGAGGGTGGCCTTAACCTTGCACCATCCTTCCGTGGTTACGAGGATGGCATAAGGAAGAAGCTTAAAATGGATGCCGATGATAGGCCAAAGATTTCTCTCTGGGTAAGTACTGATCACATTTGCTATGTATCAAGTGAAAACTAGGCTAACATCATTTCAGGGTATTCTCAAGTCTATGATTGGCAAAGATATGACCAAGATGACTCTTCCTGTATCTTTCAACGAACCCACATCACTTCTTCAACGGTGTGCAGAGGATATGGAGTATGCAGATCTACTTGATATTGCAGCTGAGAGGCCAGATTCTACGGAAAGAATGGTTTATGTGGCTGCCTTTGCCGCGAGTGAGTATGCCTCGACGATTGGCCGTGTCGCGAAACCTTTCAATCCGCTCTTAGGAGAAACGTTCGAGTATGTCCGACCTGATAAGAACTATCGCTTTTTCATTGAGCAAGTCAGTCATCATCCTCCCATTGGCGCAGCATTCGCCGAATCTCCGAAGTGGACATACTATGGAGAATCTGCTGTCAAGTCGAAATTCTATGGTAAGTCCTTTGACATTAACCCACTTGGGACATGGTTCCTTAAATTACGTCCAAACAACGGTGGAAAGGAAGAGATGTACACATGGAAGAAGGTCACCTCCTCGGTTATTGGTATCATCACTGGATCACCTACCGTTGACAATTATGGTCCTATGGAAGTTAAGAACTGGACCACTGGCGAGGTGTGTGTCATTGACTTTAAGCCTCGTGGTTGGAAAGCATCAAGCGCGTATCACCTCTCCGGTCGTGTCAATGATGCCGACGGGCAACCACGTTTCAGTATTGGTGGCCGTTGGAATAACAAGATCTACGCCCGCCTCACACCGGGTTACGAAGCAACTCCTGAAGAACCAAAACAAGGCCAGCTCCACCACCGGGGTAGCATCGTCGACACTACGCAGGCTTTCCTAGTCTGGGAAGCTAACCCCCGCCCAACTGGCATTCCCTTTAACCTTACCCCCTTCGTCGTAACTCTCAACGACATCAATCCCACCCTTCAACCCTGGCTTCCACCCACCGATACCCGCCTCCGTCCCGATCAACGCGCAATGGAAGACGGAGAGTACGATTTCGCCGCTACCGAGAAAAATCGTGTAGAGGAAAAACAGAGAGCGAAGAGACGAGAGAGAGAGGAGAAGGGCGAGGAATTTAGCCCAAAGTGGTTCCATAAACAGCAGTGCCCTATTACGGGGGAGATTTACTGGCAGTTTAATGGGAAGTATTGGCAGGAACGGGAAAAGGCTGACAGTGGAGAGGCTTGGAAGGAGGTGGAGGATATATTTTAGATGAAATAGGGAGGACTGTGGATGGGGAAGAAGGGGGGAGGCGCCTAAGTGGGGATGTTAGAGCGTCTTTGCAGTTCAACATACAGGCATGCCTAGATGAGAAACGTTGAGATGAAAAGGGAAGGCTGTGTTGGGCTGGATTGGAATAGGTGGGTGCGGAGTGTAATGACTGTACTATGGTAGCACAATGTCATTATATATAGGTACTACACAAAAGAGGTATTGATTGATGGCCCTCGGGCGTTCTCAAGTGACACACTGTACTTATATGTTACGTTTTCTTTTCTATTCTACGACAAAGCATTGATGACCTACCATTGACCCTAGTTTTCTTTTTCTTGCTAAGCTTCAATGTTAGTTTCCTAGCGTTGGCTAGGAATAGTTGTATCATCTCTCCTTCATCAATCATATTCCGTCATGTTTTTTCACTACGAGTTCAACATTATAATTTGCACTCACAAGCCGCTATAACGACAACCTACCCCATATCCTACATGCATCCCCCAATCATCCGGTGGTAGCTGGAGCCGCAACTAAATGTAGCTCTCAACTTAGAGGCTACTTCCGTGTGTCGGATGCCGCTGCGTTTCCTCAAGGCCTCTCCCTTTGTTAGGACGGGTTCTAGAATGCAGCCTTCTTTTTCCTCGTTCAGTAGCTGATTGCTCATTTAAGTGCTTTTTCTCGATGTAGAGATTGAATTCACTTCTATATCCTCGAAAAATCCAAAAAATTCCATCTCCACTTACTCCTTCGACCTTCAAAAGTCGCATGCTCGAATTGAAAGGACTTGGGCTATCTTCGCTTCTTAGGCCCATTTTCTTTCCTGCAAGTAAAATCTTATTACTTATAATTTTACGTATTTAACTACGGTTTCTCGGTGCTGGTAGAGGTGAGGTGTTATGACATGTAGGCACGCAGTATGTCGTTTTGACACAATTACTACCGTTTTATTGAGGTAGTGAGTAAATATTTTCCGGTTCCAATACACTCCCGCTATGCCCTAGCATTATAAAATCAAGGTCTATCTTGTGATCTGATACCAGGAGAGCGTACCAGAAGCTGAGAAATTATTGTATAGTCGTTAATATGTGATATGTGTAGCATCATAAGGGGTCCTCAAAGTGTCATGATGCTACTCTTCAAAGGGGCCTATAAGTATTTCCCAGCCCAGTTCCTGTATCTGCATCTAACTCTATCAACCTACCCCCAAACCACCCTTCCCATCATCTCAAAAAGCTATTACATCGTCCTCAAACATCCCTTCTCAGTGCCTCTTCAACATCAACCTGCTTCCCATCCCTCCAAAAGCCAAAGACAATTGGTTCCCTACCTGGTTTTCCACCTCTCGGTAACTCATTCAAGAATCTCCACCGAACCATAATCTTATATCCTTTCTCTCTCCAATCATTCACCGTGTTATTCTTATTCGCATTCAACAAAGGTAAAATATCAAATAACGCTGGATCATGCGCCAAACATACGAATACGTCCGGGCAAGCGTCAAACTCCTTCATGGAATCTATGCTAGCATTAGCGACGACAGGGTCGATATATGCGCTCCCCGACGCTATACTAGCAGTATAATAACTACTTGTTCTCTTTTCACTTGCGGTATCAGCAGGGTGGCATTCCCCAAATACCTCACAAGGACAGGGGCGTGGAAAATAATCATCCAACCCATCAATTTTCGGATCGAGTATTGAGGGTAATGGGAGGTATTGTGAGGGACGGAGCGAACCGGCGAAATGACAGGTGTCGGCACCAAGGAGAATGAATGTGGAGGGTGTGGTACGGATGAGGGCACAAATGTGGCCAATTGCATGACCGGGGACGTCAAGGAGGTAGAAGGAACCGTCGGAGAAGTAATCGTGAGCGCGGAATTTTCCGATTTTCAAGGGGGAGGAGAAGGATATTTCGACGAGTTCTTTATCTCTTGAAAGTTGTTAGAGGAGAAAGGAAGAGGAAGGGGAGGGGAAACAAGGGAAACGAACGTGTAGTCTGTTTCTAAAAGTGTTGAGTTTGGATTTGAGGGGTAGCCCGGGAGGATATGTTCTTTGAAGCCGGGGCCGACGATTATTTTGGTGGTTGAGGGGAATTTCGACATATCCCCTATATGATCGAAATGCCAATGACTACGATTCCTACTGTTAGTTGATCTCGTCCAGTCATACGCAATAAATTTGAATATATTTCCAGAAACGCACCTCCAAACAACCCCTTCCAACGCACTTAAATCAACACCCGCCCCTTCCAAGACCTCATCCACCCCCATCTCGCATCTAAACCCCTTAACATTTATCCCCTTCTTAAATCGCTCATAAGTCACAGGAGCATAATTCCAGTAATCCTTCCTTCCTCCTGCATCGAAGAGTATTTTTCGTCCAGTGGATTGGGAGGTGATCAGGAAAGCCATGGTGGGGCAGTTGTAGGTTTCATGGCCGGCTATCACCGGATTAAGAAAATTTTGGGATCTGACGTAGAGCTTGAGCGTCGTGTCCAAGGCTTGGACGGTAGCTATTGACGAAGATGGAGGGAGGGAGAGTGGCGGTGCCGTTTTTGGTGATATTTCTGGCATAATGGTGTTTGAATAATTAGTAACATTCGAAGTAACACTGGGGGTGAATTGAACAATTAGACTGTAATCCTTGTAAAAGAAATTTCTCAACCAGAAAACTCAACAACATCACCAAAAATTAAGAGTAGTCGAGATTATCGTCAAATGTCGTTGTGGTGCTCTTGTACCCCACTTTTAAAGCGGATGCCTTGCGATTATTGATACAATGGCACATATTACCAAGTCCGATTTGGTAGACGTTTCAAAATGCCATCACTAAAGTAGCAAATACAGAGACAAGAATGAAGTTCCCTATCGGCAGCAGGCATCCGAAGAATGGCTGATGTTAAGGTCGGAAAGTGCGAATGAAGGCTGAGATAAGATATCGCCACTATCGCGCGGCCCCTGTCCCATGCTCACTGAGATCGTCAACTCGTTGTCCTGCAACTGCTATCTGAGGAACATCCATATTTTCTTATGATAGGCAGAGCGTACTTAGAAATAATTAATAGAAAGGAAAGACTTTGCTTTTTCTCAACTACCGAGAGCACTGTATCTGTATTTCAAAACCGAGGACTTTTCGTGGTACCTCGCTTATGGAAAGGGGTAGAATAGATAAGCTTTTCGGCTCTCCGCATTTCTCACATACAGCTTATGATGAACTACTAAGAAACGATAGTGAGCCTCGGTTTACTTACTTACTAATTCTTATTGGACCGGGATATATGAGAGGGTTTCCTCAGGAATACAACCTCCAATCTGAAATCGTGCTTATTTCAATTCATTTGACAAGATGAGTGGGGAAGTAATTGAGACACAATTGCTTATCAATAATCAGGTAAATTTAAAATATTCTGTATATTTAAACAGCAATTAGCACTGACAGCATGTATTTAGCTCACACCGGCTTCCACCAAAGAAACATTTAACCTTTTCTCCCCACACACTGGCAAACTCGTTGCCAAAGTGGCTGAAGCTTCAGTCGAAGATGTAAACACCGCTGTGTCCTTCGCCCAAGCCGCTTTCCCATCATGGAGTGCCCTTTCCCCTATTGAACGGGGCAAACCCCTCAAAGCTATGGCCGCCAAGATCCTTGCGTCACAATTGGAGCTCGCTCACCTCGATGCGATTAGCATGGGCAAACCGATCTCTGATTATTTCGATGCAAAGTACGCAGCTGTTCACTTTAACTATTTTGGGGAAGCGGGATATGCTCAGGGGCATACAAGTTTGAATACTCCAGGTTTTGTAAATATGAGTTTGAGGCAGCCGTTTGGGGTGGTGGGGATTATCATTCCGTGGAATGCGCCGCTTGTATTTTTCAGTAAGAAGGTTGCGCCAGCGGTAGCAGCGGGGAATTGTGTGGTTTTGAAGAGCAGTGAAAAAGCTCCGCTTACTGTGAGTCTTAATTCTATCATGAGAAAATCACTAATTAAGGGGTTTAAATAGTCCTGGAAAGTCGCCCAATGGATAAAAGAATGCGGCTTTCCACCTGGCGTCATCAATGTCCTCTCCGGCCACGGGCACATCTCCAGTCAGGCTATGTCCCTCCATATGAGTATCAGAGCAATTTCTTTCACGGGAAGTACCCGCACTGGACGAGCTATTCAAATTGCATCTGCAAAATCAAATCTTAAGAAAGTGGTGTTCGAGCTTGGAGGCAAAGGACCTGCATTGGTGTTTGAGGATGCGGACATTGAAGAAGCTGTCAGAGGTACCGAGAATAGTATTAATTTTAATAGTGGTCAAACATGCATGGCAAATAGCAGGATCTACATACAGGAGAGTATCAGAGAGAAGTTTCTGGTGGAGTTTGTCAAAGCTGCAAAGGGTAGGAAGATCGGTAATCCGTTAGACAGAGATGTAAATCATGGGCCGCAAGCAGACAAAGCACAATACGACACTGTGTTTAGATATATCGACATTGGAAAAGAGACAGGAAAGATAATCCTCGGTGCCGAAGAAAACCTAAGCCTCAAGATCGAAGGCGAGAGCCTCGCAATCCACCCTGTCATCTTCACAGACCAGCCAGAAGATTCTCCCATCATGAAAGAAGAAGTCTTTGGCCCGGTTGTCTGCATCAACACCTTTGCCACTGAATCCGAAGTCATCGCTAAAGCTAACTCATCTGAGTTTGGTTTGTACGCAGCAGTGTACACGAAAGATTTAGAGAGAGCACTGAGAGTAAGCAAGAAGTTGGAGAATGGAATGGTGGGTGTAAATTGTGCGAGTCCAACCGGAAGCTGGGATTTGCCATTTGGTGGGTGGAAAGGAAGTGGAACGGGGAGAGAGAGCCTGTTGGAGAGTATGGAGCATTTTTTGGAGACGAAGAGCATTTATTTTAGGTGCCCGGGTATTGATGGGTGAGATCGGGGGCGAGATAGGGGATTCCAAAATGAACGAACAGTAAGTTCCTACCCCTCCCTTTCGCCCACCCCCCCCTTTCGCCCACCTGACAAGGGTCCGTGCACACCCCACTCTTGGCACCACACTTCAAAAAACTAAAATCAAACCTAATTTTAATCCTTAGTCCTTTTGGTTCTTAGCTCTTATACTAGTGATGACTCAATATACAGAAGACGACGTGGTTATAGCTATTCAGGATATCAAAAACGGCCTGGGTATACGGGCGGCATGCCGAAAATGGTTTGTTCCTTATAGTACAGTAAAAAGCAGGTTATTAGAAACAGAGTCTCGTGCCCAGGGTGCTCAGAGGCTACAGAGGCTATCTAAGGTTCAGGAAGACCATTTAATAGACTGGATTCTTACCCAGGAAGCCCTAGAATATCCATTAACGCATACTCAAATCAAGGAATTCGCTAATCGCCTACTCCTCGTCAAAGGAGACTCTATACTAGTAGGAAAAAATTGGCTTCAAGCCTTCCTAAAGCGAAATCTAGTTCTCAAGACTAAAAGGTATAAGTCTATAGACTCTTAGCATATTAATGGAACTATGCCTGATATAATTAAAGCCTAGTTCTAGAGACTATATATTCTAGAAATCTAGGCTATTTGTCTAGAAAATCGATATAATATAGATAAAGCTAATATTATAAAGGGCCTAGATATCAATAGACTAGTAGTAGGGAGCTCAGAATATCGTGAGATCTAAAAAAAATAGCCTAGTTCTAAAACTTGAATATCTTTTATTAAGTATATCTTAGCAATAGAAATAACACTTGATTTACTTGTAATTTTTAAAGGAAAATTAGTACAATAATAGTAATTTCTACAAGATCTCAATCAATATAAGGGCTAGCAATTTACTACTATCTCTAATAGATAGATAACAAATAATACTACTCTAGAATAGCTTAAAAAGACATTCCTGTCTCAGACTTATATAATAGAGTCTTGGTTTCTTATAATAGACGACTACAGAAGTCACGAAACTATAGAATTTATATATACTTATTATATTAATAAGGTTTACTTACTTTATTTACCTTTATATATATCTTATATTCTTTAGCCTCTAGATTTATCTATCTTTTCTCCTCTAAAAAACTACTATAGAAAGGAGCTTAGATATCTAGCCTCTATTACTGATTCAAGCCCTCTAGACAAGCAAAACTTTCTTATTTGCTACTAGATAGCTTGTACAAAGGCCTTATCTATTAGTAATATATAAAATAGCTAGAAAGTAACTAGTCTCTGGCCGCGAAATATAGCCAAGCCTCTTATAAGCCGTTTACTTCTTATAAATAGTAACCAAGATATTAGAATATTACAACAAGCTTTAGAAAGCTATAATAAGCCTATTTAAGCCTTAGAATTATCCCAGGTTACCTAAAGCACGCCTAGGAAATCAGCTGAAGTTAAAAATCAAGCCCTGGATTTCCAAGCCTTAGAAGACCCTGATTCCTACACTCAAAGGCTCCTATTTCGGAAGATCACCAAGGGTTTTGAGGAGCAGGAGTCCTTGATAACTAGCCAGGAGCTTAAAATACAGACTCTAGAAGCCAGGCTGGAGGCTACTAAGCCTAAAAAAAGAAGAAAGGTTCAGACAAGCCCAAATTCAAAATTCGCCAATATCAAGGCAATACAGCAGGCACAGGAGGAGGCTAGTAGGGCTATGAGGGCTGAACAGGCTAGAGAAGACTTATATGAAGCTAGTATAGCGTCTATAGGCTCTGATTGTATAGTGGTTGATTTATAATATAATTTTTTTAATGTTGGTTGGGGTAGTGCACGGGCCATTTTAGGTGGGCGAAAGGGGGGGGTGGGCGAAAGGGAGGGGTAGGAACTTAATGCTACATTGGTTTATGCTGAAATAGATCCTCTTCATTTGCAAAGTACTTACTGCGAATCGAAAAATTCTGGTATCTCGGTTGTACATTTTGTGAATGAGATCGTGTCACTCAGCTTCCTTTGACACTCTAATACTTGAAGATAATGCTAGATTGGATTGAGACACTGGCACTAGAGCGTAGTGAAGCCCCAAAAGCTATTTGTCAATTTAAGTTGCCAGTAACTTGCACTTTTCAGATCTAATAAACATATTTATAATCAACTTGATCATCCAACTCTTCTCCCGGAGCAAGTGCGGCGATCTTCTCATCAATCTTCTTATTATGCCTCGAAAATAGGAACATGACCAGAAACATCAAGGGGATTCCAAATGCAGTTATTCCTAACCCAGTGCCGAAACCGACTGGATACCTTGGCGCTTGTGTAGTAATGAAGACATTCGAAGACACAAAATTAGCACAATTCCCAATCCCCAACTGTACCGCAGTTCCAAAAGATTTTGATGCCCTACCTCTCAGATTCGCTGTCAAAAGTCCAATATACAATGGCATTGTAATGAAGGTCCCAAAAGCAATCAAGAACTGCGCAAAATATCGAACACTAGCAGGCTGGACTTGGCAATAATGGATAATCCATCCGACCATCGACAAACATGTAGCGCCTTGGATGAATGGCCATCGTTTATTCCACCGCCCACTGCCGAGTCCTGCTATGAGGGAGCCGATTACACCAATGATCCAAACGGGGATAGTCATTACTTGGGCGCGGCGGGAGGTCCAGCCTAGTTGGGAGAGGATAGTAGGATTGAAGGAGCTGATTGAGCCGGCCGACATATCGGCGCAGAAAAAAAGGAGTGTCCTAGTTTTATTGTTAATGGACTTTACGTGAAAATTTGGTCGAAAAAATACTTACATTAGCCAAATTCTGTAATCAAACACGGTCTTGGCCCACGAGACGTTATGAAGTTCCTTCTTTTCCAGACCTCGATCCGCCTCAAGTCGAGCAACAAGATTTGTCTTGTCAGTTTCATTGAGCCAAGTGTCATTTGCAGGAAAGTTGGGAACAAAGATAAAGACAAATATGCTGAAGAAGATCGTCACCAGTCCTTCGATGATAAAGATCCATCTCCATCCAGCATATCCTGCTGTTCCGTCCATTCCCTGGATTGCATAAGCAAGCAGCTGAATCTCGTGTTAGATAGAAAACTTGAAAACCGGGGTTAAGCACACTTACTCCACTGAAACAGGCACCAAGGTCACCAAAAGCAAAGAACATTGCAAACCTCAGCCCCAGCTCTTTCTTACGGTAATAACTCGCAATAAGCAGCCCTGCTCCCGCTGGTAAAGCTGTTTCACAAATTCCCATTAAGAATCTCACCCCAAGTAATCCATGATACGTATGCGTCAATCCCTGACACATAGCTAGAATACCTATTTCCAGATGTCAGTCCTTTCTTCTCTATTCCCAAAAGCTTACGAACTTACCAAGCACAAAAGTTAATGTGCCCAACCATAAATTTAGCCGATTCCAACTCATGGCCATAATAATGTTGCTAGGCACTTCGAACAACACAAAAGGGATATAGAATATCCATAATGCTGTATTATATCCATTGCTTGGCATTTTCAGTCCTGTTACTAGCCCAGCTAGTTTCGCATTTGCGATGTTGGTGCGATCAAGAAAACATATTAAATACAGAAGGCCTAAGATTGGAAGGACGCGGAAGTCGACTTTGGTTGTTAAAACTCTGTCTTCTTTTGGGGAAAGAGCAGGAAGGAAGGCTACTGAGCCAGTGCTGGTATTGTCTTTGTCCGAAGAGTTTTGAAGTGGCACGAAGGTCTTCTCGTCTATCACTGCTGGTACTTTCATTTCCGACATAATGGGCTGATTTCTTGCCACCTATGAAGTAGGAAGGTGACTAGAAAATCGGAAAATCGGAAAGTTGGAAGGAAGTCTGGAGATGATCTCAGATTTGTTGAAATCATTCGACCAGGATATGGATACTCCCCTTGTAGATATATGTGGTCTTGGCGAAAGCAGAGTCATTGAGTTTGTGATAAGATTACCGTGCGAGTCGTTGCAGGGATTAGTGAGTGATAGGGGTTCAGTTAGATTCCTTCGGCTGCTTGTTGCCGATCCACTTGTGGATATCCCACTTTTGGGACAAATATTACTGAGGCTTGAACTTGCGATAAGGGATCAGTATTGTGGGGAATTTGAGACCTAGATTTGGAGTAGTTGTACACTGTGAGCTTTGCAATAGAGAGCCGTCGGATACCTGCCGATGACATGTAGTGGAGCATGGCCAAAAGCTTCAGTGGAGACCTTCCACGAGTGGGAAATCCGAAAGCTTGGTAGCTTCAATTTTGAAGAACACGTCACTCTAACTGTAGCTACTTCAACTAATCTGAAGATCTCTCTAGTTTTCATTTTATTTTCAATCATCTTGATCATTGAATTGCGAGGAAGTGTTGTTGTAAAAATGGTCGGTTTGTTAGCGAACCGTGCCCAATTCGGGCTTATCCTTCCTTCAACAAATACTAGTGTAGAAGCAGAATTCAACCGCATGCTCGTACCAGGTATGTTAAATTTTACTGTCACACTTATTTAAAGCCTTTTCTAACAAATCTTATAGGAGTATCATGGCACAGTGGTCGAATTTTTGCGGCCAACCCAGATTTGTCTTCTTCCGAAGCAATGGTTGCTTTCCTGGAAGAGTTGCGAATTGAAATAAAGAGAGCAGTTCAGTCTGTAGTCCACGCCAAAGTTGATTTCCTCGTCATGGGCATGTCTGCCGAGACCTTTTGGGGCGGCAAATCTGGTGCAGACGAATTTGTCAAATTCATGGGTGAACTTTCTGGTGGGCTGGGTGTTACAACAGGAGCGGCGGCATGTGGAGCTGTCGTAAAGGCATACGGAGCGAAGAAAATAGGTGTCATTACGCCGTATCAGCCTGTTGGTGATCAACAAGTTGTGGATTTCTTTGAGCAGATTGGTTGTACGGTACATAAGATCATTGGGTTGAAGTGTGAGAGTGCGACGAGTATTAGCTTGGTAACGCCAGAAGCGTTAAAGGATGCTTGGAGACAGGTTGATGCGGAGGATGTGGATTTGCTGTTCCAGGCTGGGACAAATTTGTTGGCGGGGAAGGCAGCCGCGGAGCTAGAGGTTGAGTTGGGGAAGCCAGTTATTGCTATTAATACAGCAACAGTGTGGCATGCTTATAGGACGAATGGGATTATGGATAAAGTTGAGGGCTGGGGGAGCCTGTTGGAAAAGTATTAAGAGAAAAATATTAAGAAATTTAAGAAGCTCAAGTTCAACCTCTTCATAAATACGTAGATTATGAAGGCAATCAGCATTTGCCGGGTAAGGAGACCATATACTACATATATTTGACTATGCATATTACCTCAATTTCGCAACCTAAGTGCAAATACTCTGTATTATGTGGGATGGTGTGATTCTCGCTCAAGAAATGTAACTAACGCCCGCCTGGAAATATACAGTCATCAATCCCTCAACTGGGGCCTTTTCCTTCAAGAATATCTTATACTCCTGGTGGCCCGCACATTGTGTCTCATAATATTTCATGTCCTCTATATTCACGAATACCGACTTCGTAACAAAGGTATAGCCCTGGTCTCGTACATTACCCTCAGCTGGTCCTGCTTCCATCGAGAGGATATAGGGCTTGCCGTCCTGCAACTGATGTTAGTCATGTGTATTGAGATGAGAAGCCAGATTGTATACTTTTTGCTGGGTCTTGGTGAAAATTTCGAAACCTTGAAGTGCGATCTCTATCTTGTTGGCCGGTATCTTAATCATTGTCACTCTAGTAATTGGAGTAGCCATTGTTACAATTGACCGAATTGAGAGGCTGAATGGTGAGTCGACAATACTGAAGAATTTAGGCGCTGAAGGTACTTCCTCTTAGTCAAAGAGCTTCGGCAAGATTATGTCGGAAGGTTTCGTTTCGGGATGGATCCATGGATTTGAATTCCGGCATCGAGATATCCACGGCATGGTCTAACTATTTCATAATTCCATACTTCAACCTTTGCACCATATTCCAAAATCGGCTTCGGCTACCTGTACCCGACGGCATCTCCTCCCTATAATCGACAAAGCCTACAATTGACCCCACATCACATGTCATAATCACAATTCATATCACCTGTCTTGTAAAGTATACCAGCTTCAAACACCATTTTTCGATGTAATCACTCACTTGCACTCTCTCGCAGAACCATGGCTACGAAACACCCCGAAATAGCCATCCTCGGTGCTGGAATAGGCGGTCTCGCTCTCGCCATCGGCCTTCTCTCTCAAAACCCTCCAGTGCCATGTATAGTTTACGAAGCAGCCTCAAAGTTCGATGCCATTGGTGCAGGAATTGGACTAGGACCTAATGCTTTGAAATCGATGGAATTGATGTCGCCTGAGTTTGCGCGATTGTATGACGAGATCAAGGTTGGAAATGGCAGGGCAGAAAAATTACATGAGCAGTTTGAAATTTTCTCCGCGACTGAAGGTTTTGGAGAGAAGGAAGGGTGGAAAGGTGGAAGCGTCGGGCATAAGAGATTTACTAGGAGTAGCGCACATCGAAAGGCGCTGCTTGAGGCGATGCAGGGACTGATTCAAGAAGGTACAGTGCGATTTGGAAAGAAGGTCGTTGATATTACGCAGAGCGACAGGGAAGTTTCGATGCATTTCGCTGATGGTGAGGTGATCAAGTGCGATGTTGTTGTTGGTTGTGATGGGATTAAGGGGATGACGAGAAAAGTTGTTTTGGGTGAGAGATGGCCGCAAGAAATATCGGCAAAGTACTGTGATACTTATATTTATCGAGGAATTGCACCTATGAAGGAGGCTCGGGAGATTATTGGTGACTATGCGCTGGACGCGAAGTGGTTCATGACAAAGAGTAAAGGATGGGCAATGTACCCAATCACGAAGGGTGAAGAGGTAAATATTGTAGCGTTTATACAGGACAAGAATGGTTGGACAGGGGAGCAAGCTGCAAGAGAGGTTTCGAGGGAAGAAATGCTGTCTGAGTTTGTGGGTTTTGATGAGAGGTTATTCAAATTGTTGGATGTGAGTAGCAAACCTTTCCCGCGGTACACTAAGCTGACAACCCATAGTACGTCAAGCCAATGAAATGGCCACTATTTCATCATCCAGACACACCAACATATATCAACGGAAGGGTTTGTCTCCTTGGAGATTGTGCTCATGCATCGAGCCCAAGTCAAGCGGCTGGTGCAGGCCAAGGGCTCGAAGATGCCTTGATACTCTCTAGAGTTCTTAGTCTTGTCAAATGTTCTAGCCAGCTAGATGCTGCATTAAAAGTGTATGACTCCATTAGAAGGCCGAGGGCGCAGAATGTTGTAAGGGAGAGTAGGGAAGTTGGGGAGGCATACTTCCTAACACACCCGGATTTCGGTCATGATTTGCAAAAGATAACCAATGAAGCAAATAAGAGGCTGCCATTGATATGGTGGTATGATCTGGAGGGTGATGTGAAGAAAGCAGTGGTGGCATTCAACACCTTGACGCAGAATATGGTAGAATCCGACCTAACAAAGGAGACTATAATTGTATCCGAAATTGCAGTAAATACTCAAAGCATCCTAGCTTCATAACATGTAGATACCAATGCTAAATCCACATCATTCCACCATTTAATCATTCTAGGCCCCAAATCAGTACTTATGCCCCCGTTATTCAACCATAAGTGACGAAATTCCAACAAAAACTACAAGTATATGCCGCAGTTGCGCCAATAACTTTCTCATTTGTAGCTGTTGAGGCGAAGAAAACGCTGAATGCGAAAGCGAACGGGAAACCGAAGTAATAATGAGATATTTGTTTCTCGCTGTGAGAATCTCATCTAGATCATTGGGCTTATTAAGGAAGCTCTACTAAGAATTGCAATGATGAGCTGTGCGGTCATACAAGCAAGGCCACGAGGCCCGGCATACAAGGGATTCCACCCCATCCCGCCCCTATTCACTTTGACTTTGAGATTTCGATACCACATAATAATTTTGGTGAGGAAAGGATAGATAGAGTCAATGGGGGGTTGAGATCAAGCTTGGCATGGTCAATTTCCCAGCCGGTTTTAAGTTGCATCAACATATCTAAACATATCTGTTAGTACTGTTGGAATAAACGACTCCAGCCAATCGGATGACTAGTATGTCATCTACGTAACGAGGTCTTGAAGTCTTGAATCAGGGTAAATCAAGTATATTGCCAACAGCGTATTGTCTACCACTGTCTTGCTACTGTTGTATACTGTACTGTACAGAATAAAACTACGAAAGTCTTCAGGCCACATATGAGGGCAACTAGTGAGACGTGCTTGAAACGCGCACGTGCTGGCGCCAGTACTTGCCTGAGACTTCCAGGCCTCACTTCAACAGCCTCCTCATGTCGAGCTGTAGGCCTCCATTAACCTGTAATCTATCCTTTTCTTCCTATAACTCTACTCACAGCCTTCTTAAGGGCTGACAAGCCTTTGGCTATATGCCTAAAATGCCTGAAACTTTAATAACTTAGTTAGGACGTCCGTTAGTATTTCCTCTGTTAGATAGTAGTCTAGCTTGATTTTTCTATATTCTACTAGCTGTCTAGTATAATAGTATTGGACGTCAATATACTTGAAGTGAGCGTAGCTCTCTGGGTTCTCAGTTAGGGCAATATAGTTCTAGTTGTCGTTAAATATTTAGACTTTCCTTGAGTCGTCTAGAAACTATATAAAATTAAGCTTTTTAAGCAAGTCGCGAATCTATATTACTTCCTTGCTCCCTTGACACAAAGCAATATACTCTACTTCTATAGTTAAGATAAATATAGATTATTACTTTCTAGAGATTTAAGATAACAGACTACCTAAAAATGTAAATATAGACCTATAAGTCGATTTATAGTCTATACAATCTTTAGTATAATCTAAATCGATATATCTCTCGACCTTCCTTCCCTTCTTATTGTCTGAGAAAGAGATTTTATACTTGCAAGTACTCTTGATATATCTAAGTACTTATATTATATTATTCTAATACTTTCTAATAAATCTAGCTATATATTAACTCAATTATATAACTACAAAACAAATATCTAATCGCGAGCCTTATATTAGAAATATTAACTTGTTTATAACCTTACTATATTAGTCGATATTAGCTAATATATCCTTTTCAGATATAAGCTCAAGTAGCTCAAGACTAGTAAACAATATTCTAGCCTCGCGAGTATTTACAAGGCTATATTATAGTACTAGCTCTAATATTACTCTAAGATATATAAGAGCAAATATAAGTCTAATTATACTAGAACTAATAGGCTATATCTAAGGATATTTTGAATATACTAAAAGAAAAAGAAAAAGAAGGATCCCAAGCTCCTTTTCAAGCTTTACTACCCCTAACGTATAGACTCAAGTCCGAGGTTAGCCTATTCTTAACTTGTCCTATATACGACAATTACCTGACCAAGATATACGTGAAATGTTAACGTCACAGGCTATATTCTATAATTAACTCGTTTATATATATCATTTAAGCGATCTTAATTGTTCGCTTAATCCTATCTCTAGTAATTTCAAGCCCAAGGACCTTCTTGACTTCTCTCAAGTTTTTGATCTCTTAGTACTTGACTACTTTAGCCTTAAAGCTTTGAATAGTCTTCAAGTTACTCTCTAGAATAACTATATTATCGACGTATAAGTCTATAATAAGCTTACAATCCTCGCTAACGAAAATATAAATATCTACAAAGATAGAATATAAACTAAGCTCTACTAGACTTTTATATATCTTTAGATACTACTCGCAACCTGACTACTTCAAGCTATATAATAATTTCTTTACTTGTAAGACCTTTCTTATAGATACCTACAAGCCCTTTAATAGTTTTATATATATATCTATATATAATATTAATCGTATATATATATTCGCGATATCTATCTAGTAAATTTCCTAATCTAGATATACTCTAATAGCCAGAAGTATCTATAATAACTCAAAACAGATTATAAATAAGAATATCTCTATAAAGTCGTCTCTGAGACAATATAGTCTACTTGCCTTAGAGAAACTTATAGAGCCTCTACTAACCTAGGTTAGCAGGTATTACTAAAATCCTCGCCAACCTAGGTTAACAGAGATACTACAAGCTAGGAGGCTATTTGTCTCGTGATTCCTGGAGTTATATATAGATCTAATTTCCTCGGCCAGGCTAGCGAAATCTACTAGAGCCCTAAGGGGCCTAGTACGGGGTTATTAGATATATATATATTTACTTTGCTCCTTAAGAGCTTCTTTTTCTCTCCTTAACTTTAGATCTTCGAATAGGATTTGGTTCTTGTATACTTGACTACCTATAATACCTCACTGTCGTCTCATTATCTAAAGCTTACCTTTATATCTAAAAAGGCCTCGAGAATATTTAACGAGTAAAACACTCACCCGAAAGACACTCTTACAGGAATTAAGAAGTATAACAGGCACGTTGTCTAGAGTTCTTTAACTTAGAGTCACTATACTCAGAAGATCTTAATCTTTATTTCTACCCTTAATATATATAATAATATAGTACTAAAAAGACTCTCTCGAGCTAAGAGCTCCTATCAGGAGATATAAATATTCGGACAGTCAAATAATAGCTCGCCCCTCTAAATAATCTCGCCTACTAATATAATCTTAGCTTTATATATAGCTAATATATTAAAAGCAAATATAGCTTAAAAGAACAACGATCTATATAAACAACTAATATAAATATAGGCTTAGATTAATTATCTAACTATAACTCTATTAAATTCTAAAGCAAACAATCAAAAGAGCTCTTATGTGTCTTTTATATATTTATAATACTCTAATCTAATTATTAATTTCTAAAGATATAATATATCTTAACTATTATAGCTTTAATCTATAGTAAAGAAGAGTCTAGTATCTAGAATTACAAGCTTTCGACCAAGCTATAAGTATTATATAATAGTGACCTTAGCTTTTATAGGAACTTTAGAAGCTTACAAAGATAGCTATCAAAGCTTCTCTAGAAAGTCAACGAGAGTCAAGGACCCTGAACTATTCTCTGACGAAATAGTCTTATTCTTCTCGATATAAAGCAAGGAACTATACAAGAAAATACTCTAGAACAGAGATTAGTATTCTATAAAGGCCCTTAGAATAGTTTATATTTTCTCGATTACTATAGAAAAGGTTTAATATAACTTAGATATCCTATATCTCTCTGACTATCCCCTGGCTTTTAAGTCAATAAAAGATATAATAGAGTACTTGATGAGTTACTTTGAGATAATCGACAAACAGGCAGATATACGAGACGTATACTCTCTATTATATTAATATTCGCAGAAACGTTTTCGAGACTTCAAGATATACTTCCTGGATATAGCTAATCAAATACGAATAAGCTAGGATATCTAGCTTGACGATATCTTTAGAAGGTCGAATCTAAAGCTATAGAATAGATTGTTGCCTGTCCGACAAACCTAGAAAACTCTTCAAGATATAATTACAATACTTGATATTCTAGACAAAAAATTTGTTAGCTATTAACGCTGACTCCAAAAATATCCTATACGCGAATCCCTCTATAATCTAATTCTAGTTTTAGACTAAGAAGCTACTTTAGCACGATAGAACTATACCCCTCTTTCCTTGGTATAAGACCTTACTTTAATATAATAGTATAGTTTGTAACCTGCGGTATAAATCCAGAGTTAGTACTCTAGCGCTCCCCTGAGCACAGAGCCTCAACTTAGAGCTTCTCTAAAATATTATAATTGCTACAAGAGCAGTTACTTTGCGAAGAAATGTCTGTATCCGCGCAAAGAATATATAGTTTAGAAGATTACTTAGAATATAGTATATAAAGCTCAAAAGCTCGACGAGAGCAAGAAAGAGTACTCCGACTATTAGTCGGAAAATGAGGAAGCCTAGAGGAAAACTCCGCTCTAGGTATAATATATTCGATTTACGAGATCGATATATAGAAGTTAATAGAAGGTATAACATTTACTGTTTTTTATAATTTAAGTCTAAATAGAAATACTATTACTGATATCTATACCCTCCCTGATACTAGAGCCCAAGGACTTGGCTTTATTAATATATATTATATAGTAGCTATCTCTAAGTTCTTTGGAAACTACCTAATACCTTTACTAAGTCCTATTGTAATAAAAGGGTATAATAGCAAGAAGGGTAAAGAAGTAAAGTACTTCTTGGAATATATTCTTGTAATCGATAGACGCCGACTTATTAAGTTCCTATTTCTAATACTCGACCTAGAGAACTACAATTTAATTCTAAGCTTTTATAGTTCTTATACTATGACATCAAGCTAGATATATACTAACGACGTCTAATTTAGCCTCTAATACTTCCTCTGTACCCTTACTTTGCCCGGGAGCTTAAGTAATCCCTCTCTGAGCTTTACGACTAAAAGCCTATTTCTTAGTCTACAGAATACCAAAAAAAATATACAAGTACAATAGAGTATTTCAGAAAGAAGACTCTTAGTAATCAACTAGTTGTTACTCTTATATATATACGATTTTCCTGGCTAGGCTAGCGAAATCCTTAGTACTATCTACTTCCTCTACTTTGGCTATTACTAGAAATCTCGCGATTGATATTTATAAAATTAGTATAGTAGCTTTCTATATAAACTTGTACTAGAAAAAAACAGAACTCTTCTTAGTCAGCCTCTACAAGATCGACAGAGAACTAGAGAGCTATAGTACGCCAAGCGACAACTCTATAAACTTAGAAGAGATATAATAGAAGCTCCCTCAAATCTATTAGAATTACAAAGATATATTCTCTAAAGCTACCTTAGACGAGCTTCCTTCCTATCGACTAATCGACTACTAGATCTAGCTAGAGGGAGAAGATATACTAAGTCGCGGACCTCTATATTCGTAAACAACGGCCGAGCTACTCGTAGTAAAGGAATATCTACTTGAGAATCTCGACAAAGAGTTTATCGAGAGCAATTAGGCCCCCTAGAGCTCCTTAGTACTCTTTGTTAAGAAACCTAATAGCAAGCTACGATTTTATATTGACTTCCGAAAGCTTAATGTAATTATACAAAAGAACTAGTACTTACTCCCCTTAATTGATGAGATACTTACTCGCTTAAACCGCGCTTGTGTTTATATTAAGCTCGATATTCGCCAAGCATTTTACTGAATCTATATATACTCTGATTTCGAGGAACTTACTATTTTCTAGACGTACTATAGATTGTACAAGTATAAAGTACTCTCCTTTGGCTTAACGAATGGCCCGGCTATCTATTAGTAGTATATAAATAATATTCTATTTGACTACTTTAATATATTCTATATAACTTATTTAGACGACATCCTTATATACTCAGAAGACCCTCTAGAGTACAAGATATATATATACAAAGTACTTGAGCGACTATAAGTAACTAGACTTCAAGCTAATATTTAGAAATACGAGTTTAGTATAACTTCGACTAAGTATCTAAGATTTATAATATTAACGAATAATATAGTAATAGACCTAGAGAAGGTTATAATTATCAAGAAGTAAAAACTATTATACTCTATAAAAGGAGTTTAGTCCTTCTTAGACTTCTATAACTTTTATAGACACTTTATTCTAAAGTATAAGTAGATCGCAAAGCCTCTGACCAAACTTATCTATCTAGATATGAAATTCGACTTTAGCAAGGATTGTAATACTATATTTGAAAAGCTTAAGACCTACCTAATAGAAGCTCTAGTCCTTGTATACTACAATTACTCTCGCCAGATATACCTTGAAACTGATATCTCCGATAAAGTGTTAGTAGATATACTCTTATAACTAGGCAATAATTAATAGTAATATCTAGTAGTATTCTTCTCTAAGACTTTGGTACCTATAGAGCTTAACTACAAGATTTATAATAAAGAGATACTAGCGATTGTCTGCTCGCTTAGCTACTAGCGCGCCAAGTTACAAGGAGCCTTATACTAGCTTGAGATCTATACAAATTATAAAGTACTAAAGTATTTTATAACCTCAAAGAACTTTATAGCTTGCCAGGCCCACTAAAGTAAAGCTCTCTCCTAGTTCTACTTCTATATTATATATTGCTCTAAAAGATAAAACGAGCTAACTAACGCGCTATCCCGAAGGGAACAGGAGCTCGACCTACAGATAGCTGTAAAAGAGCAACTCTACTATAAGCCCCTATTTACGAAGGAGTAGCTCTCCCTAGAAGTCGCTAAGGAGATAAATATAGCGTTCTTAGAATTAGTGTCTTTTATAAATATAATCCTACGATAGAACAAGAAAAGTATAACGCTCGACATTATATATCTTCAAGCTAATAGCTAACCTCAGAGGGATTATATTCTTGAGGACAAGCTTCTGCTATACTAAGGTAGACTCGTAATACTAGACAAGGAATTCCTTTGTACTAAGTTTATCCAAGAGGTATATAGTCAAGTATTAAGTACTTACTCTAGAGTAGCTAAGATAGTAATATTATTATTCCCTCGCTACTATTAGTATAGCTTAGTAGAGAATTACAAGTATTATATATAAAACTATACTCTCTATCGATAGATATATTATATATATAACAAGACCTCTAAGTTATATTACTTACTCTTAGTATTTAAGTACTTATAATAATATATCTATATAGACTTTAAAAGCTTCTTAGAGGACAAGGAAGGCTTTAATACTATTTGTATATTTATTAATTATTTAAGCAAAGTAGTTATATCAATATCCTGCAAAAAGATAATTATCGCCAAACAGTTAGCAGAGCTCTATTATATCTATATCTATTAGTATTATAATCTCCTTGACTTTATTGTCTCAGATAAAAAAGTATAGTTTATATCTAGTTTCTAAAGCGCCTTATATATAATCTTAGACATTAAGGTCAAGCTCTTTATTACTTATAACTTTTAGACTAATAGACAAACTAAGAACTTAAATTAATATATTAACTAGTGTCTAAGACTGTTTATTAACTACTACTAGAATAACTAATTTTAGATACTTCTAGCTCTCAATAATATATAACTTGCCTTGCTATATAGCTCTATTAGTATATCTCCTTTCCTGCTCTCACGAGGCTACTTGCCTAAACGCTCGTTCGACTAATAAGCTCTTAAGCTCGTAATAACAGCTAGAGAGAAGCTCTCCTTAATCGAGGCCACAGAGTTTGCAATTAAATTATAGGACGACTAGATTGTAGCTAAGAGGATTATAATAAATATATAAGAGAGCAAAGTAAAACTTGTAAACCAAGAGTACTAGAAATTAGACTTTAGTATAAAAGACAAAGTATTTCTCTCAACTAAGTATCTAGTACTCGACAGATATAGTCAAAAGCTCGCAAAGTTCTAGAATAGCCTATTCGAAATTCTAGTACAGAAAGGCTACTTTTATAGGCTCGCGCTACTAGATAATATATATATATATCTAGTGTTCTATACTTGCTATTTGCGGAAGGACTCAAGTAACTTACTTTTAGGCCAAAAGAACTTATTGCTAGTACTACTAGTAATCGATAGTAATGAGGAATAAGAAGTAGAGAATATTATAGTAGTTAAGCTAATATATAGACGTCTAAAGTATAGAATAAAGTGACTCGGCCAAGATAAGGACCCTAAGTAATATCCTACTAGAAACTTTCTATATAGCCCCCACAAGCTCAGGGACTTTCATCTAGTTTACCTAGAACTCCCAGGACTGTTAGAGCGCTTGTTAAACTAAATTAAGGCGTAAGAACAGGAGATTGACTGTTACAATGAGCTAGAAGGAGTATCGAATAGTAGTATACCAATGACAGTAAGCTCGAGGGCGAGCTTCTTTCGGAGGGGGGGGTAATGAGACAATATAGTCTACTTGCCTTAGAGAAACTTATAGAGCCTCTGCTAACCTAGGTTGGCAGGTACCACTAGAATCCTCGCCAATCTAGGTTAATAGAGATACTACAAGCTAGGAGGCTATTCGTCTCGTGATTCCTGGAGTCACGTATAAATCTAATTTCCCCGGCCAGGCTAGCGAAATCTACTAGAGCCCTAAGGGGCCTAGTACGGGGTTATTGGATATATATATACCTACTTTGCTCCTTAAGAGCTTCTTCTTCTCTCCTTAGCTTTAGATCTTCGAATAGGATTTGGTTCTTGCACACTTGACTGCCTGTAATACCTCACTGCCGTCTCAGTCTCCAGGAACTTGTAAGAAGCCCTAAACGACTAATTATATCTTAAATCTGTCAAGTAGGTCTATAAGAGTATACTTGACTATAAATACTTACTTGGACCCTATAGGTCTCTTATTATATAATAGATCGACAAATTCCTAGATATTTAGTACCTAGAGCTTAAGTAGCTCGTCCTTAATTATATCTCTTTAGTAAGGCCTATATAGTCTATCGCTAACAGCCTCCTTATATATAGCAGAGATATTAAGCTTATTCTAGATAACCAATATTTGCTCAAAGAACCTCTTTGGATACCTCTCATACCTACTCTGTCTTGCTAGTACTTCAGCCCCCTCGCTTTGTAAAGTAATACTTCTTTCCTAGTCGCTACTAGCCTCAATAGCTATAGCTTGCGGTTTTATATCGACTATAATTGTGTCTCTGTCTATAAGATTGTCTTTACTAGCCCCCTAAAACTATATATAATCGCTAGTCCCTTTCTAGAGCTCCAAATTATCGTCAGCCCCTTTCTAAGGCTCTAAATTATCACTAGCTCCTTCCTAGAGCTATACAATATCTTCTATTATATCTTGCGGTCGATCTTGGACTTAGCTTTCCTCTAGCCTAGCCGCTAAGCTATCTGCCTAATCTACAGACACTCTAAGTAAATTATTCAAGTCAAAATCGACTAATTCTATAAGATCCAAAATATTTACATTAATATCTAGCTCTTCAGGCTTATCTGACTATATCCAAAACTTGTCTTTAGCAAACCTAGGAACTATAAAAATAATAATATCCTTGGCTATAAAATTATATAGTCTATACTACTTCGACATCAATAGATAGCCTACAAATATTGTCTTTCTAGCTATTAGCTCAAGCTTGCTATAAGCCTCCTTGGGTATATCAGTATATATAATATAGTCGAAGGTCTTGATATAGCTTATAGATATCTTACAACCTATAAATGCCTCCTCTAAATACTTGCTAGCTAGTCCAATAAATATATAGTTCTATAAATAACTAATTACTTCTACTGTAAATCTTTAGAACTTTAATAAAAGCTTCGCGTACTATAATATTAACCTGGCTATTATAACTAGTGTCCTATTTAGCTACTTAACTACTTTGTTCTACTAGAGTAAATAAACAATAGTCAACTCTAGTATAATCCCTTCTAGCAAGAGTATAGGCCTTGCTATAGCCTTGTATTCTGTTATATTATTATATTGAATAGCCTTGACCTTAAAGTTACTCTATAGCTCGATATATACCTTTTAGTAAGTATATTGTAACGATGTCTCTTTCTACGTAAGTGTCAGTTCAGAGTGTCTGGCTCACCTAGATCACCGGTGAGTGCTAGTAAACTAGCTATCGTTGGATTCAAGGGTTCGAGGTATCCGAATCACTTAGTCGCTATACTCGAAGGTATAGTCCGTTACTTCTGACTGTAAAGAATAAACTTGATATTCAGAATAGTACTAAGAGTTGAGCACGAAGCTCCTAACTAAGGGTAAAGACATTATTATATAGAGATCCCTCTTGCCTCCGCGCGATCTGCGCGATGTCGCCCAGAGCGCGCGCGACAAGTCGATGGTCGCGCAAGCGTGCGACCATGTCACGTGATTCTGATGGCCCCAGGGCCCCTTGCGTTCCCGAGATGCCTAAGGCTCTCAGGGCCCTGGGCCTTGAGAACCCCAGGTTCTCAAGGCCTCCTCGCCTATACCCGTGGTCGCAGAAAACAGCGACCAATTAACCGTACGACCGTTTACTTCCCATAACAATGAAATGGTCCCGTGATCTCGCACGTGACATATATATAGACAATAGTATAAAGTATACCTTGGTTAGTATAACTTACGATTTCTTTATATAGTCGTCTATAAATATAAATATATATATATTGCCTATGAACGCTAGTTTCCTATATAGACCCCAAAAGTCTGAAAATACTTGTACTAGCGGCTTTATACTTCTCTCAGGGCTAGACCTATTAATAATTTATACCTTCTTCGTCAAGGTATAAATATTATATATTGGCTAGTCGTCCGTCGGCTTAATTGCCTATAGCAGGCTACTGACGACCTTATATACTTCTTTAATAAGTTATAGACTAAGATACTTAAACCTCTAATACTAATAAATATATTTAGTCGCCTATCGGTCTATTAACTCTTCCTGTTGGTCTGTAGACTTTTCTTGTTAGTCTGTAGACTCTTTCTAGTAGTCTATAATAAGCCCTGTAGATATCGCGATTTCTATTAATATATTCAATATATATAATTGCCTTATTCTACTTGCGATACTTATCTTACGACCTTGATCTTTAATAATCAAAGCCTTCCTTTCGGGTAGAGCAGTAGTCTCTACTATTAGTCCCTTGTCTTGTAGCCTTGCTATAGAGATCAAGTTCCCTTTGATTTGCGGAATATATAATATATCTGTCAGGACTATACTCCTTATATATCTATTAATACAAATAAGTATTCTAATCCTTCCTCACTTAATATCAGGTAGTGTTGATCTATTTGTAGCTATTATAGGCTGCCTTATATACAAAGTTGTATACTTAATAAATATCGCGCGATCTAGTATTATATAGCTAGTCGCTTCTAAGTCAACTTGCTATTTCTAGCTATTATAAGCGACTTCAGATATACGCTAGTAGACCTCGCCTATATACTTATTTGTGACCTGGACTTTTTTTCTTGGAGAGAGGTTCTCTTTGACTTCTAAGGTTAAGAGTAGTCCTGTCCTGGCTTTCTTGGGTACTAAGTACTCAGTAGTATATTTATAGCCTTCCTCTATATATCTAAGCTAGCTAAAGTATTTAATCTTTATATATCCCTTCTTATTACAATATTAATACTTTCTCTCTTTCTGATTTCTTTCTCTGTCCTTTTTTCTGTCTATAACTTGCAAAGCTATCTTAGGCAATAGAGCTATAAGAGCTAGAGTAGCTAGCCTTTGCTCTACTTCTTCTAAGTATTCGATGATTACTTTTAGCTTGCGAATATTTTGTAGCTTTAGCTAAAGTATAATTAGTTTATAAGCAGGATTAATTGTTTATAGTAAGTTAAATAGAATAATAGTAGTCGACTTATCTATTGACTTCTATAAGGGGTCGATATTAAAAATATTTATTTGTATCTCTTATAAACTTGTAATAATCGAGTTTATTATTATATTTGGCTTTAGTATAAATTTATAAAATTTCTAAAGGGTAGTAGATAGCTATTACCTCTCTATAAATAAGTAAATATACTTGAGTATATCTTATTATTCTCTTATAGTCCTTAAATAAAATATTCTTGATAATATTTCTTGCTTATAGTATCTTATAATAACTATTCTAGCTTTTGTATCCTTTAGCTGATTTATTACTCCTGTCGTAGTAGGCCTATCCAGGTCTGCTACTTTCTCCTCTACTATTTTATTGTCTATACTCTTTATAGACGTTTCGGCTCTTTGATCTAGTGGCTCTATAGCCTCCTAGGTATCCTTGGCTTCAATCATAGCTTGAGTTATCGTAGTCCAAGACCGGTAGTTCGTGCTAGTCAACTTGGCGATTTCAACTCTCTTGATAGTCGAATCGTCCTCCATTTCGTAACCTTAGACTCTTGACAGTAATAGCCTGACTCAGGACCTCTTGTTGCACAGCGAAGTGCTCCGGGCTCATAACCTGTTGGAATAAACGACTCTAGCCAATCGGATAACTAGTATGTCATCTACGTAACGAGGTCTTGAAGTCTTGAATCAGGGTAAATCAAGTATATTGCCAACAGCGTATTGTCTACCACTGTCTTGCTACTGTTGTGTACTGTACTGTACAGAATAAAACTACGAAAGTCTTCAGGCCACATATGAGGGCAACTAGTGAGACGTGCTTGAAACGCGCACGTGCTGGCGCCAGCACTTGCCTGAGGCTTCCAGGCCTCACTTCAACAAGTACAAATAATTAGCCATAGTCACATGACTTATCACATGATGTAACTAGTCCTGATTAGGTTAGCGTGGCGGGAGCCATGGAGGGGTATTCAAGCCCCTGCTCCTTCTACAACACAAAACATCGACGATTCAACCAACAAATATAAACAGCACGTCACGTACGATACGTGATTTGCTCTATATTACTGGTGAATCGACAATATCATTTCTTCACCTGAGGTTCGTTTGTAACTTTCGCTCCTAGTGGGAATACTGGGACTTGTTTCAGTGACTTACTGTGAGCTTTGAGTAGTCACCACACCCTCTCCATTTTCGCCTCCAAAATCTTAGAAAGTTCTTTTGTGACTGTGGCTCATCTGCATCTATACCGTTAGGGATCCTTCCACATGTCCAATATAATCCAGAGTCGGAGACCGAGAGCCTGAAATTTTACTCCTAGATATACTCATCCTCAATCCTTCCATTAATTTTTTAATGTCACTTTCTATTGATCAATGTCATTATGGTAAAGACTCAGACTGAGGAGGTGTATATTTCTGAACCTGCAGAACTCGTATTGTCTAGATTTCCGACGGTGAAGTGCCTATGATAACTTCTTTCATACCGTTCTACCTTTTAATATTCGATTTTGCTTATGGAGGGATTATTATTGACTTGGCGAGCGATTAGGACATATATTTTTCCTGTGGCTGGGTGTGGTCTTAGATTGCCAGTATTCCTGCACCAAATTCATCATCTCTCTGCCAAGGCAAATGATCGATCCTGCAACGGTACATACTAGTAAAATTATTAACGGGGTTGCTATGAATACTATCAAAGATGGCATCATTTTGTGTAAACCCGTAGTTTGGATTTCTGCTCCCTGCAATAGAGTCGATTTAACCTCAAGATAATTTATTGCTGAACCGCTCAATAATAATTTTAAAAGTAATCCAGCAGAAGCGGCAACATGAGATAAAATAGATGTCAAAATAAACAGTTGATGTGAATAGATCATCCATTGCACCATAATTAAACGCTGTCGTGCATGATACACAGGGTATTCGATTTACTAGGTCTACCAGCTGAATAAAATCTTAGCTTCAATCTCATTCTATTTAGCATTTTACACCTCTCTAAAATGATGGCGCACCCGAAGATATTGTAGCAATGAAACTTTGCATTAAATACGTATTTAAAACTTAATATATCCATGAATTTGAATTGGGTATTTATGTGCTGTAATTATGTGTCGCCCCGCAGTATCGCTCCAATATCATCCCAACGCCAGTCTTGCAATTGTCCATTTGAATCGTCCATGAAAGATATCTGGGCCCAAAACTGCGGAATGTTCTCATCCGTCATGTTTGTATCGTCAAATGGTATAACCTCAGTCAGGATCGTGTTTGGTAATGACGGACTTGGTTGAGGAGCTGGCAACTGACAACCAGCGATTGGTGTGAGAGGCCTCGACATTGATGAACTATCGCTGCTCGGGAGAAGAGCTCGAATTGGTGCCAATCGAGGTGTTTGTATTGGAGCACTACCGCTGTTGGGCTGCGTAGATGTAAATTGGTCTGCCATAGCACTTACGTCAATCACAATGACTGCCCATTTTTGCATTGTTCCTGGCATCCTAGGATCTCGACATTGCCTTGTTGAAAGAGCACCAAGCTTTCGGAGAATGTTCTGGGACTCCATTGCGGAGTGTGGTCCATGTTGCTTGACTTGGCAGATGATATCGAGAACAAGCACGAGCGATGCCGTAAAAGTGTAGAAGATATCCCACCATGTCAAAGCATTGAATTTGTTGATCGACTCCAATTTCAGCATGAGTCTACCTAGTTGTCGCCCGGAATCTATGCAGCTTTCCGACACTGTGAGCAGAATGTGAGATGAGGATCCATCGACTGTTTTTGACATTATGGTAGCTCGACGTAAGAGCGCAAGGCGGGAGCTAAGCACAACCGCATAATAGAATTGCGCATGCATTAAAAGAAGTGGCCTCTGCGAAAATGGCGCTAAAGAATCCAAAACATCTAGGCGTAGGTGGAGAGGGAGAGCCTCTTTCCATCTCTCGAGATCGCGTAGGATACCTGCTGCTGGTGATAAAGGTTTGCTATACGTGTCGTCTGTGAATGATGCGCCAGCCCGAGCAGGGTTTAGCACTCTGCACGCCGATGATAGAAGGACAACTAGTTTGTTGGACCATTTCATCAAGTCTTGGGGGCAATGCCCTGCGACGCCAACAATTCTCTCATTCGGACAACTGACGGCAGCGACATTGTGCGCAATAGCGCTTGGACGATCATATGAGGATACTTGCATTTGTTCGAAAGTGTAGAGTGTCCACCAGAGTTGTTTTCGAAGCTCCCTTCCTAGCGGATTCTGTATGTGCTTGATATCGTCACGATGAAGACCGATGGCAACTGCAATTCGAATGGCCGTCCCTGTTAAATTCCAGCATGCGTCTCGATGATTTGTATTATGCAGATGTAGAGCAGCGAGCATGAGGGCTTGTACTGTGAACATGTTCGAGGTGAAGAAAACAGTTGGCAGGAGAGTTTGTGCATGTTTCCACCATTTTCGTTCTGCTTCCTCAGGAATGGTAATCAATGCTACTCGCCGAGCAAGTATAAGGACACATAATAATCCGCAAAGCCATGCTGGATCTGTTGGCAGTGATGAGGCTGTCCAGGATTCGTATTGCTCTCTGAATGAGGCTTCATGGAGGACACAAAAATCGGGATGGATAACTTCGAAATATGCGTCAATGAGGGAATCTAGTATTGGCCCGTCTATTTCTCTGACCACGTCTGAAGGGGAACTGCAGTCGCTTGGAGTGTTATCTGAAACAAGTTTTTCATTCTGCTCTCTGCCCTCATTGGTTAAGGATGAGTTAGATATTCCTGGAATCTCGTCTGCAGCGTTGCGTCCAAACATAGCAAATTCGAGGGCAGAGTAATTCCCGATCAATCGGCGTAGGTTCAGATGAAAAGAGAAAGAGCTTGCGGGACCAATATACTGCACCTGCCCTTGCTGATCTGGCATGAGAGGAAGAGTAGACTCATCCTCTTGCGGATTGCCGGGTTTTTCTAGCTCATTACTAGGCGGATCCTCAATCACTGGTAGAGGTATTCCGAGTGATTTCCCTAATTGTTGCATTTCTTCAATACTTGATAGATCTGCCTCCGGTACGAGACCTTTGACTAAGGATTCCAACAATGTGAGCCTTCCCCCCAATCCCTCTACACTTCCATATATGCGCTTCTTGCGTGGCTGCGTTGTACTGCATGGCAGTTTGTGAAGCTCACAGTATCGACATTGCGGATGACCGAGAAGTCTGTCACACTTCTGTTTTCTCGTTTTACATTTATCACAACTCGTCTCGGTACGTTTGCGCTTTTCTGGTGGGACTCGTCGGTTGTTTGTTTCCATGGCAAGACGTAGACAAAGGAAGGAAGGAATTGCCTGTTTCGTATGGACGACTATGTGGCCACAAATATCTGTGCAATGCTTTGAAAAGCTGGAGGATGGCTATGGACATAGCAAATAACTCAGCCATTTGTCAAAGGTCCGGGAACACCTCCCGGGGATTATCTTATCACCCCCACCTTTCCACCTTATCTCCAAAATTCTCCATATTCCAAGGATCCCTAAAATTGGGATCTATGTAAGGCTAGGACTGACATGAGAAGGGTTTTTTATGACCCAAGAAATCCATATAAGGCTCGGGGTTGGGGAGTCATTCAATGGCTCCTTGATATCGCAGACTGGAGAGAAGCGAACATAGTGTGAAAATCAAGGTAACATAAGGGGAGAAGTTATCCGTAGGATTGGCAGCCCAATACGAAAAGTTATTGAATACTTCCGGATACCAGAGAAGTATGCAGATGGATTTACAGATGCTGGTTCTAGACATAGAACTCATAGATGAAGATAACAAGAGCGGAGGGGAGGAAAGGATGTTGAATTATGAGGCTGTCTAAGCGATAGACCCTTGCCTTTGGTCCCACTACGTCACCGCCGTGATTCGCGATACCGCCAATTCGGGTTTGCTGCCCAAGCTGAGGTTACAGCGCTCCCAGCGTCGCACAACAATGAATGCGCCCCAAGGCAAACAACACACGTTGGGAGTGTGACACGTCTTTTCCCTTTGGAATATATCTTCATCGCGTATAGGTCTACTTTTACCTTCTCTAAACTTTGTCGTCCCGAAGCTCGACAGTCCGAAACCCACTATATCGAGGAAAGGGATATCAACAATCATCATGCCTTCAAAAATGGTTGAAGCGACGACCGTGTCTTGCGTATTGGTGGTTATGGGAAACCTGATCGCGCAGTTTATTCAAGCATATAAATCTCAAGTATATATTCTAGTGAGCCTACCTTTTACTCTCTGCTAACTAATTGCAGTCCTCTTATACCATCGACTACACCAAGATTCTACAATTCGTTCTCTTCAACGCGTTGAACACCCCTCCAAACTTCCTTTGGTACGTAAAACATGCATTATCCCCAGAAATGCGAATTTACTGACCTCCAGTAGGCAAGCATACCTCGAATCCACGTTCCCCTCTACCTACCCCGTCCCTTCCTCATCCGCGATCCATGCCGCTGTCGATGGCAACGAGAAGGAGCTAGACCGCGAAGAAAAAACCCACGAAATCGTCGAATCTAAACTCTCTGTTCCCAATACGATTATTAAGTTTGTCCTCGATCAAACAATTGGTGCGGCTGCGAATACCATAATGTTTTCACTAGCCTTTGCGGGGTTCAGAGGGGCAACATTTGAACAAGCTCTGTGGGCAGCAAGAGATGAGCTTGTGCCATTTATGGTCGCTGGATGGAAGCTTTGGCCATGGGTTAGTCTAGCAAACTTCACTTTAGTACAAAGCGTAGAAATGCGACAACTATTAGGGAGTTTGGCTGGCTTGATATGGAATGTCTACTTGAGCCTAGTCACTTCCTAAGTGCTAGCAGGTGCGACAACAGGAAAGGAAGTTAAGAACACATCAATAGTGATACGGTGAGTTGAACGATAGATGGTACTAAGGATATAGAAGATACATGGGGCGTTTCACAACAAATTAGGCTGCAGCTACAGGATCTTTCACAAGTGGGGTGGAGTTTAGTTGAGGATTGTTGCTTATATTGCGGACTACTGACCTAGATACCAATAAAGCGTTCAAGATTTACTGGATAAAATTTCCTCTACATCTCCATTGTGACTTAAAGCCTTGGTAACGCCCTTTTCCGGCTTTCTGAAGTAATAATTTATAGTACTGAGGAAGCGCAACTCCCTTTATAGCACCGTACCCCCCACCCCCCCCCAACTTAAACCTCTTTAATGCATGACTTTCTGCTACTACACTCTAGAAAGTGATCAAGGGTGCTTACTCGTATCGGCACTTCCATAACGCACAACAAACATGAGCGTTCTCCAAGATTCTACCATCCCTACATACATAAAGCTTTTTGATTTCAACAAAGTTCATATCATCTAGGCGCCTCAAGTTATTCCTCGGCCTCATTGTCAATCAGCAGTAAGCGATAAGCCAAACAAAAGCAGCATCCACCAAAATTCCTCCTTTGAAACACGAGTCACAATGGACAGCAGCACAAAAAAGAGACTATCAAATGGCTTCATTCACTGCCACATCAGACATGTATTTCTAACAAATATTCCACTTCAACGCATTGATGAAACATATACTAATCAGATCCCATCTATATCCTGCTCAAACCTGTTACAGAATTACATTGTTGCTTATTTTTTAGTTTAGAGATTAAATATCTACTTAAGCTACTTTAAAATAATGTTAGAGTTAGTGTACCTAGATTTAGATTATACAAAGTATTATCTAGGAGCATGAAGCGTAGTCTAATAGCTTTACTAGATAATAGCTAGTTAAATAATTGTAAGAGAAGGGTAAAACTAAGTGGTCGAAAAAGAGTTGCTCAAATTAGTGTCTTGCTGCTATTCTCAAAATCCTATGCTTACATAAACTAGTCGCATAGTAAAGCGAACTATGAGTCAGGTATGCTTGCCTTTGTTATTGATAAATGAATGTATTTGAACAACTGCGTAGAAACTAAAATGAATGACCGAAGAGACGGAGAGATGTTACTTGAGACTTTTATTGCTTAAAGTTACTTTTCATTGATGGTATTATAAATATATAGAGTTGAGCAAAACTTTGAAAGACCAATTAAATTGTTCAACAATGGCTATATTTCTTTGTTGAGGAGGGTCCTTTACTGAACAAAACACTCACTCTCGATAAAACAGCAGTATTCATTTTCTCTGAGCTGAACAAAGAAGTTGGATTGACTAAAGCTTGTTCTCAATCCACTTAAGAAAACAAAGCCAAATACAAGGCACAAATAGACACGAATTCAGCACCCATATTGTTCGTTATCAATCATCCACCAGATCCCTACTTCTCAATACCCGCACGTGTTCATATCCTAAGACATTTTATCCTACTTGGCTCTATCTCCTAGAGAGTTACTCCTCCCCAGATACTTAAATTAACAAGCATGGAAGCCACAAGCCTCGCAAGTCTTGAAGCTAGTCCTCATACGGCTGCCCTCCCAAGCTGCACCGAACTCCAAACTATAGCTCAGCCAAAACCCCAAGCGCTCCCACTTGCTCAGTCCATCGACGGGCCGATTCTCGTACAGCAAAGCTCCATATCAGGTTTTAATAAGTGGAAAACATGGCACGCACTGCTCTTTCACTGCTGCGGTTCATCTTTCGTTGATATTCCGGCACCAACATCGGCCCTTGCTCAGAGCCCAGTACCTAAATGCTCAATTTGCAGCTGTAAATGCTGTGACCTCGTCAAAGGAATCAGCACAAAGCACTGTAGCGCCTGGGAAGCCGCTCAGATGCAAGAAGCTGAGCGCCGCAAGAGAGATAACACGTGGCTGAGAGAGTTGGAGAAAATTCGGACAGAGCAAGAACAATTTATTGTAGGCGAAAAGTGTCGTAGTGTATTTAGCGAAGATACAGATGTTGGGCTAGGAAGCAAACATAGAGAGGTTAGTCCGAGACCAATTGAGGATGGGAAGGATAAAAGGTCGAAACAACTTAGTAATCTGGATTTGGAAAGCTTGTCAACTGATGGGTCTGACCAGGGAAGCATGGAGGGAATGAAGTCTCCATTGAAATCTCCAGGACCCGTTTCGTTTACCAGAAAACAGAAAGGCAAGTGGAAGGGGCAAGATGGCGATGCGACGTCCGAATTTTCAATTACTAGCATGAGAGTGGTTCGGACTGATGCTGCTGACTATATTAATAACTCTGACGTTGATGACTTCGTCTATGACGGTTCTCATAACAAGACTGATTACTCTCTCCCAGCCCCAGATTCATCTCTCGGTCAAATCGCCGAAGAAGATGACGATATTGTTCAAAGACAAGATGAGCGGGAGATTGACGAGATTTTCAATAGACACGCCTAACTGTACTTTTGTAGAGCACAACCACCGTCCGAAAACCCTGGTCCGTGGTAAGCTTAAACTTACACAGCCCTCTGTAACCAGCAGTAATAGAATCATAAAAGATATAAATATCTCTTAATTATGTTTTTTTAACAGCAACCTATGACCTACTTTTTTTTTTCAATCAAGCTTTAATATTTTCATCCCAGCCTACTTTTGCCCATCAGGTAAAGCAGTGGTGTGCGAGTTACCTCACTTCTGAGTACCGGTGGGTAAGTACCAACTAGTAATACTAAAAGCTATATTCTGATAGGCATATATCCGTATAAATGCAAGGGTTTAGCATAGAGGCAGCTTGTGTCATGCTGTATTTTCTATCCTGATGGAGGGGTTATTATCACCTCACCCAAACTCAAGCTCTTTCTTTCCTTTCTTTAGCGATTAGTTTATCGAATGATAATACGATTATTTCACTAGCGAAGAGATTACAGTATATTAGAGAGTTCAGTAATATCCGATTGCCTAGGTAAACGTGGGTTTTAGCTAGTCGTGACAATAAACTTATGTAATTCTCATTCTGAAAAAGAATCTAGGTGTCAAAAAGAAGAAAAAAAGAAATAAACACCTTCGTACATTAGATAACCAGTCGTTGCCCAAACTCAGATCTACCCCGCTTGCCCTGGCACAAAATAATTCTCCTGGGCGCCATCAAAAGCCGTGGCCTCGCCATAGCCCACACTACTAGATAGCCAATGGTTACCAAAACCCATATCCATCCCTGCCAAAAAGTCATTCTCTTGAGCACCATCCACAGTCACGTCTCCCCCATAATCCTCATGATTAGATAAAAAATCGGTGTCAAAACCTGCGTCTATCTCTACTAAATAATCCTCTTGGTTTCTGTCGATATCCATGCCTCCACTATAATCCGCGACCCCCGTGATCTCTACCCTTTCCAAATTTGTGTCTTCGAGACCAAGCTGCGTCCAAAAATCCAACTCCGCTTTTTGAGGGCCCAATGTATCGGTATTATTAAGTGCCAAGTCTCTTAGATCATTGCCTGCCTGTTGTAAATACTCTCCGTACTCATATTCGCTTGCCTCTGTTTTGTCATCCTCGGGTTCTTCCTCCTCAGATATCTTATCATATACTTTTATTGCCTCGTCATATCTTTGCCCATAATTCTTCATGAATTCCTCCCTATCTGCTTCTATTGTCTCCATTGCCTCCTCAATTTGCTCTCTTTCGATCCCCTTAAATCGGGGTTTCTTGTTCCTTTGTTGACAGTAATCCTCAAAAGACAACTTGGATGTCTGAGGCTCGTGTATATTGTCTCGAAGATAGGGTTTTGAATCTGCTATGACCTCTGCTACATTGTAGCCACATAATATTAGAGCTTCGATCCACTCCTCCTGCCGTCCATATATCAATGATATATCTGATGGCGTATGCCCATGATCGTTGATCGCGTATACATTTGCACCGGCAGTTATAAAGACCATGAGGAGATCTTTTGGTTCGGTGAAAGAGAGGATATATTGCCACGGTGTTCCACCGAAGCCAGATTTTACTTCTGTTTTTGATACCCGTTGGTGAAGGCAGACATTTCTAAGAAGTGTATGGAGAACTGTGTCTCCATTGCTGTCCCGACATGAGATGTTAGCTTTTCTTTGCAAGAGAAAAATTGCTTTCTCGACAACGTCGATTGTGGTTGCTGTATAATATCCACAAATATCCGCTAGAGCTGTCAGGGGAAAGCATTCAGAGCCGTCGTATCCCTTGTATGTCATGTTCAAGTTGACAAACTGCTGTCCAAAGTCCAAAATATGTTTTAAACTTCCCTGGCTTGAATTAATACATATAAAATCGTTTAAAACTAGTTATACTGACAAATGACAAGCTGTGGATAGCATGCATGAAACCAGTTACAAACCTACCCCACCCAATATCCATTTCGAGAGAGGGGTCTCCACCAGCTTGAATTAATATTCTAACACAATTTTCTCTTCTATGAAGCTCTTTCTCGTCGGATTCAGCGTCATTGTATCTCCCATCATACATGAGCCTGCCTTATATTAGACTTCTCCCCACTGCATGAGACCAAACATAGAAACATTGTCTAGGTTAATGTTGCTTACTGAGAGAAAGGCATAATAATGTATGACTAAACTCACCCAATATACTGCTGGTCATTGAAGTCGGGCTCAATTGCATTTACATCAGCACCTTTGTCAACAAGAAACTTGCATATATCAGGTTGTGTATTCCAGCCTGCATACTGTTATCTGTTAACCCGGTTTTCCATGATTAAATCAAAGAAAACTCACTTTAAGAAGTGACCTTCCTTCTTCGTCGCGGTCCGTCAAAGATGCAGTCCCTTTTGCAAGGGCTTCAACGAGCTTTTCGACTTCGCCAGACATGACAATTCTGAAGATTTCTGAATCATTTGGGCGGATTGCCTGATAGGTTATCTTTGCCACTGGATCAAGATGCGGAGTAATGTCAAATATAACGCGGAAGGAAGAAGTACTCCGATCTCTTCGTGCTATTGTGATGCTGGCCGCGAAGTCTTTGTCTGATGTATTTATATCATTCCTTTCACCGGAGACCTGAACAGAATCACCAGAAAAATCCCAGAATGCAGTACGTACACTCTCGTAAGGAGTCTCCCAATCAGAACACCGATAGCTACTAGCCAAGAGGGTTCTGGCAAGGTCCTGGTGCAAGAGCGCGTGTATGGACTTACTTGCTCCTAGATCTTTTCAGTATATAATATCAAGAAGATAGAGTTAGTTTATAGTCACTTACCGTTCCAATTTTGATCCACAACTAATCCTGGAGCTAAGTTCATTAAATTTCGAATTCGTGTAATATCATGTTCTACAATATCAGCCCTTGATTCAGCATAAGTAAACACGTCGAAGGGATCCCTGTTGTAAGTTCTGTGCTCGGAACTGAGGATTGATTGGAGATCATTGAAAACACATCGTGCTTCCTGAGATTCTAGGAGAGGCTTTGAAACTCGAGCGTAGTTGAGGAGTCTCCCTATGACAGACTTTTGACCGTTGCCTGAGAAGATTGATTCAGTGCCTGGAAATTGGGATTGTCGAAGGATAGGCGATACCAATTTGGAAGAAGACACTGAGCTCGTATAGATGCTTATACAGCTTTGTAGCGCTATACTAATCAGTGCTGTCTGTTGACGGAACCAAAGAAACTTACGTGAGGGTGGATTCTTGGACACACATGGGTCATCTGCCCCATTTTCCTTTAACCAACGAGACAATTTCTTCGGATCAACTAGATGCTTTCTAACACGGACAATGCTGTTTTTCCATAATACACGTGTTCGGTGCTGGATATGTTTCACGATTGCTTTTCGCTCGTCAAACTTCACGTTGCGCTCGAGGCCCATATTCTTGATCTGGAGTTTGTATTGACGTAGGCTGTAGCAGTATCAGCAAATGCACCCAATTGTTCAAAATTTTATAAGAGAGCTTGGTCACATACGTCGCTTTTATTCTAAGGTCTTTATTCATAATGTCGCGCAGCTCCTCGATAGTTTTCTTCTCAGTGACATAAAGTTGTCTGATTCGACCTTCATGAGGTTTCCAGTTTGTCGCCGAGATAGTTGCCGCCTTTAAGGCTCGCTTTCGCGTCGATAGCTGAGATTTTTGCTGCTGAAAATTGGCTAGTCCAATGATCTGCGGATCATCTTGAACTTGAGAAAGCAATTTTTTCTGTGCAGAGGGGGGTAGGCTCTGTGTCGGTGGGATTTTAGGCGGCATAAGGCTGTGGTCAACCTGCCAAGCTGGAGGGTTGAATGTTGTAATTGAAGATTGAGGGAATGGAAGTAGAGTCATCTCATCTATCGGAAAATTTATGTAGTATTGGCTATCTTCTGCAAATATTTGTTGGCTGTTGGTAGGGGGAAAGTTGGCATGTATAAGGCTGGGATCAGCAAGCGGGGGGACAGGCTGTGGCAGAGGAGATGCATCCATCTCCTCTATTTTCTTTTTTTGTAGGCCGATATCGTAAGAAAAGTCTGCCATCGCTTTGTGACTATTGTGATGAACCTACTGAACGAAATGATGAGAAATTTAAACAGATGGAAGGTGCGCTCGACGGTTTTATAATATTTAAGTTGTTCTAAGAAATCCTCCGGGCGCCTTGTAACCTTATGCAACCAGGGTCACGAGATAGGTAGGCCATTGGGCTGAGGCACTCTTGGACACAACAAAAAGTACTATCTTGTCAGCCTGCCTCTGGCGATGTTTCGTGTAACTCTTGGCAACGCCTCTCTGCTGGTGAGTGGTGTAAAAAGTCCCTTTTCTTTTGTGAGAACGAGGCTAAAAGAGAAACATAGCATCGGGTTAGACTACAAAGGTCATTCAACTCGGGATCCTTTGGCGCACCGAGATAGTACTTTTTACTTAGGCTCCGGTTTTTTGGGAATCTAACCTTATTGTCGATTCACCAGTAATATAGAGCAAATCACGTAGGCGTACGTGACGTGCTGTTTATATTTGTTGGTTGAATCGTTGATATTTTGTGTTGTGGAAGGAGCAGGAGCTTGAATACCCCTCCATGGCTCCCGCCACACTAACCTAATCAGGACTAGTTACATCATGTGATAACTCATGTGACTATAGCTAATTATTTGTACCAACACTTATGTATAGTACTTTTTCTTCCTACTTCGTGGTCCCAGACCCGCGGAGGGGTTATTAGGCTTCGCATATCTTAGCCCAAAATCTAAATACTTTTTATTCTCGAATTTCTTTTTCAAAAACATTGAAAATTATCAAATTGTACTTGGGGAATCGTATACGTAAGTTATTTCTGGGTACCTCGATTTCTACCCAACACACCCAGCTAATTTAGCAAGGATGGGACTCTCTACAAATGATAAAATTGCTCTGGCTACTCTCGCCCTCAGTATTCCCGGCATCATTGCTACAGTTATTGGAGTAATCATCAGTTATCGAAGCTTGAAGCAAAGTCAAGCTTTGCGTAAGTTTAGCCCTCGTCTATTCTTTGGACAGCAATCGGGTGCCGTCACTAAACTCATTTTGTAAAGGTCAGAAGTCCGACGTCCTCCCAATCTACAGGCCTCCAATTCACTACATAAATCCTCATAAGATGGGACCGGACATGTATATTATGCGGTTTAACACAGTAGAACCCCTGGGGAATGTTGCATATCCCGTGATTTGCATAAGGCAGAGGAAGAAGCATTTTAGCTAGAAACTTGCCGAGATAGACTTTAAAAGTATGCTTATGGTCTACAGAGATATTTCTGATGCAAGGGACATATCACTGGGGGACTGAGAAAGTAACCACTGGAAATAAAAGTAAAACCTGGATTATAGTATTTTTACAAATTTACCAATCAATTTCCAATGGATTGTTTACTTTCCCCTAATATGATCAATTCCTCAATATTGAAACGTCAACAAACCCACCCAGGCATTTTACACCAAGATACTAGTACAATTCTACTTTATCCCTGCGGTGATGGTACCTGGGAACCATTAGAAACCGGCGCCTTCGTCGAAAGTTGTTTAATCTCATCACCATTAACTTCAAACTCGCACCCAGTACTTGAACTTTCCCATCAGAATAACTCGTCTCGCATTTTTCTTCTTCCTACTTCAGTTAGTCCCTTGCTTATGAGGGAGACTGTGATCTTGGGGAGCAGCAGAGGAGGTTTATATAAGTGGTAGATCTGGATCTGTGAATTCAATCCGAATTTCGTAGCCCGCGCTGGCCGTCAATAATGTGATCGTGTAGAGCATATCAACGGATACCTAGGTACGAAGAAGCAAGCCGACACACTCGCCTACGCCTGCACCGCGGAGGCAAGTCCGTCGAACCCCGAGGACATCCTTAATATCTCTTCTAATAAAACCTTTTCCCGTGTGAATCCATCCACATTCCTATTTTAAAATCGCAAAAGTTCGATGGTAGTTGGGAAAGAGGACAGCTAGCGTTAGAGTGGATTATAGAGGAAGTAACGTAAGAATGCACAGAAATCCCAAACATTCTAGCGAATTTCGTAACTTTGGCCCATAATCATACAGAAAAAACCGTAAACCCACCGTTCAGTGCTCCTCGCATGAAGATTCCCAATCACCTGACGCAACTATTCGATACACAATCACTCCAATTGTGGGCGCAACGGGCAGGAAATCGCAGCGCCAGCGATGGAACTATTTTCTTAACCGGGGGTGTCGCGTCTAAGGTAGCGTAGTTGTCGGCTCTCCTATCTGCCACGCCAGTGGTACTCCATTGATACTGCAGTGTAAGCTCCGTAGGTCTGCTTTTGAATGGCAATGAGTGACCTTCCTTGGCTTCACCGCTAGCGGTACGCCAGCACTCAGAACTGGAAAGATTGCGACGAAGGAGTGTCGTCCAAAGGAACTCGGGAAGGGGATAGATGGAACCCCCCAGAGTTGGCTTAACTTAAATTATGGTAGAGGAACAGCGATCTAGAGATCCTGAGCCCGCTGGGGGGGGGGGGGGGGGGTCGGACGCTGCTTCTCCTGCCTATAAGACTGTTGCGATGCACGGAGTGAGTGACAAAAGCTATATTTGCAAGGTTTACAAGTGGAACCCACATAAGGTAGGTGTCGCTGACTAACTAGTGTGTGGGTTCCAGGTGGAATCCAAGGAAGACTGTCCCTGGACAGAGACCTGTCACTTCCTGATACATATTGAAAGTGACAATGCAATGCGCTCTTGATCTACAGCTACACCTCAAATATTAGGATCAGCTGCCTTCAATACTCGGATGCAGTAATGAAATGGGTCTGATTCTTTGCGGAGGCTCAGTATCTGCCGTTATTGTTAGTGATTGAAGGGGATTAAAAGGAAGTAAGGGCGTAGCCCAGAAATTGAAACTGGGGCAATACAAGATAGCGGGGGCTGATATCTAGTTATGAAAGGAGCTATGCAGGAGTGGAATAGAGAGTTTTAGTAGTAGTCGAGAATGTGATGGGAGAAGAGGGGTTCTTGTAAATATCGTCAAAAGCAGCGACTCTGTAAGCGAGGCGCCATCCCCGAAGCGGCGGCGCTAAACTCGAAAAGGCAGCGCACCTGAACCAAGTTTACAGTACAAGTATTCTAAGCAACTAGCTTAGATGTTTTATGGGACTATTAATGGAAGAATAAAGGGTCCTGCTACAGCCTAGGAAAATGAATGGAGATATATAGATTCCCAGAAGTATAATGAAGTTATATTATCGCAAATACACACCTGGTTTGAGGCTGAGAGAGTACAGGGAATTCAGCTAATTTGGCAACATAATAGAGCCTCCTGCCATAGGTTCTTTGAAACACAAGATAAACTATATCGGCAGAATATTCCTACTATTAACTGGCCTCTATATTTCCCTGATTTAAAGCTTATTGAGCATGTGTAGAGTTGGATAAAAAGATATATTCAAGACTATTCTTTTCAAGCTGATTATAATGCTAGAAGTATTCCTTTGACTACTCGAACAGGAATAGTTTTAAAGGCTTGGAATAATTTTCTTGAGAGCTATATAGAAACTCTGTTTGAATCATGGTGGCGGCGTTGCCAGGCTGTAATTGACGCTAATGGAGGGCCTACGAAATACTAGTGTTTTAGCATTTTTATATCATGTGACTAGCTCCCTTCTATAATTGGCTGCTAGCCCCTGTAGAATAACCCTTATAGACTGCCCTGGAAGGGCCCACTGTTACAATTAATTAGGGGGGGGGGTAGTATAAGTAGCTCATGAGTAGGTGCCCCCTGCTAGTGTGTTGGATATGCTAGAATCACGTTCACGATTGTTACGCCGACCACGGAGCATTTAATGACATTACATCTTCGACACCCCTTTTCAGGAAGGTCGTAGCTACCATGGGGTCTTAGGCGTATTTACAGAAAATCGCGAGTCCGGTGACATTGTTGCCTAATATGTAACCCAAACCGTGAGGCGCAGGCTGCCTGCCCATAACAGGGGTCATAATATATAACCCAGAGCTTTACAGCCTCGTAGGAAAAGAGCTCTTCATTTTAGATTCGCCCGTAGTGTGGAGTAAATCAACACGTTATACTACTACCAAATCGATACAAGCATCTCTATTCAGCCCAACCTTTCCAACATGGCATCCTCATTCCGCTCAGAACGTCTTACCTACCGTGCCCCAGAAGACACGCCCCAAGATAAAGCTTTCATCCTCGCCCTCCAATCCGACCGGGTTTCTGCCGAGAACGCAACAAGATACTTAGCCAGGCCAATGACTTCGGCAGATGTAAATGCATTCTTGCGCCAACTTCAAGATTGCTACCTGGGAGTCCTAATATGCCTCCCTCAGCCCTCAGCTCCGCACACCACCAAACCCATTGGATTTGTAAATCTCAAAGGCGCTTCACTGCCGCATAGCCATGCCTCGATGAGTATTCAAATTTGCGGAGAGGAACAAGGGAAAGGTTATGGTACTGAAGCTATAAAGTGGGCATTGGAGTGGGGATTCATGGTTGGCGGTTTGCACCGGGTGAGTATTGGAAGTTTTTATTTCAACGAGGGAGCAAGAAGATTGTATGAGCGGTTGGGTTTCGTGGTGGAAGGGAGGACCAGAGAGGCAGTATGGAAGAATGGGGGTTGGCATGATGTTATTGAGATGGGCATGTTGGAGAGAGAGTGGAGGGAAAAGTATTTCATTGATGGGAAAGGGGCATTTACACTGACTAGAGGTGATACGGAGGTATAAATTGGTAAAGATCGCCGAATTGTGGACTAGGCGAATAAAGTAGTATTGAATGATAGAATAGTAGTTGTCCTTCCAAACTTTAGTTCTTGAACTGCCCCAACATGCAAGCTAGTAAAAATGAAAAAAAAAAAGAAAGAGGGAGAGAGAGAGCGGTAGTAGGCGTCAGGCTTGACAGCTGCAAACTCATTTGCAAGTGTGAAGCGTTGTCGTTAAACTTTGAACGCTAAATCAATTTAACGTAGAGAGGCATAACTTTCTCATGATAGAATCATGAGTAGGCGCAGACCACCGGATATCCTACTACCCGTCTATGAAGCGTATTATTCGTGAGAGTCGATCTTAGAAGAGTGGTCGGAAAGAATAGAACATATGTAGCGGCACCTGGATGAGTGAAAAATAATACTGCCTCATACTTCTTGGTGCTGCTATTTTCCTGTTCTCAGTGAGCTTTTACTGCTGACCAAACCGTGCTATTAATAGGTTTCTACTTCAACGGTTCGGGCTCGAGTACTCCGGGGGCCCGATCTAGACGGCGAATGCGGAGTTTTGGTTCACATCCGTCTTGATTATATGGCCCTGCTTTATTGAGGTCCATTACCTGTAATCTCCTAGTTTAAATCTGATTAAAAGGTATTAGTATAACATAAAGGGGCAGATATGGAAAGATAGAGGGACTTGCTATACATACCTTTTCTAATTTCCACCAGATCATTCTCCATTTCTGACCAAATCTCCATCAATGATACTGGCACAGGAACTCCTGCAACCGTAAATTTCCCTGTGCGTATAGAGTCTCTCATCTCGGAATTGAAGTTTATATTCACGCTGCAATGACAACCTATATCAATCCAAGTTCAATTGTATACAGCAGGCGTACCACTAAATCAGCGGAGCCAGTTGCATCGGATTTAAAACAATTAGAACCACTGGTCCTGCAGTCCCAGAGCCTACTAGCTAGATGACTTGATACGTTCGAGATGTGAGGTATAGAGACAATTAGCGCGATCGGCGAGTTCATTTACATGCCTGCTGTCCCTGATTGTATATCCCACTATTGAAGATGTAGCCTGAATGGCTCACGCGAATGTCCCACCTTGGCTACCTAGGCATGCACAAAGTACTAGCTTTCTCCATCACCTCCTTGTGAAATCAAGCCTGATCGAGAAGTGAGTATAAATATATTTAATACTATACAAATACAACTCGTAGCTTACGAAGAGGAAGAATTACACCACCCTCTTGATATTCTGCATGATCATTCGCTAGACATCCTTCTAACAACTTGCACTAGATTGATTAGTCTACATCTAACATTTTGATTTATTATCACGAGCAATGTCAGCAATTCAAGCACCACCAGCTCCGCAAATTTCTCGAATCAACTTTCAATATTCGTCGCCGAACCCAAATTCCGACCTCTATCCGTGCCGCCTCTACTTCACTGCCACTCCACCACACGGCCCGGTATCAGCAATATCAACAGAAGCGAACATACCCCTCGAACCAGTAGCAGAGGGAGAGAATAACGAACGGCCAAAACCTGATGTTCTCCTCACGCACGGTGCCGGTTCCCAGCTCGATAACCCTGCATTAGATGCCTTTGCCGAAGGCGTAGCCAGAACTCACACCGTCCTCTGTTTTGAAGACCAAGGAAGCGTGCAGCGACGCGCTGCTACTTTCAAACTGCTCCTGGATGCGTTCCCTTCTGTCACTGCTTTGGGCGGAAGGAGTAAGGGCAGTGTAGCCGCTGTTGAAGCATCGCGTAGCTCAAGTGTGAAGAAGCTGATCTTATTCTCGTTGCCGCTTTCTTACCAGCGGAGTAGCGATCCAGGCCGAGACCTGTTTCAGCTTCCACAGGATCTGCTTCAGCTGCAACCGGATGTTGACGTGCTCTTCATTAGCGGCGAGAGGGACGCGCTATGTCTTGCTAAAGATCTCGCGGAAATTAGGAAGGGCATGAAGGCGAGGAGCTGGTGGATTCAGATCGAAGGTGCAGATCACGGAATCAAATTTGAGATGGAGAGGAGGAGGTCAGTCTGCGAGTTTGTGGGGAAGATTACTGGGAAATGGCTGGGCGGGGATGTGAGTGCATTCAGTAAGGATGAGAAGTCGGCGGATATGCTGGTTGGTTGGGACGAGAGCAGAAAAGAGTTCCTAAGCACGCTATATGAAGGTTGAGCTGGCGTTCTCATACGACGTCATTGGGGTCATGGTGCGCAGATTTGCTTCGGCACTTGATAAATGTTGATGATCGCCTGTTTTAAACTGACCTCTATAATTGTTTTCAGCTGACCCTTTTGGTGTCTCGGAGACGCTCTAAGCCTACATGATAGGGTTGATTCTCTCAAACAATGGCGCTAAACTGCAAAGTCGAGTTTGCCCGTTGATCAAGTCAACCCTATCCGTACCTAAGACATGCAGCGGGTTATTTTTGGGCTCAGTGCGCCAGGAATACATTAACATTCAATCCTAGGGTAATCACATGACCGTTTTTCTACATAAAATAGGGCGGTCCGGTGTCAAGCTCAGGCTGAACTATCAGCTCACGTAGTGGCTAGCGCTGCGGGTTGGGACCACCCCAGTCTTTCACTATGGTTAGTCTCATCTCTGCGTCATTGCTTCCTCTGGCTGCTTCTCACTCCTCTATGCCAGCTCGCGATATGTTCGATAGGTGTCCGAAATGTGTACTCTACCAGCATATTCATATCGTTCATAAATACCTCATCCCATGGCAGCAGGTGGGAGCTCGGGAAATTCAACTTCTTTTGTCGTAAATTCTTTCTATAACTCAATAAAGTCTATTAGTATTTTATGGGATGCCAGACAAAATGCCAATTCGTGGAGTATTTTATAGTGCAGCTCACCATCATGGCCATAAAACTCAAATCTCCCGCCTTTTAATGCCTCGCTTAGAAGCCTCTAATTGAATCCGCCCAAATGCCGATTAAGGAGCATCCTTGGAAGAGTGAACTATAGCTACTTCCTTGTGCATCTCGTCTTGGTAGGTTTTTGGCGTATAATGGAGGTCTGTTGTCGTTCCTCTCTAGCTCAAGGATCTTTTTGTTCAGTGCGCATTTGAAACATTGACTACTTGACTGGAGTAGAGCTTAGCGAGGAATCCGAGCAGTGACAACTTCGATGAGTGAGGGAGAGGGGAATACCTACCAGGCCACCCCACGACGCCAAGTTTCTATTCAATTTCAGGGTCAGTCAGATACGTCACAAAAATTAAGGATAGAACGAGCTCTATCCTCTATGTCATATAGAAGTGAGATTTTACCTAACTTAGGACTTCGAGGGTCTCATGCGTCCCAAAGCTATTACAATCCGTACTCGTGGCTTTTATTTAGCCTATCCTTGAGTTTAGGGTTATAGAAACACGGCCAAAACAACATGATTCCACCCTTCGCAACGAGCGTAATTTTCTACATTTGGCAAATCAGCTGCACTTCATACTCGGGAAGCTTGGAATCACAGTAAGAAATTTATTTGGAGGAGTTGGAGGTTGCACGATATATAATAATTGCTTTGAAAGATGTCATGAATATAAAAAGCTAAGGGAATCGAGAAGACTAATAATTGCCAACACTTGTAAAGAATACTTAGATAGGACGGCAACGATACAAAATCAAACCACTTCTATAGCTTAATACGATCTGTCCATGAGGTAAGTTGGTGTAGATGGGATTTATCAGTCGGGAGGGGATATCCATAGAGAGCAAAATTCCAAAAAAAAAAATGGAACAAAAGATGATGAGAATATTTTCTATCATTGATTTCAAATTATACGGTATATGGCAATCCAGTACCCAAGGGTATTATATACAAGGAACGAATTGCCTTCTGCGACACTCTCCGCTCCGTGATTCATCTCTCCCTCAACCCCATCGTGGTCATCCACCCCATCTATTCATCTCGAATCTAGTCGGAAGATCCCTTGCGCTCCACATCCTCAACTTGACCCACATCAAGCTTAGCACCCTCGCCCAACATCGCAGACGCAAAGGTCTCGTGGGGCACCCACTTAGCAGAGTTACGTGGGTTAGATTCTTCCATCATACGATCCACCTGCTCGAGGGAGAGACCCTTGGTCTCAGGAACCAAGAAGTACGCATAGACGAAAGCCGCAGTACAGAGACCACCCCAAACGAAGAAGACGGAAGAGCGGAGGTTGCCCTCAGTCTCACCAACCATATAGGGGGTGATGACGGCAATGATGGTGTTCCAGAGCCAGTTGGAAGCGGTGGAGAGACCGACACCACGCGAGCGGATTGGGAGAGGGAAGATCTCGCCGATGAGAATCCAGGCGCCGGGACCCCAGGTGGATGCGAAGAAGAAGATGAAGATGGCGATGAAGGCGATCTGGGCGTTGACGGCGGAGATGTTGTTGGCAATTGGGTCGCCGGCAGCGTTCAAGTGAGTGTGGTTGAATCCGACGGTGACACCGATGATGGCAACGAGGAATTGGCAGATCAACATGCCGAGGGCACCCCAGACGAGGAGAGGACGACGACCAAACTTCTCGACGGTGTAGAAGGAGATGGGAGTAGAGCAGACGTTGACGAGGGTGAAGATCAGGGAGATCAAGAAGGTGTTGCTAATAGCGCCTGTGGATTGCAAGAAGGGGGTCGAGTAGTAGAAGATGAAGTTGACACCGGTCCATTGTTGCATCATCTGAAGCGACGTACCCAAGATGGTGCGGCGCAAGTTGGACTTCTGGTTAGTCAGTCCTCCCTTGAAGCAGTTCATCCAGCTCCCAATGAATCCGGTGGCGGGGATGAGAGAACGCTCATACTCCTCGTTGGCGACGATTTCCGACAGCTCGACTTGAATGTACTCAGACTCGACGGGTTGTCCACGAAGACGGGCGAGCGAGCTGGCGGCACGGTCGAGCTGACCTCGCTTGACAAAGTAACGAGGAGAGTCAGGCAAGAGCATCAAGCCTCCACCCAGGATGAGACCCCACGCGAACTGGATCCCGATGGGAATGCGGTAGGAGCCAGTATCTGGGCGGTTCTCAGTAGCATAGACAACACAAGCAGCCAACAGGAGACCGATGGTGATGCAGAATTGATATCCAGCAACCAAGGCACCACGAATCTTCTTAGGGCACTGTAACCCGAATTAGCTCTTGTCGTCACGAGGAAAACCAGGTTCACTTACAATTTCCGACATATACAAGATAACAATAGCCGATTCGAATCCCACACCGAGACCCGCAATCAAACGACCTGCTACGATCGTACCCAGAGCATCCACCGCTGGGCCCGTGATCATCTGAATCACAACCCCGATGATGTAGATCAAGCAGCCAAGGATGACTGTCCATTTTCGGCCAATTCTCTCAGAGACATCGCCTGCAATAATCGCACCAAAGAAAGTACCGGCCGAGAGGATGGAGACGATGAGGGATTGGTGAGAAGAGCGAAGCTTCTCAGCTGTTGCTCCCTCGACTAGACGAATGAATTCTCCGGAACCGTTGACCCCGTTGATATATCCGGAATCATAACCGAAGAAGATACCCCCGAACGAGGCAAAGGCACAGATCAGATATGCCTTCCACGTCACGGGAGCTTCGATGCGATCAACATCGCTGGTCGTTTGAAGGGCGCCCACAGATCCACGAGGCGGCGCCATCTTATTTGCTGAGGATGGAGTTGATCGTTGAGGGAGGAAGATGAACTACCAAGAAGATGAGAAGAGAGTCTGGTGAGAAGATCATCCTCCTGGGTTGCACGCATCTTCATATAGGGATTTCGAAGGGGGAGCACGCGAACCAATTCCCAAGGGAAGATGAGAGGGGCTCACTCGTCCACCCGTAACCCGGACCTCATGGATAAGCTGGGTCTGCGGGGTGATGGAGACGATCTGGAGTACATTGGACCAGTGGTGAGTGGCGGAGAGACATCTCGACGCGGACTCAACCCCATCTCGACCAGCTCCCTCGCCGCTCGAACGTGGCCATGAGTCCAATCGAGGGAAGTTTTTTCTTGGCCTCATCGACTAAAATGAAGCTAGTTGTTCCAAACTCGGTCCGAATTGACATCGGCCCAGAATCGGCCCTTTCAGTTTGTCCAAAAACAGAGGAGCCTCATGCTCCAGCCGAGATTTTGGCGTAGATGGGTCACGGAGAGCGCTTGGAGATACCTGGGAGACGCTTGGGAGACGCTTAGGAGACGACTAGGAGACGACTAGGAGACGACTGGGAGAACCATTTGGAGACCACTTGGAGACCCCTTGGAGACCCCTTGAAAAGCGATTTAAGCCAGAGTTAGTCGAACCAGTCTCCAAATCCCCGGGAATCGCGTAACATCTTGTTTCCCGATTGGTGTCTTTGAACACTGAGATAGGTTGATGGGTTGATGGGTTGATGGGTTGATGGGTTGATGGGTTGATGCATCCGTGCCATCCGCGCAATTTACTCAAGGGGACGAGGACGAGAACGAGAACGAGAATCGTGACTGGAAGACGCCTCATCTCCTTAGTGGAGAGGATCAAAATAAACACCACTCAGCGCCTTCTTCGCGCCAGGAAACTTTGTCCACGGGGTGTGGTGGGGTCTCCGCCCTGGAGAATTTGGCCGAGAAGTGTCAAAATTGCGGATTCTGGTTTGAGTTCATGAATCAGAGGTGGACGGGCGTGACCGAGCGAGAGCCGCGAGGAAAACATTCCATCGGACATGAGGTCACGCTTCCAAGGCGGATTGAATTGTCCGCACTCGTGATGAAAAAGATTCTAAAATCATCGTCATTCTACGTGTGTCTAAGTGTGTTCTTCATCCCCAAAGCTTCAGCTCCCTCCAGATCAGTGCGTGCTCATTCATCCCTCAACGGGCGGAGTCGCCACGTTCAGAGGAGCGGAACAGGGTGCGGGGCGCGGGGTGATTCCTCGGCCATACTTGCTTCGGTCTCTCATTTGGGGCAAATCAATAACGTTTCCTGGAGTGTGGAGGGGCCCTTCCAGCCTCTCACCTCGAATGGCTGAGACAGCAAAGGAGAGACGCACCATGAGAGCGTTGGATCTCTCCCGCGTCGACCTGAAATGTTTGGCGACGACTGCATGAATTTGGGTCGGCAACACAGATGGCAATGGAGCATTGGCCGCATTCATCCTTCAGAAGGGTTCAGTGCAGACTTCACCTGCGTGTCAGCATCGTCCCAGCCTGTCTCGTCACCTTCGGGCCTATCCGATGATGCTGGGAACGGCTGGGAACCTTCCAAACTGTGTTGAGGGACACACGATTTCGTGCCAGCAGATCGATGATGGAGCTAGACCGCCACACTGAAAGTCACCGAACGTCTGGGCCCCACGATTCCCAGGTTTGGGTAGAGACAAAAACACATGTCGATCGTTGGGGTTCCCATCGATCGTCGCAGGTAATCCATCGTCGTGGTCATCGTAGTCATCGTCGTCCTTGACACATTTCCATTTTACATTTTACATTTTGCATTTAACAGTAATATTTACATCTGCACCTGCAACCGAGGGAGCCAAGATGCGATCCTGTGAAATCTGAAGAAACGCAGCCACCAGATCGAAAGCCGACGGATGGGATGAGGTCATTGGGTGTTGCCATAGGCTTTGGCTTCCCCGTGCACGGTCAACGGAACGCCACTGAGGCCTGGCTCCGGCAGAGAAGGACCGAAATCTGCACGTGATGACCGGGCTTTGCAGGACAAGGATGGCCGCTTCCAAATTCAAATATCGTCTCGTTTGATTGTCCTGGGAATAGATGTGATCCAAGGAAAGAGAGAAAAAAAATGGAAAAAAAAAAAAAACCTCCCCCCCAAAAAGATGACCAATTTATCTGCCGTTGCCGGTCACATTTCTACATATCTTGCTTGGAACAGGACGCCAACGTTGTGCACACAATATATGCAGACCTTGCATAGTCGATAGTTCCTTGGGACTTCTCACGATTCAACAATATTGTCACAGGACATATTCGATACGATAACATGGCCGAGACGAAATACCACAACTCTTTGAAATGATCAATGAACAGATACGCAACTGTGATCTGGTATGGGTTTGCAAGTTCCTCCAGCCACCGCTCTTCTGAGCTTGGACAATAATCGTTTTACATCTACCTCGAGCTAATGTTTTATTTGGTGCCAACGGTTAATTTCCTCGCATCGATGCGAATTGTAGGAGGACAGTCGGACTCATGTCGGTGGTTGATGGATGGAGGATGAGAAATACGCGACGCGAGACACGTTGAAAGAACAAGCCGCGGTTGTCACGAAGTCCCGTGCTTCATCTCCGTATTTATCACGTGACATATCCTCGCCTCTCCAACCAGACGTACCTCGTCATCTTTTTCTACCAGAACAGGACAAGGTTTCTCGCATTTCCGTAATGAAGGTTGATGATGGACAAGTGTTCACTCTTCTCCTGCATGATTTGGAATCGTGTCCAGCGTCGGATTGTAGGCTCTGAAGATCGGAAATGATTTTCTCCGACATGCCGCTGCAAGATCTCCCGTCGGCATGTTTTCTTACCTTCCAGTCATAAACTCTTTCCGCCTTGGTATATAAGAGGTCAATTGATCGGTAGCGATCGCTCCTTGGTCTTTTCAAACTAGCTTCCACTTCAGGCGTTCACCTTCCCGGCAACAGAACTCGAATCGGCATTTCATCGCAATTACCGAGGAGCAAACTAACACTACGCAAATCTTTCAACCTTCAACGCATCACATCTCCACAATGGACAACTTCTCATTCTACTCGATTCCTGCCTACTGGGTCCTCTCACTCATCCCCCATTCCTACGCGATCAGCGTCATAACCAAGGCCAACGGCGGGAAATGGTCCAACGTCTCTCCCCGTTCCACCACCTGGGACGGGCACCTTCGGAAAACCATCCCCGCCGACATCTACGCCCGGTATGAACGCTCAGAAGCAGCATCCAAGAATGGATTTGAGAATCTCCCAATCTTTGTGGGTGCTGTGCTGGCGGGGAATCTCGCGAAGCTGGGAGCGAGGGAGATGAATGTTTTTGTAGGGAGTTATTTGGCGTTGAGGGTGCTATATACGTTGTGTTATGTTAACATCAGTAAGAATTGGTTGAGCTACGCAAGGAGTGTGGCTTGGATTACGGGGACCCTTCTCTGCATGAGAATATTTGTGAAGGCGGGGTTGGCTTTGAATGCCGCGTAAAATTTGAGGGGGGAAAGAAGGCTTTTTAGGCTATGACTTGGTATGTGCAGCGTCCAATCTTAGAACTTTCGTATTCTAACAGAAGGACCAGCACAAAACAATTCACAAACAATTTTCGATCCTCCGAGGAAGTCATTTTGCCACTTCCACATAAATATGCTTTTGTGCTGGCGTCTCGTCCTCTTCCCCCCTCATCTAACTCGCACCTTCCCTCGGCTATTCGACTCACATGCAGCACAGTCAATCGCCATACTCTCGCCTCATAAATATACACCAAACTCTTTCGAGCTATAACATTGTTACTAACACTCTCTCAATTCCAAAATACGTTACTTACCAGCCATTTCCGCAGCGATTAACCATGATTTCACAGAATCAACTACCCGAGCCGCACTTCCCACCAACTGGTCCTCTAGCGCAGCTGAGCTTCGTCGTCGCACCGCAGGTACTATCGAGAGGTGGGATATTTATTATAGTACAGCCAGAGGTGCTGCAGCAATCTCCATAGCCCGACCTGGCACAATTGTAGTTCATGTTGTCCCCACCAAAACCATCTGGAGAAGCATCCGTGGCTGCACAACTTCCAAACGTGGATTAACATCCTGCAACGCAGTGTTCTATGGTGCCCCGCAAACCCCAGAAACGGATTAGTAAATTCCAAACGATGAGCTCAGGCAGGTCAAACCACTGCCCCTAACACAACTTCTCGTAGTTGAAAAATTGCCAGTCCTGGTACATTACCCAGAGCTTAGCTAACTATCTGATACTACAACGTGAGTTTCGAAGTCCGGAATAAAGGGGCCGTGACATATATTTTACTGTCCAACCTCTTCCATAGTATCCAACCAAACAGCCCACCACAAACGCCGTCTTTGCTGTTGTAGTTTCCAAAAGCAACAGCACCATTATACTTATTGGCCCCTCCATGCGTGCCATCAGGCATGGTTCCTCTTTGCCATGGAACGTCAACTGGGCGAGTTATAAAGTCCGAACTGTCAATTTCGAGCAATTACCAGATTGGCAGTGGACATCATCGCAGAAGCCAGCGCCTCTGCCACGCTGACCCGCCTTGTTGCAAACATTTTCCCATTTTCCTTCCCATTTTCCATCCTATTGAAGATTTCTTGTTTGAACTCCACAAATACCATCAAGCGAGTACCCTCTAGGAAAGCCGATGCATCGATTATGTCAATCTGCATGCTTCTGATATCTGTATTTGTAATTGTAGCTTGCGTAGAAGACAGTGCTGACAACGGCGGTATGGGAACATTGACAGGGTGTTCGCCAAGTCTTGTCGCGCCGAGCATATCCTACATGATCCGACTCTCAACAATACATAGCTTCGCTGATGAGGTTGCTGAAAATGTTAACATAGTCAAGTACAATAAAGACTAACAATAATTTCCGAGCTTACATATTACACTTCTGTATTTCCCCTTGACTTTGTTGAAGAATTCTCTGCCCTGAATCCGTCCGTTCCATCTAATTATCCAACACGATAGCTCTTCGTTTATTGGCTAGAGGAATGAAGACGCTCACCTCGTTCAGGTGTTGGGCATGTTGTCCTTTAGTAACCCCGGCAAGCATCCGGGCCTCGTCCACGCACACACTAAGATATATAACTCAATCTAGGCTTGATCTCGCTTGATCTCCTTTCCGAAGCCTCTACAACAAATGTCGCCCACGGAGGACCATCATTTTCCGTAACTGTTCGAATTTCTCTACATGGTAATATTGTTGGTTTCCCCTCAGCCTTGACACACTGTCTCTCAAACCACAAGTCTCATTCCGGCAACACCTTTCTGGCCCCTTCTGCAGCGGCACGATGAATAACGATATTCAAAGTCGCATCCCATGGATTTCAATGCTCGACGTAGCCCCTCCCAACCCAGACGATCTAGATTGGATCATGGATGAAAAAATATGGCGGGGTTTGCGCTGGCCTCTGTTCGGACCTATCTCTAATATTAAGGTCATGGAGGATGCTGGGGATTCTCTCTCAGCTCTACAACCGCTTTTGGGGCACCCTAACTCTCATCCACTTGCTTCCCAGATCGCGACTGATCCCCCTCGCTCTCGAATGCTGATGATCTCCTGGATGGTGGGCATGTACGAGGCAGACACCGAGGATCCAATACCAGAGCCCTTGGCTGTTGAGAAGCCTGACGGTCTTCCGATCACAGTTGGTGACATCGTCATGGCGCTTCACCCCTACTTGACTCAAATGGAAGGGGTCATCCGCGAGGTGTACAACAGCAAGGAAAAATTTTACTTCGCAGGCTTCGGAGGCATGCCAAAAACAGCAGCACCGAATATTGATCTTCTTTTCTTAGTTAATTTGAAAGAGGATGAGGGTGACATGGAAGACCATTGGCAAAATCAGGCACGTATTGTACGCGCACAACGCGAGCATTGGCCTCCAAAGGTAGACAAGCCGCATCTCTTATCTCCATTCTATCAACTTCTAGGCGGACAGGCTTCGGCTGGCAAAGAAACTACAAATTGAAAAAGTTTTGGCGATATATACACGTTTTAGAATAATCGTTATTGGTTCACTAAACAAGCCATCGAGTATGTGCCCTGCAGGCTTAAATTCATGAAAGATAGAATAGTTAGAATAAGTCATTTACGATTACAAAAGGGAAAAAGTAGGTATAATGTCAATATTCAAATAGCTTAGTTCTACTAGTCTCAAGAATACTATAAAGATTATATAGTAGTTATTTAGCTTATTCCTGTATATATACTTGGGGATTAAGCTAATAATTTATTATATAAAGTTTATTTTCGATATATTAAATATTTTGCCTTAATAAACACTATATACCAAGAAGTTGCCTTCAGATATTAACAATAGGTAAGATATAATTAGTGCAGAGTGCGTCGCCTACGAAGAATAGTTTATTCCGAACGACAGCCTTTGAAGACGCTACATCGTTAACTTTGGTGACAAAGGTCGTCTTGGTCTGTTCAAACACCTCAGCGAACGGCGGTGGTACGTGTGCGAGTCCGATAGCCTTCTGCTTCTTCCACACACGTGGCTGAAGGACACCTTGAGGAACTGTATTGAGATGTTCTTTGCCATTAACGTCTGTCACAGCATCCCGCAGATCTTTTGATCCTTCAGCCATGCAGTGGTACCAAACCGAGTTGATTAGTCTACCCCCAGGGGGGATGTTGCATCGTCCGATGGGATTTTGTAGCTAAAAAGGCATTAGATCCTAACTACATCCGAAGACTCTAGTACTTACACAAGCATGTACCCTTTGGGAAGATGTTGAAAAATTTTTGCACATTCATCAAAGTAATCGCTGGTAGCCGTACTTACTTGACTTTCTGGAACTGTACCCCGCCAGGTCACATATCCTGAATAACAACGCCTAACCTTGGGGAAAATAAAGTTTCTGATCGTCGATGATGAACCGTCCGCTGCAATAACCAGATCAGATACAGTTTCATCACGTCTTTGGCTGGAGACGTCTGTGAACTGTACCAGAACCTTTTCACCTGTGAATTGAACACCAGTCACTTGTTTGCCCGAGAGGTAGATCGATTCACCAAGGCAGGTTATAGGTTCAGGTAGAACAGGGCACGCTTTGCTAACATGACCATCGAAGTTCGCCCGCAAAATACTGTAGAGAAGTCCCCAATTGGAATAATGGAGGCTCATGAGTACTTTTTGCGCAGTGCTACCATCTTTGGCACAAATATATACTGAGCCTTTGCCTCCAGAAAAGGGCCGGCCCGTGCGGTCATACCTTTCTAGGAATTTCAAGAAATCAGGGCCAGGAGAAATACCGGCGGCCTGGCTTTGACGGCAAGATGTCGCTGGGTCTTTTTCAAGAATTGTAACCCTGTAGCCTTGATGGCGAAGCATAATACCATTCATTAAACCAGCCAGTGACCCGCCGACCTACAACACAGTGAGCAGACCCAATATAGCATAGGTAATACTTTGAAAGACTTACAATAGCTGCCGTCTTCTCCATTATGTTGGCAACTTCTTAAATTTGTTGCAACAGCGTTCAATTGAGGTTGGATAAAAGTCAATGTTTAAAGCCATACAGTCTCAGCAGGGCTTAGAATGGGGAAATTTTTGTATCAAGTCCAATTAAAAATAGCAGTCCAGCGAGCGAGGTGCGGAAGTAGGCTCTGATACATGCTTGAGCCTTTGAGTTAGGCATTCTAGATTAGCGAAGCAATGATGAAATGTATGCGTGTGGCACAAACTCAATTCAAATTAGTTGTTACCCGAGCAGGAGGGTGCTGATAATAAATTTGCCTAGGCAAATGATAGGCGAGTCAACGATTATTACTGCAAGGTAGCGGTGGGGTTATGGTCTACTTTTCTTTCGTAATTTACTCCAGTAAAAATTTTTTCCTAATCCAGCCCTTGCGGGGAGATGTTCCCGTGCGACTTGGGCCGATATTCACACAGTATTACAATGTATCCGCATGCAGAATTCCTTGCTCCAGATGCAAAGAATTCTACCGCACCCTAACCTTACTAGTTTTGAGCTCTCTTCACAACCCGTAAATAACTTTTCTCCGTAAGTAAGGACTGGTTACTGAGCTACAAATATATATGGAAGCCAGAAAGTTAAATTCATTTATTTAATTCCTCGAAAGGCCGTAACTCAAACAGCAAGATTTCAAATGCTCTACTGACTCTTCGTAGATTCCCCTCAAGGTTTAATGGAAATCTAATCCTTTCTAAGGTAAGTAGCCCGAAATAACGAACCACCGTGACCATACAGCTTCAGGAACTACAGCTACAAGACGCAAGCGCCACACTGGACTCCTAGATTAGCACAGCAAGTGCACACAATTAACATTTGAGGGGGATGGGGGGATGATTGGTTATAGGATATGGCAGCGCCCGTGCTTCAACATGGTTCTCATTCTACACCACTTCCAACTTCAAGTCACTTCTTTATTTGAACATGGCTGTTGTCAAATGCAGTAGCTAACTAGTTATCATTGTAAGCCTTTCTCGTCGCGAAGACAGAGCTCGGTTTAGAACGAAAGGCGGAACAAGGTAAAGTGATTATGTTTTCTTTCCTCATGACAAGTACTTCTGACAATAACGTACCTGCCAGGGTGTACTACAACTGAGATCTAGTAGCTTTCAACCGCGATGTTCCAACGGATAGGAGTTCGATTCTACTATAGTAATACTAGACAAGATCAAGTACATGAACACACTGACAGCTGTAAAAGTTGCAAACTGGACTTCTTATGAAATTCCTTTTCGCAATAGTACCCCCCCCCCGCGGGGGGGCGGGAGGGGGGATGGAAGTGCTACAATATCTCTTGGTAGCAACAAGACAAATTTTAGCCTCAATTTCACTTCTAACGCTTTATTATCGACAGTTTGTAATAGAAGCGACCCGATTTTAGTAAAAACAGGCTCACTGTATCGCAAAAGAGTGCAAATTCACAAAATCTAAGACCGCAGTTAACACAGCAAGACCCAGATGCTAATAGAATTGATATACTTACTATCGGAAGCCACTATATTCACGCACAGTAAGTGGACCCCATCCTGCCCCCCTTAGGCCATCTTCATGATATCTTTCTATGCTCTCAGTAGCGCTGTTAATGAACTCAAAGTTCGCTTCTAAACTGGAGCCCATATTTAAGAACAACAGGGAGCTTGCTAACATGTGTCAGCATTTAGGCTAGCCACTCACAACAATGTAACTGGATCTAAGAGAACAGACCCCACTAGCATATTGCCTCATATAGTATGGCATGTATACTATGCCCATGGTCTAAAGCACCATCAGAGAAATTTCGTTGGCAGTTCTTCCAACCAACCCTTACTTAAGTAGGTAGCCTAAGTCTATGTTCTGCAACTGAGATATGTGTAAATAGAGTTGCTATAGCAATGGTGGAACGTGTAGGTTTAAAGCAAGGTTAACAGAGATCATACTCTAAGTAGCGCATGTGTTCAGGGGGGCTAATCTAACTTTGTCCCAGTTACAAGACGCCCTTACCGGTGGTCTGGTCGACCTCTAAGAGAAACAATGAGAAATAATTTTGAAGGGGGTCAGCGTAGAGATCTATTGGGTGGGAATCGTTGCCCTTTGCTCATTCTAATTCGCAAGACTTCAAAGGTTTGAGGCCTTTGCAGATTGAGTCTTGGTTAAAATAATTGAATGTATGCTTACTCCCTTGTCTATACGTCATCATCTGCAGCATCCCTTGAGAAAATAGTACCAGATCCTCCAAAATCCCTCATTCTCCTCTCACTAACAGACTTCATGGGTGTAGGCCAAGTCAAGACTAAACACAATTGAAGGTCCTTCAAATCATAGGACACCATTATGCCAAGAAGTCATCAAACTATTGCACAAGGACTTATTTCATACCTTGACAATTCAGGGTGAAGACTCAATTCAGGGTGAAGACTCCCTAAAAATATCCAAAGTCCTCTTCAAGGCTTCTATATCGTCGTCAAGTTCCACAATATTGTTCTTGAATTCTGCTCGTAGCGCACAGAGCCTTTCCAGTCTTTCCTGAAGCTTCCCACTCCCAAATCTAGCCACATCTCCTGTGATCGTCATTTCTGACGATAAAGGCTCCTCATCTCCCCCTCCCAATTCCTCAGGCAGTACACCATTAAAATGGGTAAGATTGAGAGACCTCTGCATAGACACCGATGCAGTAGGATGGCATCGTTTCTGATGCTCAAAGAGATTGTACTTCCTCGGAAAGCCCTTAGTGTGACGCTTGCAGGAGATATTGGGGCAACAATAGAATTTTGAGCCATGCACTTCGCGCTTGTGTCGGTCTAGACCTCCTTTGTCTCCGAAGCGAGGATGTTTGCAATTCGGGACTGGACAGATGTAGGGTTTGCTGTGCTTTTCTTGGTGTTTGCTAGGCATTGTGAGTTAAGTACTTATAGCTAGGAAGGTTGGTGAGGAGCGGGCAGATGTACCGTAAGGCGGACTCGGTGGGGAAATCGCAATCTTGAGAACAGTCTGGGAATGTGCACCTCAGCTGTGTAACTTGAGTTTCAGCACTATCTTGGTCAGACGATTCCGTGACGGCAGAAGGGATTGAGCTTGCGGCGCTCATAGCAAAAGTATTACAGGGAGTAAAAGAAAGTTGGGGGCTGTGGGATATTTGTTAGCGTTATAGCTTTCTAGTCTCAAATTGACCTAGACATTGAGGACAGATATAGTTCAAAAAACGTACTCAATAATAAAGCTCTGCCTATCTTTTAAGCAGGAGAATAGTCCTGCCTCATCAAGAGGTACGTAGTTTGCATCTGGGGATAGATTAGTCGATTTGACTCGATCCTCTTTGATGTGAAGGGTTCCGGTTTCCTCACTACTTTTGTTTATCGAATTTTCGGTCGAAAAATAGTTGTTCAAGTTTGAGTCTTTGGTGAAGTTAGTAGGCTGATAAAAGGAGTGAGATTATGTCGAGATGCAAGTAAAGCGAGATTGACACCAAGTAAAGTGGAGATGGGGGTTGAGGGCTGTTGGCAACAAGAAATTGTTTCAATATATTGTTACGTACTATATGTGACAGCCTGTTGATCTACAGGCAGCTCAGGAAGGAAAGCGCCTGGAACTATATTAAATCAGTGGTAAGAACTACTCAGAAGTGACTATTCTCGAGTCTGGAGTTTATCTCACATGTAAACTCTAAGGTTGCTTGAGGAGAGCCGTGAGGTAGAGAGCTGATGTCTTTATTGGCATTAGGAAAGAGTTGCCTCGGTGAAATGGTTTGAAGGAAGTGCCCACTCTGAGGTAAGTTGTTCCAGTCTGGGTAAGGCTGTTGAGCACGGGGGAGTTCAGTATAATTTGCCATAACTACTGAGGCGACAATTGATAACTTACATTACCGTGGGCCTTGCCGCCTTTTCAAGACATTTTGGCAGCACTTCGTTGTCGACAAAGTTTGAAGATCAAAGAGAGAGACCGTATCTTTATATCCAACTTAGCAGTATGGCAAATGGGATTATCTAAGACATAACTCATAGCCTTCAATAAGATGCGCTATGAGCACACCAATTGAAACCAACAAAGAAGGTAGTTGATAGATTGATAAATGCAGTGTAACTGGGAAGAAGCAAAATAGGAAGCCGTAGCCCTCATTTTCAACGCCCAAGGCAAAGCCGCCCAAATTCTTAGGCAAGTGGCGGTTTACACCGCCATTCCGTTGATGCGGATTGGTGCGATGAGTTGCAGGCGCCACCCAAGGCAGAGTTCCCCTGATTCTCGGGCGTGAGACACCCGCCAACTCTTCTGGCTGTGGACGAGCAGCGAGTAGGCTGCAGAGGTGTAGCATTTTCGCACGAGGAGTGCTATTGTCTTGTTCGCAAGATCGCGGTTTCGTAACAGCGGAGTTGAAAGTGTGGATGCCTTGGTGCACACGAAAAGCTGCTTGCTGAGAACTGGTACGAGGTGATTCATTGCTACTTTCCTTCCCGATTCCGGATGCGAAAATCCTACAGCAGTGAAGCGGCGCATCCTCCACTGCCAGTCCTGTATGATCACTTTGGTTGCGTTGTGCCAACGTACGATGTGTTGCACACTATACCACAGCTTGCGGCAGGGTCTGGGAATCGACAAGGTGAGTGGAAATGAATACTGGACATATATGCCTCGAGGGATGATACCCGATTATATTGCGTCGATAATAGGACCAGCGAATATCGAATAGTGTGGATTTATGATACTGCGAAGGCAGATAGCGTTCAATATCTGAGCAAGAATGCTGATGAAAAGGCGATAGTTCTGCCGATGGCGTATATCGGGACGGTTGGAACTTTCACAAGCGACTTATACAATCTTATTAAAGTGATTCTATCGTCACGGTGGGAACGTAAAATGCAAATCGGTCTACTAGATTCAGCTACAGTATGATGAAGAGTACTTCAAAAATGTGATGAAGGAGTGGGAGTTAAATTGCTAGACTGCCATGCCTAGTTTTGCCGAGAAGAAAATGCCCTGCTTACCTGGAGAAGGAAGTCGTGTGTTTTTACTTGACCAAGTTTTGAGGAGCTCTAGGGTAATTCTCAACTACTTCAACAAGATAATAATAAAATTGGGGTAAAATTTGGGGACTCCCCGTAAACTTGAGACTCTCGAGGCCATTTATCAACTCTACTAATATCAAACCCATATCCACCGGAAGTTGCACCAGGAAATTCATAATTAAATTTTCATAACAATAATTTTTTTTTTTTTTTTTTTTTGGAATTCTATACACTATAGTCGCAATTGATCCTCTGCTGGTCCTGATGTTGCACGCATTGGGCTCCTTGACCTTGAGCTCTGGCGCGAACTTTCAGCATCAGCTTGTCTTCCTCTAGCTCTCCCCGCAGCCAGCAACCCTGCTTCGCTTCCGACACTGCCTACACTATCACCATGTCTCAAAGTACTCATCGGGCTTACTGGAGTGCCTAGGGTCCCCGGGACCATGAGCATTGCACTCACAGGGCTCGCAACACCAAAGCCCATATCTCCATCCAGCTCATATCGAACTCTCGAGTCAGTGTCCATTACTTCCGTCGGCCTCGTATCTGCGGACAGCTGATGGATCTCATTTCCATCTACTCCCAGCTCTCCGTCAGGTACATTATGTGAATGCATGCTCATGGCTTTCTTATACATTGAGTCTGCCTCATCTTGTTCGGTCCATGGTATTTTATCAGGTTGGTAGAATTCTCCAAGTGCTACATCGTCTGGTGATGGTATCTCTTCCGGCTCCGAGGTTTTCTTCTGCTGCTTTCGTCTCCAAAACCAGTACGCCAGACCTCCCAGGAGCACTACGGCTCCAGCGCCAACAATACCACCTACAATTCCTCCCACTGGGGTTCTACTTGCGCTGTCAGATGTGGTGGTTGATCCTGTTGTTCCGTTCGACGAATTTTTGTATGAAGGTGAGAGAATCGTTCCGATCTTCGAGGCAGCCCCCTGAACCCATGTACATTGGCTCACAGAAAAGTTCCCACGGTCGTAGTCGACAGTCAGGTAGGCTTCTTGCAAGAAAGTCCTACCAAGTGTATACTGCGTTGAATTCGCTGCTCGTCTGAGAGGAAAATAATATGTTGAGTTTGTGACAAACGGATATGCCGCCTTCAGCGCAAAAGCGCTGAATGGGAGGACAATACTAGCGGCAGACCCACCGGTTGTGCTGACGGCAAGGCGAAAGGTTACTGTCGGATTCAGCGCTAGATTCGAGGTGTAGAGTGTATCATTCATCAGATACTTGGAAGTGCTGTTGTCCCAAGTCAACCCAAATGCTTGTTCAAAAAGCAGACAGGACTCCAATGGTAGCCAGATATTTGGATCTGTCGATTCGATAAAAGCATATATCGGAGTTGGGAGAAGTGCAATTGTGCTTGATCCACTGTAGATGATGGATTGAACCCCAACTACGATATCCCTTGTTACATCCGCGCTCAGCTGGAATTGCACATCGTTAGACTGATATCGCGAAGTGTCGTATCCCCCGAATATCAGTTGAGCGTACTGTCCTGCTGAAAGTCGATAGCTTGCCCCAGCAGTATAGCTCCAGCTCAAACTCGGTATCAGTTTCTGCGTACGAAGCGTCTGGAAAAAAGAAGGTGCAGAATAGTTTCCGAATGTTTCGTACAGAACAGGCTGGGTCCCGAGCCCAAAGAGTCCGAGGTACAATGGACTTGGTAAGTTGTAGGCTGCGACTGTCTGATTATTGAGAGTTGGCGCATTTACTCCCGCTTGGTAATCCAAGCCTAGTGTATCTAATCCATAATCTAGGTTGAAATTATACCCAAGGTTTGCCTCAAAGCCGTAATGGGTATCTTTATTATTTAGCGAATACCAGCCCTGATCAATCCAAGTCGAAGATTGATTGAGATTGAAGGTTCCTCCACGAGATGCTGCACAGTTGACGGGAAGCCCTTTGGGAAGCACAGCAGTGGCGCATCCTGCTGGCTGGACCACATTCGTCTGTGGGGAGTTTGTGGATGCGATCACTCGGACACTTTGTGCTGGAGTTCCAACCCGAATATTGAAAGTGCTCCAGGATCCATCAACACCATCGCTTTGCAGCATCAGTAAAGATCCCTCAGCGCATACATGGAACTTACAAGTATTGGCTAGGTGAAACAACGATTGGGGCAGGAATCACCTCAGCACGCCGTTGAATCGAAGTTCGAACATCCAGAAGCCCTGCCACACCACTTGAAGCAGCTGTGATCAAGAACAGGGCGTCATAACGCATGTTGCGAAATGCAGTGCTTGTTTTCTTGATGGGCTAATGGAGCAGAGATGCCATCTCTGAGAAGGAAAAGCCAACGACGTGGGTGGTGGCACTGGTGTGGATCTGTCTTCACTCCATGCGCCACGAGGTGGATGTCCAATTTTGATATTTAAGGCTTGCCTCAAGGAGGCGCACGAAACATGAATCTTCCATCATTCTGAAGATAGATTGGGATATATTGGGCGAGCAACGTTTGAATGGAGAGTGGAGCCACGGTTAGAGAAGTAATGGTGGGAGGAAGGTTTACCTCCATATCATAGGGTGAAGACCCTAGAAATCACGGAGGTGTAGACCAAAGAAAGAGTGAAAACAGCCCCCACAGATCGCATGTTCTCTTTCTGTCGTGCTCTTGGGGTCTGGAACATTTTTGGCATTCCGGGAAATTGCAGCTGACTGCTGATTTCTGTAGCTCTTTTTATTCATGCAAACAATCAAACCAAATACCATGTCCTAAAATCTGGGTTGAAGTATGATTATACCGACCCTTCAAAGAGGTGGGACCTAAAATCAAGATTGCTTCCAGAAGCAAATTTAAGCTTGTCCATGAGCCAGCCCTATTCACAGGCTGGCTTGACGTAGATTCAGGGATATATTTGCTCGCCCCGCTTGAGCCGCCTCGCTTGGCAATGTCACCTCTCTGTAAGCAGCCACTATACTACTTCGGGACGATTCCCCCCTCCTTTCTTTCAGCTGCAAGGGGCGAACGCGTGGAACGTGAGAAAAAGAGGGAACATCGTGATCTGATTAGATCACAGGGGAATAAAAATAATGGGCTTGAGAATGACAACGCAGGGGTGCGGGAAGGAGTAGCCGAAACTCGCTGTTTATCCAATGAGATATCACTAATTGAGCCTCAATCCTTCGAATGAAAACGTCGCTCCCTTTTGCGTGCAGAATTGCTAGGTCTCTGACTTGATAAAGGAAATTAACTCCATTGACAACCAGGTTGTGGGGTGCACACACCGTTGGATTCAGCCAATCTGCTGGATACGCAACTCAGCTCCCGCACCGTTGGAATGGAAGTGGGCCAACCTCTAGGCATAACCCAACGCTTGAACTGTATGAAGAACGCCTTATGGTATCGAGAGACTGCGTATTTTGCCTAACCTGGTAGAGACTCGTTGGCACAACTGCGGAGCTTTACTGCTCTTAGCCCTATTCTTTCTTCCTTCCAAGTTCATCAACTTCACACCCACTCGTTCTGTGGAAGTTGTCACAATCGTTTAGTCTTGTTTTGAGGTTTTACTTTTTGTTCAATTTTTATTAGCAATGTTATTTTCCAGCGGAGTGCAATGTGCGCTGTTAATACTTCCATTAACCCTGGTATCAGGTAAAACATTTCAAGCAGCTCAAGGAGAATTACTAATGATGTTTCCTAGCGGTTGTGCCTAGACCAATATACGGAAGAGTAACAAATGGGACATCGTCTGAGAGCTTGAGAAGTTCAGTAACTTCTATACACACTTTGAAAAGTCTCTCGTCAACGACAACTTCGAGCCATTTGTCAAGTACCTCCTCAGCTCTAAGCATTTTGGGGACTGGAACGAGCAAATATCTTTCTCCATCGACAACCTCCAATGTTTCCGCAACCATCACTTCCTCGCCAATAGGCAACACCACCACCTTCTGTTCAGTACCTGCCAGTAGAACCGTGGCATCAGAACTGTGGTGTCGGGTGTAAGTACAAAACCCTCTGGAATAAACAAATACTGAGATATATAGGTCCGTTGGAACCGTTCAGTTACACTTTTGGCCAACTGGTGCTGCAGCTAAGAATAGGACATTCCCCAGTACCGCAGTCCTATCAGAATACAATGTCACCATGTATGTTATTGCAAATGTCTGTAAGTTATTGTGTTTGCTAATAAATCTAGGACATCCCCATCAGTCTACTATGTGATCAACACAATGATTGCCACAGATTGGTGTGGCCAAACTGTCGGCCCTACCCTCAAGAATTTCGTCACATCCTACGATCTCACTCAAGTCTCCACGCTGCAACCCTACGCAAGTGCCGGGGCTACATCGCGAATGGGAGAACCGCAACAGCTTGCATTAAGCGATTTGAGATCCAACTGTCCTCAAGCCTATTCTGCTCCTGTGAATAATCATAACGTGTGGAACTCACGCGACAGAGGATGCAACCCCGTTTTAGCATGGAGGACGGATTTGAAATATGCCGCTGGGGAAGCATGGGCAGACTGTGGAAGAAGAAATGGTGGGAAGCTTGGGATTTTTGATCCTCCTAGTCCAGTTGAGGCATGCACATCAAATAATTGTGGGAATGAGGGAGCTGAGACTATCACTTCATCGGCATCCGTCCCAACAGTGGTTGCTGAACAACAATCAAGTACAGCAGCATCACCATCACCAATCATTTCTTCTGGACCAGTGCAGACGAGCACAGCTGCATCAGTTCCGGTGCAGGTCCCAACAAGTTCCAAGGCCGTGGAACAAAACTCAGTAGATTCAAATCCTTCAACTTCCAGCGTAAACGCATCACCAACCCAGGCACAAGCTTCAAACCCGTCAACACCAATCGTCATCGCCACTATTGGAGGATCTAATACAGTTTCTGCAACAGCAGGGGCCTCAAACATTGTTATCGGAAGCCAGACAGCCATAGCTGGAGGTTCAGCAATCACAGTCTCCGGGGCAGGCGTGGTATCCCTCGGCTCAACGGGAGGCCTAGTTGTCAGTGATTTGTTGAGTGGAGGGGCTGCCACAACTTATTCAGTCCCAAATTTAGCTGCTGGTATCAACCAAGCTCAGACACCAAGTGCCATTGCAACTATTGCTAGAGCTGGTGTGATTTCTGCAACTGCAGGAGCTTCAAGCGTGGTTATTGGAAGTCAGACTGTCTCCGTTGAGGGAGCCGCCATTACAGTCTCGGGTCAAGGAGTTATTTCTCTGTCTCCTTCTGGATTGATTGTCAGCAACTCTGTTAACAATATTATTTCAACCTACGCTCTTCCCACATCAGTGCCGTCAGTAGCTCAGAGCGTTGCGACCATCGCCGGCCAAACAGTCGCTATATCTGCCGCTGGATCATCAATTGCAGTCATTGGTGGCCAAACCATAAGTGTCGGCGGAGCCGTAGCAACCCTTTCCGGAAGTCAAGTAGTCAGTCTTAGTCCCAGCGGAGTCATCGTCCAAATACCAGGCGGAAGCGTTACCACAATTGCTATTCCGAAAGCGACTTCCTCTGTATCATCGGGATCTTCAGGAGTAAAAGTAACAAGCCTTGGGGGCGTTGTAAATCTTGTCATAGGAAAATCATCCACAGCACCATCAGCTTCCTCAACCAGTGCCAGCCTGGGGCAGATTATACAGAGCATGTCAAGTTCGGGGCATGGTTCTGCTATTGGAAAGGAGTTTGTTTGTTGGCTTGGAAGTGCCGTCTTAGGCGTGCTGTATTTGTTTTAGTTAATGGTAGTAATTTAGACTTATGACAAGCGTTACGATTAGCAGACGAGATTTTTTGTGTCTTCCCTAATAAATTTACCTTCAAAAGCGCTCCTGGTAAGTTTAAAAGAGGGATTGGACTTTTGTGAGATGCGCCACAACTGTCCGCAAAGCCTTGAAAGCTTAGAGAACTGTCACTTTCCAACATTTACTTGCTCCGTTCGGCTATATCAAATAGATACACATTCAAAAAAAAAATTGAAAATTTTAATAGCTTGTTGGCAAAGCTTGCGATATGAAGTGGGATTGGCGATTCGTTTCCTTAACTATTCTCTATTTATTTTCTAGTTCGAGTATCGTCTATTGTATAGTATTGGTCGTCATACCTCTAATTAGAGGAACTGAGCTCTTGCAAAGCGGTTCGTAGTGTGTGCTTACATTTAGAAATTCTTCCCCGACTGTATTAGTGTACAAATGCATTCTGTCTATTCCATTGATAGACTTGTTTCTGCCGTAAAATCCCAACTCAGTATCAAGGTAGTACTGACACATTACAGTGATAGCGAATCGCAAGCATCTATATATAAATAGAAATAGCGTCCCTTTTCAGATCTCACCGCAGAACTTCGCTTGAATCCTCCACCTCATGTATAAATTGAGACAAGCGCACATATCGCATATAGCTTGATAGCTGATAGCCCTTGTGTCATTTGATTTTTATAGTTGAAGGCAAAATATGTAAGGAGAAATTCCATAGGCACTTCTAAGTATAAGGTTGATCGTTTATCATGCTCTGCCTGTTTTTAGTTCCATTACTCCAGCCTTAAGTGAATTCTTTTTTTTTTTTTGGGACATTTTGATTATTACCTTCCTCATTTCTCATTTTCGCCTTCTTTTCATCCTCTAAACTTATATTAATACAATAATTACTATCACCTATTCTACTGCCTCTACCGGATCTTCCACCACTTAATCTCTTATTATCGTGTAAGCGTGAATGAAAATATTTTCCTTAGTAAATCTATGTACCAACCAAGTTACTTTTGCTCCTTAAGTCTAAAAGCACCCTTAGTGCTTGTCTGAGCCAAGGGTAAGGGAATGCCTGATAATCTTATGCACGGAATAAGGTTATGTTCTGACGGAAATCTACATACGAGGTGGTTTAGTTCACTAAAAATCCCCCGCCTACACTTACCCCTAGATCTCCCACACTTCTTATTTTTCGGCAACTCGGGTGAGCTAATTTTACTTTGGTTACCAAGGCTTAACTTTATCCTTATAACGAACAAGGTTTTAAAGATAGTGATTTGTGAGGCTCAATCACCTTGGGTCGCCTGGATTTTGCTGAGTGCTATTTTTATTCTTTCTCTCATACCTTTTAGACCCTCCCCAAATTTTGTTCTTTTTAGCTTTCAATAACAGAAACTCGAACTGCCATCTTCATTATTTGGGTATAATTTCTTATTTTGAAGTGCCGTGTCCGAAAAAAGTGTGCTAGGAAGAAGTCTAAAGCTCGGCTGTAGCTAAGTGTGAGACAGGAGACTTTTTGGCTAGGACACTTGTTGATTCTTGGTGAATGTGATGCCAAGCACATGGAACCGAATTTGTATCGTCGTAGAAATGCCTCAAGTTTCGTATCACAGCATGACCGAATTGCCCCTGCGGTTCGAGACAAATGATATGTAAAAGCTACTAGTTATAATTTAGTGAAAGAGCAAAAACATGTCAGCCAAATGACAAATGAGAATAATTGCTACCTACTCGACCTCAGATGGTCTCTTGTCTAATTAGTCATGCTAGAATATTCATTTCCCGCCGCCTATGGTGGAAATTACCGTATTATGAAGGGCATAAAAATTCATTTTCTTTCATTTTTATTTTACACATGCCATCTTGGTATTTCCCTTCCTATACTGTCAGTCCCAACGCCAGCGCTATGCCGCTTCATCTCAATTCCGATCGTCCCAATATATATTTAATATTTACAATTAATAAGTTTTTATTCTACCATTCACGACACAACATGCCTCCCCTCTTCAACGCCCTCTCCCTTGTTGCGGTGATCCAGTGGACACCCACAAGGAGCTCTTTTCCGCATGCCCTCGTCTTCCTCATACCCACGATCAGGAAGCAATTCAGCGCTCTGCTTTCTAGTTTCCTCATCTACATAGTTCAGCATTGGCAGGATTTCGCTGCTCGAGTGCCTCTTGTGAGGACGCTCTCGCATCCAGGAACTCTGTCCATCCGAGTTGCCGTAGATACCTGGTTTGATTTTGGACCACCATACCCAGTAGATAACGCCAGAGAATAGGATTGCGAGTGAAGTGGCAGGGTATGCATACCACTGGAACCTCTCACCACCTCCTTTACCATCCTGGCCGTTAACACCTTCGTCTGGCTTGATCCACGGCAACACTAGCAATAATACATTACTTGCAGCAAAGATAATAGTGTAAATTTTCTTGGCCTCGTATCCTTCATGCCCTTTCCAGTTTTCTCTTGGTGAGGTTTGAAGATAGAGGAGGCCAATGGAGATAGAGACCGAGATAATGGAAACGGGATAACCGCCGATGTCGACGAGGAAGTTGTAAATCTCGCCTGGTGGAGGAAGGACGATGACGAGGACTGAGACCAGCCAATGGAGAAAGAGACCGGGAGTGGCGTACTCATGTTCCTCCTCACTCCCTATGCTCGTCTGCAATTTATCGTATGACACGATGGACGGTCGACGAGTAAACCATGACGAGAAGGGTAAAAGGCCATCACGACCAAGTTCCATATTAACCCGTGCCTGAGCGAAAGATGTTGCAGCGATATTGCCAAATGCCGAAATGATAATAAAGAGCGGCAAGATATTCTCACCTACTTTCTCGCCGAAAATATTACGGAAGAAATGGCCGGCAATCAGGACACCACTGCTGCGAAAGTCCTCTTGCGACACTACGGCAAAATATGCGATGTTTGCGAATATGTATGCTGCTGATACAAGTAAAAGTGCGATTGGTGCTGCGCGTTTTAATGTTGGAACTGGATTCTTCACACTAGAGAGAACCTGATTCGCCGTACTGTATCCTCTGAAGCAATAAAGGATCTTGAGAAGGGCAGTAGCATAATCATGAGGCTGTGTGCTTGATCCAGCGAAAACATTAGAGAAATTCCGTTGTGCAGTTGTCATATATCCCGAATAGCCATCCGATTGTAGTCGTCTAGTCGCCAAGGCCAAAGGCGATGTTTCTGAGCCCACGCCCATGTAAATTCCCGCGATGCCGGAAAGGATCACAATGACGAGGATTACCATCTTGCCAACGCCTAAAACATTGATGATCCTTAAGCCAAGCTTTTGGTACCGCCCATGGATGAAACACAAAAGTGTAATTACCCCAACTGCAACCATACGAACGTTCCAACGATTCGCCTCAATTTCCAACGCATACATCGCATATTCCCCGAGAACGATGCAATTGGGTGTGCTGAACCCTAGTAGTACCACATAAGCCATAAACATGCATGTCGCAAGCATGCGTGGTTTTTTGAATATCCTTTCTAGATATATTCGTTCGCCTCCCGAGCGAGGTATTGCTGTTCCAAGGTCAAGGTACACGGCTAGGCCGCAGAAGGATATCAAAGATCCAAGCACCCATAAGGTCAGTGAAGCGCCAACAGATCCAACAGAATTAAAAATCGAGGAAGGAATCGAATAAACCCCAACCCCCACTGTTTTTCCAAGTATTATGTTGATGGCTGAGAATGTGCCGAGTTTCCCGGATGAGGCTGAAGGATTGAAATGTGGAGTAGGTGGTAGGAAATGTGCGTCTGACGTCGATACAAGTGTTGTACTTGAAGAAAGCCGATCATCATGCTGGTTTTTTGGTGGATAGACGCCAGAGTGTGGTCTTCTTGGTGTAATTGCTGAGAAGGTGCCAGGTGTGTTGAGATATGCTGAGCTGTTGAACGCTGCGTAGGACTGATTTGTATTAACAACAAGTCCAACATCTTCCCGTTTCGATGTCCTGCGAGAGTTCTGTGGCATTCTAGGAGAACGACAACTGCCTTCAAAGGTGCTTCTGAGAGGTGACGCCACTGTCGAAATAGCTCCACCTATCGAATACCCCTTTGATTGCGAAAACCCTGCCATCAGTACTAAGGAGGAAAAAATGAAGCAAGTAGTTTTCCGAATGCTACGCCCTCATTGGATGGTGAATAAACAAGATTGTATGTGATACCAAGCGCAAGCCACAATGAGCAGATTTCCAGAGAGTCGATTGAACGGAGAGAAAGCCAGGAGGAGTTGGTTGTGTGGGGATATTGAGTAGATATGAGAGGATTCTTGAGGAACTGATGAGACAAGTGGTGGACACAGGAGGTGGTGCCGATAGAGAGATCAGCATAAGATGAAATCAATTCGCACATTTTGGAATTCTAGGATGCCAGTCTGCTTTTGTTCGGCAGGTCCCATAAGAGACGAAGCCGGTAACGATAGGAAACAACTGTATCGATTCTGAGCGCAAAACCACGCTGACAGCGCTCCTTGATTGGCGAACGGAGCTCAAGACGCCACACGGAATGAAACTACAACGAACCCGGAAGGGCTTTCATCCTGTAGACCCGGGCAACCTGACTCTGGTGGCCAGAAGATGCTGTCAAATACGCAAGAATAGCCTTCAACCCATCGCTTCTGTCGAAATTCCTTGCAGTGCTTGAATGCGTGCCAAGCTCTTACAAAGTCTTGTCACAGCCTGAAACGTCCGACTTGATCCCAAACGATCGTCAGGGGCATGTCGGCACGTGCATACCCCACAATTCCTGTAACTGCCAGGAACAAATTAATAGCCCTGAATCACTGTGAGCCAGTTGAATCGTTGGACGGGAGTTGGCAAGTTGGTCGAAGCTTGTGAAATCTCTCCTATCTACAAACATTGCTTGGCCAACCTTAATGGAAAGTCAAGCCGATTTGATTTGCTGTGGATTCACTTGGCAACGTTCTACAGGCACGACTGGACTCTGTTGAAATGATAAACTCTGTCTTGAGACGGAGGGCGTTGTTATTGATTCTTCGGATTGTTTTTAAGCATCTAGTTTCAATCGTTCTAGTAATGCATCAATCTTTCCGAGTAAGACCTGGTAATTGACAGCATCAGCAGCAGACTCGTCGCCTGCGATTTCTCCGTTGAGTGTTCTAATCTGATAATTTGGGGCGTCCAGCTGGTCTGGCATCTCAGGTATCACGTTGGAGATCTCTCCATTTCCGTCCATGATCTCTTCAAGGCCCGCGTCTTCGAAACGTAAGCGAAAGCGCTCTGACAATTCGTAACGTATGCTGGAATGTCATCAGTACTGTAAATAGGGGACCAATGATAGAATTGACATACTCATCGAGGAGTTCGATTGTATCAGTCTCCTGTCGGCTCTCAATCCGCGATGCACTTTCTTTGATCAATTCCTCAAACTCCTCCTCATCAATATACTCCTCTAGTCGCATTGCGAGATATCGTGCGCCAAATTCTTCTAGACGCTGGACCTTCAATAGCCACCCTGCTCGAATCACATCATATATATTTATGGGCTCGACATCCGGTTGAGCCTCTTTATCGACGTCAACATATGTACGGGCAGCAATTGTCGAGGAGCCAGACCCATACCCAACAGTGCTGATGATGGTTGCCGCCTTGGTCTTTAGCTTCTCAATAAAGAGCATATCCGCTGCAAATAGAACATCAAGCGCCAGTTCAATAGGAATATCTGCTTGTTCTGTGTATAGGAAATTCAAAACAATCTCTAGGATGGCTGGTGAGCAACCAATATTCACGATCTGGAGGTACTCTGTAATCTGAGCCTCTTGGAAAGAAGAGTTGAACATGGTCTGGAAGTATTCTGACCTGAGAAGCATCGCTCGATGCACTGGAAAAAGTATCGTCTTTTTTGGTGTTCGTGACCTTGATGGAGACCGTGATTTTGCTATAGGACCGATGGGTATCCTATTAAAAGAGCCAAGTGTATGTTGCGCTGCTGCCGTATCTTCGCTAGGTTGAAGCTCTTCATCACTGTCTTGATCCGCTCGTAGGAGCACATCGGCGAAAATGCCGTTATCTCGAGTCCACTTGACTTCGTGGGCTTTGCTTGTATCCACGGTCACCTTGTGCCTCAATACATTATTTTTGTACCACTTTTGTATTTGATCTCGACCTCTAGTAACCTCGTCCTGGTATCGTTGCCGAACAATTCGTCTGTTGCTACTGGCTAGAATATCCCATAATGACTCAATCTCAAGCTGTTTCACCACCTTTTCGATCCCTTTAAAGACTTCTTCCTCAGTGACGATGCTTGACTCGTTCAAGCCAAGGTCCGAAGGTATGTCACCAAGGTATAGGTACCGGAGAGCGATTTGAAATGCTTCGGGAGGTATTGAACTTGCCAATTTCCACAGTGCTGTTTCTGGTGCACCTTCCAGCTTTTTGGAGAAGTATGGAGATCTAGCAGATAGTATGAATTTGTGAAGGCTCCATGATTGCGAAGAAGCTGTCAAGGTAATATCCGAAGTCCTAGGTGTCTTGAGGGTAAGAAGGGCAGTGATATGGGAGGCGAGAGGTTGCAAAGGATCGGTGCTCTTCGAATAGTCATATTGTAGTAAAAGGTTCTTTATTCGCCCATTCAACGCATTATATAGACATCGCTCGCCTTGGAAAGTATCTCGTTCGCATAGGGCGCCGGACTCGAGGAGTAGCTGGACGACTTCAAAATGACCACAAAGAGAAGCCTGAAGGTCAGCAAAAGGCTAGAGAAAGCTGCGGATTAAAGTACCCTACCAATATCAAGGGTGTATAATCGAAGATATCCCGCGCATTGATGTTCACTCCAGTTGCAATTGCCTCTTGACATCCTTTCAAGTCCCCATTTCTGCAGGCAGTGCATAGCTTTTCGAAATCGGAGCTGAAATCTAGAGGGCTATCGTCTCTCAATTTTCCATCTTTAATCAACTGATGCTCATCTTTGAGCTGGATTTCAAGCTCGTCTTTGCGCATTGTCGGAGATCAAGCTGGAGCTGTGTTTGTAGATTACACTTGGGATAATAAGGCGGAGAAGGCAGGTGAAGAGAGACTATCCTTGTAGCAAACAAAGAATTGAAAACTGAATCAACTAGATATTAAACTTGTGGAGAGCCGAAAGAAAACAGAATGAGAAACCAACAGAAAGGAGTAAAATGTGCAGCTGATGTGGCAATTCATGATGGAATTTCGTTATCGTGACGCTATCGCCGATTACTTACAAAAGCCGAGGACAAGCAGAAAATCTCTTGGCAGGGTAGTTGCTGTGGAGATGGTTTCGCGAGCGTCAACACCCCAAGAAGGGACGCAACGACCAAGACATTCGCGACACACACGACAATTCAACAACTCGACAACACGACATTTCGACAACAATTCAACACTCAAAACAAATACTGTTCCATGGAATTTGTTCTCACACCTTTAGCTAACCAAATATATCAACAACACGACAACCTACTACATTATGTCTGAAGGATCTGGAGGAGAAAAGTATGAGGTGCTGGAGAAGATTGGTGAGCGCAATCCATACGACATATTAACTATAGCTAAAAATTTTCAGGGCATGGATCATTTGGCATCATAAGGAAGGTGCGCAGAAGACAAGATGGGCAGGTTCTCTGTCGCAAAGAAATCAACTATTTGCGCATGTCGCAGAAAGAGAGAGAGCAGTTGCATGCCGAGTTCGCGATCCTTTCCTCCCTCCGACATCCGAATATTGTCGGATACTACCACCGCGAGCACATGAAGTCAACACAAGATTTACATCTGTATATGGAATATTGCGGTAATGGAGACCTTGGGCGCGTTATCAAAGATTTGATCTTGAGGAAACAATATGCCGAGGAAGGTTTTGTTTGGAGTATGTTCGCACAACTCGTCACAGCTCTGTATAGGTGTCATTATGGTGTTGATCCACCAGAGGTCGGGGCCAATGTTATGGGCTTGGGAAACTCCGCAAAGCCTGCACCGCCAGCTCCTGGTGTTATGATTCTACACCGTGACTTGAAGCCTGAAAATGGTAAGTTAGGTTATGGAGTCTCTAAAATGGAGGGCGAGGCTAACATAAATAGTATTCTTGGGAGAAGATAACTCTGTGAAACTTGGAGACTTTGGCCTGTCCAAGATGATGCAGTCCCACGACTTTGCCTCAACATATGTTGGTACTCCATTTTATATGTCCCCCGAAATCTGCGCTGCCGAACGATACACGCTAAAGTCGGATGTCTGGTCTCTGGGCTGCATTATTTACGAACTCTGTGCGCGCGAACCACCATTCAATGCCAAGTCACATTTCCAGTTGGTACAGAAAATCAAGGAGGGAAAGGTCGCCACATTACCAGCAATATACTCTCCAGAGCTAAACAACGTTGTCAGGGATTGTCTCAAGGTCCACCCAGATCGTAGACCGGATACGGCATCTCTGCTCAACCTCCCTGTTGTGAAGCTCATGCGAAAAGAGAAGGAAGTAGTTGATCTCGGGCGGATATTGAAAACCAAAGAAGAGCTCGCCGCCCGTAGATTACAGGAAGTTGAAGATCAGCTCCGCAAGGCGGAGTCCGACAAACAACGAACACGTCAGGAGATGGAGGCATCACTTCGCCGAGAATGGGAGGTTAAAGCACAGCTTGAGATTGATCGTCGGGTCCAGCTTCAAATTCTAGACTTACAGAAGAAGTTCGAGGACGAGGTGAAGCAAAGGGTAGAACTCGAAGTACAGAAGCATGCCAGTATACAAAGTGCGGTCTCTGCCCCCCTGAGCGACTCTGAGGCCGCTGCACGCATTGGCCTTCCATCCTCTTCCGTCAGCAGTGCTGGGGATGGAGACTTCCCATCATCAACAGATTTGACCGACCTATCGATCGACTCGCCGGAGCCAATGAAGCCTTTGAAGAAGAGCACAAGGACCCCATTTGGCCGTGCCCAAACAATGTTTGCCGGGACTCCAATGGATATCGAAATGGCTGAGCCCTCTCCGATTTCTATTGCATCACTTTCACTCTCTCCTCGCCGAAATGGTGCAACTAAGCCACCAACAACTGGTCGAAACATCTTTGCTGCAGCTGCAAATGCGGAAAATCGTCTTCAGCCAATGCTTATGGATTCTGATGATGATGACGATCTTCCTCCAGTGCCGTCGCCAACACGAGCAAAGTCCAAGGCGAATCCTTTCAAGTCCAATGGTGTTCGCCCCGCTTTGACATCACAGAAGACAGCTCCTCTTGCCCGACCATCTCAACCAAATCTCTTCGCTGCTGCTAAGGCAAATACCGCACCATCTCTACCTACTCTTTCATCGGCACCAGATCTGAGACCACAACCGAGTAGCAACGCCCTCAGGGAGCGAAGCTCGTCCCCGAATCGACGGTTGTCCAAAATCCCATCCTCGACCAACCTCGTAATGCATGAAAATGCACCAACTTCACCAACACGAAAGAGCAGCTTGACGAAGAAGGCCGGGACCACTGACGATCTCAATAAAATCGCTACCAAGAACAACATGATTAAGAGTGGGGGAAATCTTGCACCAAAGGGGAGAACATTGGTAGAGTTAGCCCAAGCAAGAGCAGGAGGTCGACCTATCGATGATGGAAACCGAAGCCCCGAGCCCAAAGGTAGAGCATTTGCAGCAAGAATGGCGGAGAAGGCGAGAGGGGCTGGACAGGATGTTCCCATTTGGGATCCAGAAAGAGATGAAATGCCAAGTCCGTTCTTGGTGAGAACACGACAAGCTATTAACCGAAACACATGATTATGAAATGATAAAATGGATAGGAGAAAGAAATACGCTACTCGGCACTTTTTTCATTTGAAAATCGCTCTACACGGAAACTCGACAAAATCTCCTTTGTTTGACATGCATGCATGAGGAATGGATGGTGGTATTTCACCACCGGGCATGGGTGGTGTTCCGTTCTGACTTTGTGGCGAGGCGTTTGGGCATTGGTAATAGGTTTCTTGTATCGTACGTACTTGCTATGCAAGATCTCAATGTTGGAGTTGGAAATACTTGTGATGGCTATCCTTTGGTGGGTAGGGCTGGGTAGATTCAGATGAGACAGGTGACCGGAATTAGAGATCCGGTGTGCTATTTTACTTTCCATCACGTTGTGAATATGTTTGAATGGATGTGCTCTTGCTATATCTTTGATACGAAACTTTCATTTATTCAAGGACAGAATACCAATTCTCGTTCAACAAGTGCAAAACTGATGAGTTATTTTGCTGCATAAGTGCTTTTAGCGCCTGGTGGGTGTAATCAATTAATTGAAAATCCGAACGTGGGAGAAGGGGATGTTTTTCCATCTGATTGGCACATATCTTGGTTTCTCTATATCTTAACATTTACTCTTGCTATTTGATAATCGGGGTTGTGCCTCCTCATGAATCGTCTCCAGGGGTATCCTATCCGTGGACAGATTTGCATATTCTCTGTCCTTTATTGCAGCCACTGGTCTTCCCACTTTCCCCGAGGAGACACGCTCCTTTGAATCAACTGTGTGTGAATGGTTGATTTTTTTGAAAAGCGGGCGAAGAGATAGAAGACAACCACAGATCAAAGTCGTATCTACCTCAATCATGGACCAAATGAGTATTGTGACATTATCCCCTGTGATAAACGGGTTAGCCTCTGCGCCGAATTGAAACCTAGGGTATTCTTACAGGTGCCATCATAGGAATTTCGAAGGGTTATCAAATACTTCAAGCGGACCATACTTGTAACACAAGCACTAGAATACAATGTAAGCCTTTTTGGGTCTCGGGTTGGGAAAGGCTATCCTTGCTCAATAGCCAGCTAGTGTTTCAAACTTACAATGATGCAATGCTGAATAACAACATTATATTTATCTTTTTTCGGCGATCAATTGTTAACGTGTTTAACACCGGAAGTGGAAGAGCAAAGATGACCAGATCTTCAAAAATGCTGATACCAGCCCCTGCATATCCCACAGCCGTAATATTCACACACTGTCCTGGTGTAGTTCGGTCCCATAATGATGATACAGGCCAACATTGAAATAAGACAACGAGCGTGAAAGCCACTCCTCCTGCAACAAGAAAAACTATAAAAATTTTGCAGATGCGCTGAAACCTTTCCATTGGGAAGATGCGAACGTAAAGTAAGAGTATTGTCAACTTGGTAGAGACTTGAATGGTTGCATAAACTACTTGAAGAGCGTAAAATATCTATCTAGGTTAGATGAAAACAACACACTTTTTTCCCTCAACATACCTTTGCCAAAGTTGGTCCCTCTTTAGGATTGATATTCCAATAATGTCTGCCAAATCCCTTTTCACAGGCTAACACAATCAATAATTGAACTGTTGATAAATAACGGGGTATAACTTTGGACCTACCGATCAATTGCAAAACAGCACCGGCAATAAGAAACACCTTTAATGTGAGTATTAGCACCCCTACCTTGTGGATATAGTTGAGTATGACACTTACAGTTGTAAATACTGATACCCAGTCGTCGACCCATAGCTGCCCAAAAACTATCCATCGTGACAGGGCTCGCAAGACAAGAAATACAAATGTAATACAGAATAATACAATTGAAAGGGTCCTCACCGTGGCACTACGGCTCTCCTTTGGGTAGGCAGCACACAGTTGCTGCCCTACTTCGGCGGCAACTAAGATTCCATTATTAGTCTTGAATTAATGATCCCCAATAGCGAAGAAAAGAGTAATATTAGGAACATACTGAGTTGATCTTGAAAAGAACACGTTTTTTGGATACAGGTTGACAGTTTCGCTTGTAGGGACGAATCTGGACATAAACAACTAGCAACATCAGACAAATTGCAATGTGCGGCAGTGAGTGAGGCCAGCGAGCAGGTCAGCTTTTCAATAGTTTCTTAGCATTTACTTTCATTTTAGGCAGGAGACACTTACAGCGCACCGAGGCGTATTTCTAACAATCGCAGTCTCATTTTTTGCAGCGGCACCTAAAATGAATAATGAGATGAAAAGGAGGGGAAAGAGATTCATGTCGGTCTCCAACGTGCCAAGCACCAAAATCTACACTTTTAAAAGGAACGAAACACAGGGCTTAGCACGAGGACCTGGGAGCTAGGTTATGTATACCTGTACTGACTTCAGCAGGCACCTCTAACTAGTAGCCATGGGTCCACCACAGCACCGACAGAGGTTTGCCGAAAAAAACACCAAAGGTGGTTCAGATGTATATGAAAAGCCAAGAATGCACACGGTATACAGCACAGACTTGGCCATAGCATAGCCACGAGAAGTTGAAATTTGATGTTAACACATCTGTCATAGGTGGCGCTCTCCCGACAATTCACAAGTACTATATAGTGTCGTCTCTGCGGGGGACATTCTACTATCCCCACTTAGTGGGCTAACGACGAAGCTGTCGCGACCACAACAACAATCCTGGCGGCCTCTATAAGAGCCCCTTAAACAATTAAGAGGGTATATTTTGTAGTGTATACCAAAGTTCAAGACTCTTTCGACTCTCTCAGCTGTGAGATTCAAGCAATATGTCAACTCACATGGTATGATGAATTCTTCAACAAAGGAGGCTGTCCTAACTGTTTTGGTATGCTCTGGCTGACAGTTAAGACATACACTAGTCTCATAAGAGTGCATGGGACTTAAAAATCGGCAAAAGCTGCAGGATAGAGAATTGGTAAGGAGTAGATGTACAAGTACGGTATAGTTTGTCTCATCTTTTAACCTCCTATCCAATCGGGAACACTACACCTTGAATCGCGAATCTTGATCTCCAATCGGGATATGGAACCTTGAATCACTTGAATCGTGCTGTTCGGGTTTGGTGAAAGAAGCCATTGAAAAAAATCGGTAGGTACGGACGGGCGCCTGTTGGCTGATCCTTTGCCATGGGCGAACACCGATTCTCAATTTTTCGAGTGAGCCGTCCGATAAATGTTCATCGCCAAGTGGAGACCACCCTTTTAGTCCCCTTCCCATTGACTCTGACGGGCGGATTGTCACCTAGTAGCGCCTAGGTTTCTCCGATATCTTATAGTGGGCAGGAGAAGATTTAAGCAACTAAATGCTTGATGACTTTGCATATCTCCCTGAGGAGAGTTTTGCTAGAAACATCGAGTCATGAAATGAGTAGATAACATTGCTAAAGGGCTATCTGTAGAGCAGAAGCCATTATGCTGCAATTCACTTTGATACAGGTCAATATATGCATACTGGCAATGTCAAACATAATATATGGCTGGGGTGTGATACGTTCATAGTTCGTAAATTCTTGGATCTTATGTAGACAGAAGCCACCAATAACACCATCATCATCCGATCCAAGTCCGCCAAAACTCCACCGAAACTCCAATGCCTTCCGGTTCTCAATACTCATCATCACCATCATCATCCGCATTCATACTATTCCGTTCCCCAAATTGCATAAATGTACCAGAGCTCTCACCATTTTCATTTCCCATGATATCGTTCCACTGCCTCCGTACACCATGTAGGACTCGATCATCGAAGGCGGGATCCAACGATGATTCGTGCCCTTCAGTGTGCACATACATGAGCTTGTATAACAACTTGACTTCTGGATCGTTCAGTGAATCCATGAAGACATGGAGGGCAACTTCGAGAATTTTCTCGCTCGTGTCGGTACTGCGAGTCGTCGCGTAGAGAACACCTTTGATACAATTAGCTATGAAAATGAAAGAATTTCAGAACATCAAGCAAGTGAAGAATTGCATCATCAGACTGTCAGAGGTATATTATCGTCAAGGGTAATCAGACAATGTAGATAAGTATTCGTAAAGTTGGATCATCATATAAATGCAGGAAGGAAAAGGAAAGTTGTGAAAAACTTACTTTGACCGGTAGGACACTCTCCTGTTTCGCTCGAATGCAACATGATGTATATGGGAAACACCTGGGCTAGGTTTTCCGAGCCGAGGGAATTCGAGGGGAAGACAATAACTGAAACAGCAGATAGAGGAGCCCCTTCAATGGAGCTGGTAAAGATCTGTTCAAGAGGTGACGAGAGAATCGCAATCATCTTCGAGGCAGATTCGCCCGTGGTGCCGGAATCCGAGCTAGAAACGAAGTGTTTTGTCCTCACACATTCTCCATTCGTGAGATACACAGAGAGAGTTGCTTCATCTTCAGGCCGTGGCTCAGCCGGTATAGTATCTCTGGCACCTGTACCAAGGACATATACGCCACCACCCACGGCTCCGGCCCGACAAGCAACTTGTGCAATCTCAGCCCCTCCACCCCATTTCGGAAACACCGCACCAAAGCCAGGGCCGAATACTCCTATCGACGTCAAGTGTCGCGCAATTCGCGGAAGCGCCCACTGGACCGTGACGTGATTCGGAGGATCAAGTGAGAGAGTAAGTGCAGTGATGACTCCTTGCAGTTGTGGTGGGAACTGAAACTGGGTAGAGAGAAACCATTCAAGATTACGGTCGGCATGTGGTTCCCAAGTTTCTGCCTGATTTTTGTAATCCACAACGAACTTGAGGAATTTCATCAAGCTACGTTTCGCCCGATTATCAATACTCCTGTCCTGGAAGATGTCTTCGCGGCCATTTGGCAAGCGTTTCAGCGAGCCATTTTCGTAAATCCACCAGTTCCCAACTGCTTGAAACTCAAGCTGGCGATAGACCTTTGAGGAAACCAGGTGAGTAAGTAGATCCGACTTCGCGTATATGATCTGCGGTGACAGTGTAAGAGTGTAGGCTCGTGAGGAAGATAATCGTGTTGATTGATCATTTTCCGCTTCTGCCTTCCATAGAGTGGCATTTGAAAAGGAGTTCAGAGTGCCTAGAGAGGTAAGCTTAGGAATCGTAAAAATGGTTGAAAAGCTGGCATACGATTTCGAACCTTCTCTACCCATTCTTCGACTTCTTGCAAGCTAAAAGCAGCTTCTGCGGCACCATAGTAGTCATTTTGGTCGATGTGGAGGATCTTCTTGTCAGACCTCGATAGTGCTCTTCATGAGCTAGGTCAGTCAGACTTGACTCGTATGACTATGTCGTGAGAGATACATACAAGGCAAGCAAAGAGTTCTGCAGACCAGTGCCAGATATCACAACATCCCATTTGGTATCACTCAAGGATTCCATGGTTTGAGATGGAAGAAAATGTGTGGAAGGGGTTGAGAAATTGTTAGCTTGTATTTTAACACTAGCCCCGAATAGGTAAGGACGGCAAGCCCAACCACATCAAAAATCTGCGATCGCAAATTTTTTGGCTCCGTAACCGTCCAACCACTTTACGCAAATCTGCCATACTACACAGACTTGTGCGGAAGAAGTTCCTTTCAGTAGGAGCTTCAATGTTAGATGGAAGACCAATTCTAACGTCCTGTATCTACTGCTCTGGAATCATTGATCTGAAGGAAGCGGTTCGTAATGGATGATACATGTCAAGACCACACTGGGAGAAGAGGCAAGGCACTTGTAGCATTTCTGCAAAGACCTAGTCATTATCTGGCCACCTTCTTTTATGTTGTATCTCTCACTCAATAGTAGGCTTTCTAAGAGTCACCTATGCATACCCTTCCAATTTGGAATCGCCATTTAAGGCACCGGATTGTTTTGGTCCCAAACTACAAGCAGTAGTAAAGCCATTCCTTCACAACGATATTTCAATCATTATGATCTTCAACCAGACTAAGGTCCTTCTTTCACCCTTCACTTTTTTAAGCAGAAATTTGTTAGTGATCTTAGCACGGACTGATGCTTCTTCACACACACAAGCCATAAGCCTCAACTTCCCCTCATGTTGTTCCACAACATACGGACACAACATCGTCGCCAAGAGTGATTGTTCCTTCTTCAGAATCTAGTTCATGCACCGTTTTGGCATCTATACGAGTAAAAGGTTTCTTTTACGTTTTGTTGCACGTCGACCGCGGCCGCGGCCCGTTGGTGTCGGCCGCCCAAAGTCTCAAGTCTAAATCACGTTCTTTATTTTCATACCACCAATTTCTATAATCGCGGTATGCGGTGTCCTTTTCCTAGCATATACAAAGGATTTAATTATAAAAACTCAATCTTTGGTTACCTACTTATTTGAATGGAGCTGCGTCGTCTTGGTGGTTCAGTTGTGCCTGCCTAATCTGATTCACCCAAAATATTTAACCTGGCGAGAAGGGTTCTGTAAAGTATCTTCTCTGAGCTTGCTGCTAGTTATACTGCCTCTAGTGTACTGCTTTGACCTCAGCTTTTCTAAACTTGAGAGGTCGTGGGAGATAGCTCTTGTAAAGGTTTCATTCATATCAAATATCTCAAACATCTGAGGTAATATAGTCCAATATTCAACGTCCCAAACGCGTGTGCTAAACTCGTAAGGTATCAAAGACAGCCCTATCTCCGTACTGCGAGTGCGGCTGCCCACACTTTCAGAGGGCAAGAGGCGATCTAGCGACCTAGAAAACTGAAGTAAGATGGAAGCTAATCTTCGTCCTTGTGACATGTCAAAAGCTTCGATAGTAAACCTATCTTTTGATAACATTTTGTATTGTTCAAAAATGTCTCGTTCATTAATACATACTGCATTTCACATCCACGTGTTCCGCTGGTAAAGGAATATGTTCACAGTTTCGCAAACCTACTTCTTTCTCTTAAACGCTTGCCGAAACGAAAGAAAACGTACCTAGAGGTGAGTTAGGTAGGTCCTACTTGAGAGTGCTCAAAACTTACGGGAATGGAACCATTACAAAAGTCAGGAATGCAAGTAATGAAGACGCCCATTGATAACCCATCTTTTTGTACACTAGTTTTGGAGTAAGTTGAAGACACCGATGAACTTGGGAGGGGTATTATCTACTTTGTTCACCGAACAAGGGAAATGCAGCTGCAAACGTGCATCTCACAAATACATTAGCAGCAAGCGCACTGGCTGCAAATTCCATATATGCATCAACCAAAAAGGTGAATATTCCATTGAAAACTAGAAACATTCTGAAAATTATTAGCCATGAATGAACTTCCGAAACCAAAGTGAGGTGAGTTACCCAAGACCGAAAAATCCACTACCGACAATTGGCACAATCCAATGAACTGATACGTAAGTTGTCCAACCAAACCAAAACAATCCAAGAGTAACAAGGACGCCTCCGATAATCGCTGGCGGAAGACGGAATTCTGGATCCGGTCTTACTGGTTTCTCCCTGCATGCATTTTCGGCCTCTAAGTTAGCATTTCGTATAAGCCGAAGGTAATTCTTATGCCAAAACGGATTCGTGAAAACACCGATGACCATTCCCACCATCAAGCCAAGAAATGTCAGTCCTGTTTGCGAATGTTCGAAATGATGATTTGTCGAGAAGACAAGTGGGAAAGCGCCAAAGAATAGATAGAGAATTCCAAGGACGATTGCCGAATAGATGCAGAGGCAAAAACACATAGGCTCGAGCATAAGAAGCTGAAAAGGGCGATATAATGAAATTATTAGAGCCTGTGATATCGTTGTGGAAGTAATGGCATCCTCAGAAGTCGAATAATATGCAGGATTTTTAGTGCTTTTACGAAGCGCCGCGGCCTTTCGACGCAAAAGAACAGGATGATATGTTTCGGGGACGAACATGAGACATGCTAGAAGCAAACCTGTCCAAATTAAAAGAATATAAAAGCCCCAGCGCCTACTAAACTCAGTATGTGTTTCAATATGTGAAGTGATGTGTTCGCTTAATAGGGTACGTACCAGGAAGTAAACTGGCTGATAAATCCTCCAATGAGTGGCCCAAGAACAGGACCAATGAATGGTGTAATCGTATAAAACATCATTGGCAATTGAATCTGGCTTGGGATGAACAAATCTGCTACTGTGCCACCAGAGACACTAAGAAATGCACTTCCAGCCACACCATTAAGAAATCGACCAACTAGCAAAGTCTGGATGTTTTGCGCAATCGCACAAGGTATCAAGAAGACCAGAAAGGAAAACATTGAGATGATATAAATCCACCTTCGACCATAAAACTAAAGTTTGTTAGATACGGTAAGCTATCGAGACACGAAGGCTGACATAAAGCTTACTTCAGACATTGGGCTCAAGGCCATCGGTCCTACGGCAAGACCAACTACGAACAGAGACAACCCTAACGTTGCTACTTCCTGGGACACGTTAAATTCATCTCTCAATTGCTCATGTGAGGAGCCATAGATCGACGATGTGCAAGTTCTATGACTAGGATCAGATCATGGAAATATAGATGGAGCGGTGGGGTTACACAAGCAATGATCCCGTTGAGATGACACACACAATCAACCATTTCTTCACTGGTATAAAGCTTCTGGGATTCTGTGGATCATTTTCATCCCAGGAAACCAGGATTCGATCATTCATTTCAGGAATAGAACCCGACTGTTTTCCTTCATCTTCTGCGTTCCTCCCAATGACTATGTCAAGATCGATGGACGATGATCCCAGATGTGGTTCCATATTAGACAATACAGGAGGAATTATTACCTGGCGTGGATGAATTCGCAGTGAGCTGTCTCGGCAACTCGATGTTGACGTTCGGCTTGATTCGGCAACCCGTCCGGGTATTCTGATTAACTTTTACTGAGACTTGCAAACCACTCGCTCGCTATACAATTTCAAGACGTGATACAGGAGTGCTTGATGCTGATTTTAAGACACAAGTTAACATACAATTTAGTGCACTGCTTTGAAATCGACCAGTTCGGCCAAATTAGCCACGGTGTTATGTCCGATGTTGTAAATCCTCGATGTCAGCAGGCTGCCAAGGGGGTGGACTGGGAACGTGGCTGTTAAAATCAAATCTGGGTACTGGCTACCAGGCCAGATGCTCAAAGATCTTCGAATTAGGTATTTGAGAAAGAAGTGCCGTTATTACCCCTTTTTGAGCCTGATCGGAGTTTAAGAATCACCTAACGAGAAAGATTCAGCATCTAAGCGTTTAAGAATTGACGGCCATAAAGGTCTCTAGGTTGAGAGAGTGGGGGTATACCATCCCGTAATTAAGCTCCTATCCAAGGTAGATTGTACTGGGCGTATGTAAGCTAAATCCCTGAGGTATGTTGCTAAGAACTGCGAGACATGGACCTAAATAATCTAGGCCATTAGTCTGTCTGGATCGCATGCTCCGTCATAATGTAGATGTAGTTTTAAGAGTTTCATTAGAAGAATTTAATTTTCATATGGCTATGACATTTTTGAGCGACCCTCACCAGCTTGGTGTCATCGCAAAGCTTTCTAGTGAACTAATGAGGGTAGACACAAAACGTCGCAGCAAAGGGTATCGGCAACTTCTCACTACGGTTTATCTATGCTCCGTAACAATGCCGCGCCATTCAGTGTCACTCTCGTTATCCCCAAGGTAGTGTCCAGATTTCCAGCATTTAGACCAAAATGGGATGCCCGTATTATATAGAAATCGAGAAACATATATTAACCTTAAAAGACAAAGCAAAAGTACATTGCCTGCTACGGGGTGAAGCTGCTCAGGGCAAGGTGAAATTAGATATCGTACTTTATTTCACCCATCAAGTAAGAATGGATTGAAATATAGAAAGTACTTGGCTAACAGGTCACCCACCTGTGATACAAAAGTTTCGCAGCTAAGCAAGTCCAGTTACATCCTCTACATATCCTAGCTCGAGAAATCAACTATAGTATAGTTTATTTATATTCATATGGAAACTATTTAATGTATATTTGCCAATGGAGTAAAGCTTGTTTAGTTAAGTTAATTTACTAGGTTACAACTACATAAGTTGGGATACAGCTCAAAGTCGAGTAAGACCTGACGCATACTCTACGGCACTAACCCTATTAAAATATTAACCCAGAGGCCTCTGCGGGGCAATTTAGAAAGAAAATTATCTAACATATAGATTCTTGATAGGAGAGAGAAAATACCCAAGTCAGGCACGCAAATCCAATTCTTAAGTATAAAATGAGTGTAAAAGATAACGGCACCAAACTAGGCACAGAATACGGGCAAGAAACGCATTTAGCAGAAGCTGTGCAGGACTGTATTAGACTTTATAATAGATTCTAGCTTACGTAAGCAATATATATAACACGGATCCATTTTATATATTTCCCGGCAAAAGGTGTTATATGTTTCGAATGCGAGAATGCATAAGCGAGAGAAATTAATATTGGCGTAAATCATCTTAACTTTCCCTCTTTCCATGTATTTCTATGCATAGTAAAATCTATCTAGCTCACGATTATTTTCATGTCATCACTGAACAACAAATCAAACAATTAATATCGTCCCCCTGCGTTCTGTTATAATAATCTTCTCCAAGTCACGAAGCAACACCCAGTCACTTATAGTCACAATTGGAACCGCTTTAGATTGTGTGAAATCTCTATTTATAAAATGGAGAAGAGGGCAAAAATTCCGAGACCTTGATCACCCAAGCTACCTGCAGGTATCTAGGAGTCATGTTTGCTAATAAGCCTCATAGCTCCCTCTACACTAGCGGTGCTGCAATTATCAGAGAACCCGTTACTCTGAGTCCTAACCACTGTCGATGAAATATTCCCCTCCAGACATCCAGACTCACTAGCGACAGTGCTAGGCATAATAGTGCCTGATTTCTCACTTTCTGCTCTCACCCTCTCATCAGACTCCCCAATTTCAGTCTCGGTCACCGCACTCTTACCTGCCCTTTCCTTGGTCCCTTTAATAAACGTTGTGGTAATGGGCCCAATCTTGTCGAGTTTCAATCTAGGAACCCAATTCTGTCCTCTGATAGATGACGGCTTCACCGGTGTTGAACCTATCGTGTCTCTTGTGCCTGACTTTCGGCTGAAGACACGGCGGAGGAAGCTAGCTATGGAGGAATGCAAATGGCTGCTACGTTGTTGGGTGCTGTGAATACTATTTAGGGAGATGGTTTGAATCGCCCTGTCAGACTCATCGGCCGAGAATAGCTCTGGGAAATGTCGATTTAAGAGGAGTTTGATCGCAGGGAAGCAGATACACATTATTGAAAGAGCAAGCTCGACCATGGACCACATTACTATGCCATATTGATCCCCTGGGAGAGTGTGCTCAGTTTGTGACAGGAAAGGGAAGGGAAGGGAAGGGAAGGGAAGGGAAGGGAAGGGAAGGGAAGGGAAGGGAAAGATGATGGGAGAACACAACGCACAATTTTGGTCAATAGAGTAGTAAAAATGAACGACGACGGAGAGGCGCATCATGCTGGCTAAGCATGCACTGTACGAATTATCTCCTGTTTCAGTGTTTTTGGAATGCAGAAACACTTACATAAAACCAACCAAAAACATGAAGACAACACCGACTTTCTTTTCTCTTCTCATTCGAAGTTGCAAGATGCAGGATATCGGAAGTGCGATGATAACGAGATCTTCTACGATACTGCATATCGCACCAACCAGAGCGATGGCATGTAAGTTGAGACACTTCCCGTGCAAAGCTTTATTGTAAGCAAGAGCAACCGGTGTGCACTGGAAGATGATCGGTAGAAAGAACCCGAAACCATGCAGCAGCATCGCCACAATGAAGCATATGCAAGTTCTCCGAAACCAAGTTTGCGGAAATATTCGCAGGTAAAACATAAGAATGGCAATCTTGGAAAATGTTTGCACCCAAACGTAGAGGATTTCGTATATCCACTGAAACTGAGGCCCTATGAGTATTGATATGGGTTGAAATTGAAAGATTATGTCCACTAACCTGATAAAGTACAATATTTCTCCTTGGATCGACATTCCATACATGCCAGCCAAAACCTAGCCAAGTGCCTGTACAACAGGACAGATTAACAAAAGTTTCTTGACAGCGTTTTTGCAATGACATACCCCATATTGTTAGTGCTTGAAGAGATAGCATCATAACCTAATGCAGCTTTAGTTGTCACCTTTCCGTTAAGTGATGGAAACCACTAACCGTCGCAACTAGTAACACCCAATCATCCCACCAGAACTGACGGGTGATCGACCATCGTGACCATACCCTTAGTGCAACAAAGCATATTACAATTACACTTAGGGTTATCGCTGCGCCATATAGATTCGGCCTCCTTGATGGCCTAGGTTGATCTATGCAAAGTTCATGCTGAGCAGTTTCTACCACTATATTTGGTTAACCACTTGAGCAGGATCAATATCTTGCTGCTCGTGAAGCATAATACTGACAAACAAGCTCCTTGTAGGTACAATTGTTCAATACACACTCTGATATCCAGCTCTCAGTGTGAATATTTAAACATAAGCATTCACTGAGGAGGGTAAAGTTGGAGAGAGTACATTTGGCGTCCGTAAGGGCAGGTATAATGCAAGAAAGCTGAACGGAAGCACGATATCAGCGTGAAAAGATAAAAGGGGAATGGATAGTTATAAATAGAGAGGAATGCATACTCCACACGCAGGTAGCTGACTGAAGGCCTTCTGCAACTGCTGTGGGGATTCTTCGGCTACTGCAAAGTTGGATAACAAGGCCCCGAAGAAGAAGTATAAGAGGTTCATAATGAGGTGCGCAGGTTGCAAGACTGGAGAATAAGGTTGAAGTTGACTTTGAGCGAGGACAGATGTGACTTGTCACCACTACAAGCAAAAGGAGGTGGAGGTAGAAAACTGGCGGACTAGGTTAGATGATCGCCTTTAAGAGACGGGAAACGACGGATTAGACCTTATTGACGCCATCACTTGTATGCAGTGAACCAGTGCAGCACCAACTGTTCGAGACGATTCTAGCTCGTGATTGTAAGCTTGGGATCAAGGTGGACGTGAGACACAAGGCGCAGTATTTACGGATCAGGAGAAGAAAAGAGGAGAGTAGACGGAAGCACAATCTGCCTAGGCAACATTTCATTGTTCCTTTCAATTGCCTAGAGCGCGGTAGGGTGGGCGGTGTCAGGCGGAGATAGTGGATTAGGGAGAAGTGTAGCGAGAGTGGATCCCTAGGTACCAATCTAGGTCTTTGTGGAGTGCGGGGTTGAACTACAGTGAGATGCTAGAAGTATTTGACCATGATCTGTGCACAATAGGCCAATTACACTTGTTAAATGGTAGTTGTAGGGACTTCAGTTGGTTCAATTAGGTGGGCGTGCACGGATGGTATCATTGAAATGGCAACCATTAGCGTCCTTACTATTTGATTTGTCGATTTGTCGAGGGAGTTGAGTGAGATTCAGGCCCACGCTTTCCTACTTTCAGAATTTGCCTTGCTGTTGTATTAAGAGATTAAGAGAGCCACGCTAAACCTAATTCTACTCAAAAATTAGTCCTTTCTTTTTGAAAAAATCGTGCCAAAAACCTAAATATGTATATATTAGAACAATCAAATTTACCTAGATCTACTCGATTCAAATAAGTTAAGTTTGATCACACCCCTGGTGTTATTTGATATAGGTGTTGTGATGTTGCGCGAAATCACGACAGACGATTTTCACCAAGCCTATTCGGCAAAACAAAAGCGGCATGTCGTGTATTTTGTATGTTCGCGCTAAGATTTGCCTTTTTCAATCCTACTCGCACGGACTATGGTCAAAGAGTTCTGACACCTCAATGTACATGCTAAGAAAAGGCCCACACCGCTACGATGACCGAATTGGGTACGAGGGCTATGGTTTAGTAGATCTACATCATGAGACATTGATCCACGGCTGGAGTGGTTGATCACAATGCTGATTTGTGTCGACATATTTTTCAAATTTTAGATCAATTAGTCCCGTGACATTAGGCTTAACCTACTGAAGTTAGCGTGGGAATCCTCCTGAGACTTCTATATATGTCAACACTACTCTTTAAATTATAGGACAATTATATTTATTTATTCTAATATATCCGGCTTGGTAAGTTGCTTGAATGGCCCCATTGAAACTGTAGAGAATACCCTAGTCAGACATCAGAATTGCTTGCTATATCAGATACACCTCTTCTCCGCAGCATATCAGCCAATAAAAGATCGTTGGGGCTCAATGAGAATTTCCCCTTGCACAAGGTGTTTATATCTGTCATAACAAGCAATGGTCCAAAAGGTTCATGTCGAGGTACAATATGTACCATTTACCGGTCAATAATGCCGGTAATATTCAGTTGCTTGTCAACGAGTAAGTAGTCACCTTTATCGTCGACATGCTTCAAGTAGAATCTCTCCGCTACTTTGTTTTCGTTTTGTGAGATCAATTGCGTCGCGTTATCCTTTCAAAAGCGATACACTAGGTAAGCGGTAATAGGATATTCGGTATAGAGCTGGCCATCCAAAATTAGCTTTAAGTAATGTTTGGTGAATGCAGCTTAGTAGGTGGTAGATGTGGCGAACGGGTCTGTGGGAGTGAGAACGAGAAACCTGTCGCTCGCAACGGCGATACTCCGGTTTTAGATGATTGCAAGTATAGAGAATCGGCCTTCGAAAAGGGTGTTTTTCCAATTCCATCAAAATGTCCGCAAGACTGCTCCAGATTCTTGCCTTTTCGTTCTCACTGGCTTCACCGCCGGGAACTCCCCGGCCAGTCCAGGTGTCCCATTTAGTTTTTCCATCAAGATGAAGCTGACGCTAGTACCATGGTCCGTCCTAGTGCCACATATACCATAACTAATACTCGAGGTGCTGGCACTGCGGTAGTTTCAAGGAATTCCAGAGTTGCAAATTAGCTGAGTATAAGATACTCAACTAGCAGAGACGGAAGACTAGCCCCAAAGCTAGCAACACGTGGAACGCGAGGTAGCCACAAAGGAGAGCCATCGTGAAAACGAACGCGGGCATGGTAGTTGGCACTCCCCATAAGAGCGCCAGGGCCAATTGTGGAAGAATGTTTGATACTGCAACTCCGGCCATTATTTAGACTTAAAGCATGCTTGCAAATCACCACATCGTTAATCTACAAGCGGAGATATTGGATTTCCGTAACGGTCTGCATCATATAGGTTGCATCGTCCACGAGCTGTCACCCCAGAAAATTTCGGTATCCCGGTTTTTATGAGATTTAAGAATAAGTTAAGGCAAAAGGCTGTGTCACTTATCTTGCTCAACTTGTGAAAAATGGGGACACGTGAATGAGGCACAAATAACGGTTACACATATCGCATCCGCCGATGGCTCTGACACTTGGCCGCTTAGATTCTGGCACTGAGCAAGTGAAGAACCTTGAGCTCATTGTGTGGTAATATATAAATAAGACAGCGGCGATAGCTGCGAGGAAAATTTTAAGAACTGTATATAAAGATAAAAAAGTTATGTGAATCGCATCTAGTTGGGCAAGATGGTGATGGTTGTTGAAATCTGCTGTTTAGGAAGTTTATCAGGTTTTGCCACTGCCTTCATTTTGCCATCTAGAAGACTGCACCGCATGTGCTACTAACAAGGAAAGTGAAAGTACACATGCAACATGCTTTCTCTCTGCCTTTTGAAGAAGACGTGGAATCTATCACTAGTTATCATAAAGGGGGTTTTCACTATGTGCTCCTAGGTGATCACTTCTATGTAGGAGATACACATTGATCCACAATCTTGGGGCTGGAGGAGTCGCCGTATGGTTCAATAGCGACACAAATTTGTGTCGCTCATTACGTTGGAAATCATCGCTGCATACCGCTCTCAGAGAAGCAAGGAGCTAGATATACTCCTGTATTTTGAATCATATTCTTCCCTAGAAGTATGAATACATGAGTTATACCTGACGGCTGGTCTCTAGCTTAATAAAGCGATTGTACTAATATGTTATTGTCCGTGGAGCTACGTACAAGGGAACACCATAGAACTATAAGGTATTTAAACCGTAGGCTAGTGAGCTACTTCGGATAAATAGCCCACTAGGTCTGCTTTTAGGATGGGCCAAGTGTTGGATATTTTCAGTAGTTTCCCATTCTATCTGCAGTGAGAAGTGTGCTATATATATAAGTTGCAAGTCTCCTGGACCAGATGTCGGTAGTTGAACTATATTCACTGATCAGCTGAACCTTCGGAGCTACCGATTTGATCCCAGACTCATATATCCAGCATTAAGGTACTGGGAGAGATGCTAGAGCTATTCAGAAATGAGAATTCCAACTGCCTACCTCTACAAGGCGATTGAACTGAGTAGTCTTTCAAGTGCGTGCATATGTGTTGGATATTTTCAGTGATATTCCATTTTATATAAGTCCGTGTATTACCATCTGGCCCACCTGAAAAGGCCGGTGCGTCACCCCACCTTTACCATCCCACTTTAAAAGACTAAAATAAAAACTAGTTATAATCCTTAACCTTTTTGGATCCCAATCCTTTGACAAGTAGTTCCTCGATATACCGAAGAGGATGTGGCTAAAGCCATCCAGGGCTGTTAAAAACGGCCAACATGTATACGTCGTCTGCGCTATAGTCAAAACATCCCATCTGGGGTCCCTCGAGCAACTAGATGACTTCACATATTGTGGTGGGGGATAGTGTTGATGTGAGGCCTGGAGGCCTCAGGCAAGTGCTTGCTCCAGCACGTGCGTTTCAGGCACGTCTCACTAGTTGTCATATATATGTGGCCTGAAGACTTTTCGTAGTTGATTCTGTACAATTCGAGACAACAATTCAAGTGCAAGAGACTGTACGCTATTCTCAATATACTTGTTTTACCCTGATTCAGGCCCTCCTAAATCGCGTTGCGTTGATGACCCTTAGTCATCCGATTGGCTGGAGTCGTTAATTCCAACAGATAGCTTTGGTTTGGAAATCACGTGATAAACTAGAAGCATATAGTTTGTTGATGTGAGGCCTGGAGGCCTCAGGCAAGTGCTTGCTTCAGCACGTGCGTTTCAGGCACGTCTCACTAGTTGTCATTTATATGTGGCCTGAAGACTTTTCGTAGTTTGATTCTGTACAATAACAAGACAAGAGAAGACAGTAGGATACTATACGCTGTTCTCAATATACTTGATTTACCCTGATTCAGGCCCTCCCAAATCGCGTTGCGTTGATGACCCTTAGTCATCCGATTGGCTGGAGTCGTTAATTCCAACATAGTTGGATTTTTTTTTCCAGAGTCAGGGACAGACAACTCATACACCACCACCACTTATTTATTTGTATTTTGAATCAATCAATTATTATTAATTATATTCTACTCTTGATGCTTGCTTCTCAAAGTCTATAGGTTGAGTACCTTATTCTACGTACCAGATCCTGTTCTCGTTTCCTGCTCTCAAGTTGTGGTTTTGATCCCCTCCACAATATGCAACCGTTGATCTTGTTATCTGGGCAATGTATGTAATCATCTGACTCCGCCCTTTCCCCTTTGTTTCCCCAGAAATTCTAACACTTATTTCATCCTAGTGTCGAAGCAAATGTCATTATAATTGCTGCCTGTGTCCCAACACTTCGCCCTTTCTTCCACAAACTATTCAAAAATTCAAACGTAACCGAGGGTCGATCCTTCTTCTGGAGTGGCTCTTTCTTCAAGATTGGTGGTAGTGCATTGGGGTCAAAAAAAGGGTGAGAGGAGTTATAAGAAGGATGAATTTAGCGACCAGAAGATCGACGGTGTAATATCGACAGTTGTTGCTAGGACTGAACTTCAAAATATGCCGGAAAACAGCGACTCGCAACTCCATATTCTCCGTACAACCGATTTCTTCAGTGAATCAGTTTCAAGGGGCAATTTATCCACTGGGGAAAGACTAAAATATGTAGCTAGGCATTCTATGGTTTGAAATATCAAAAACTGTTCTTTCGCATTCGCCGTATTGGAATGGCTATGGACGTTTCCGAATGGAGCGAATCATGGACATAGAGAGAGGTAGATGGCTCTGAATACTTGTCATGTATAAAAGGGAGGGTCATGTAAGTTAAATATATTACCCTCGGATTGGGATAACTACTTTATTTTTAACCTGTATCTACTAAACCTAACATCTCACTCTAAGTTGATGTGGGAATGTGATTTAAATAATCAGTAAATCTTGCGTGACCCAGAAATGACGCGCAGGATACAATGTGCACGCAAACAGTATTAAAAAACCAGTCCCTGCAAAATTGGCATAATAGCGACCTGCAACTACCACGATTCAGCTTGATCATAAGTTACTGGGGTATTCATTCATTGCCACAGCGGGGTCACAGCCTGTGTTTCGTCACTGCGCCAGGCATCAATCATAGATCCATTTGGTACCCCAGTCTCCCTTAATTCCAACCCCAGTTACATTCCTGAAATATTACTATAGAAATACTATAAAAGCTATAACTTTTTTAAAAATCTTATAGCCTGATAATTAAGATATTACAGAACCCTTAATAATAAATATTTATATTCCTAGGACAATACTATAACATATGCCACCGTAACCTAAGGACCACATCTATATACACTGTCTTAAATAGCTTGCAGTCAATCTAGAATTCTCTGCTACTTATCAATCCTATTGAACTGGTATCTGGTGGCCTAAGGCACCAGAGCACCAAGCACACTGGCCATTTCAACCACGCCTCACGGTAGATCATACGAGGGCCCGAATTCTACCGTAGCTTATTCTATGTAGCAACCGACACAAGTAATAGCTGACTATATAATTGATTTACCCGTGAAGCTCTCGAGATGTCGTTGTGTTGGTGACACTATTCATCCGATTTGCCAGAGTTGTTAATCTGAACAAACCCAACCATGTAATACAAACAAATAGCATATATGTTTATTTATATTATATCTGGATACAATAAAATATTTATTTGTATTCCTCTATATTATGTGTCATAAAATTACAACCGGGGGTTATTTAATAATAAAATTGAGGGGTATGATTCTTTATAGAGTTTCTGCAGTAAAATTTCAGGAATTTAATGGTGGTGAGACTCAAAAGGGAATTCGAGTAGGACTAGATGTTGGTGATTTTTTCTTGCATGATTCTACCAACAACGAAATATATTCAGCTGCTCATACTCATGCGTCTGGAGCACACCGAGTATATCTTGAGAAATATGCAGCGTCACGGTTTCTGCAGCATTTACGAAGGAACGTACACCGTAATCAGCCTGTTGAGGCAAGGGTTATCCTGGCACATAGTTGCCTCGATCTTCACACTTCCTCATACTCCTTGAAAACTTGTCAAGTCTGCACACTACTCAGCTCAGTGAATTCTCCTCCGAATATCGTTCCTTGTTGATTCTGCTGACCAAACTAATCATACGCTGGCATAATGTCTCCCCTTTCACTAGAAGTATCCATCATACTGAACAACATATCAGATGTTGCGCGATCACTGGAAGCAAATAAGCCTAGTGCACGAGAGTCTCTCATTAGCCTCAGCCAAGAACTTATTACAACGTTGGAGCTGCCATCTGAAACCATTCAGCGAATGGGATGGGCTGAGGTAAGTTACTTAAAGATATAATATTACTGTAGAAGACTAATTCCTGCAAATCGGAGGGCATTCCTACTCTTTCCTCTCAACCAAACCTTTAGAGTGTGTAACATATTGCTGATGTTGGATATCCTCAGCCAGCAAGGAATGCTCATTGCCGTATCGGTGTCGACAAGGGGATTTTCGAGCATCTGAAGGAAAGTGGAAAGCAAGGCGCAAGTGCGAAAGCTTTAGCGGAGAACACCAAAGTGGACTTGCCTCTGATTGGTAAACAATTCTGCTTTCTCTTTAGAAGGAGTAAACTGAACTAATGATTTTATAGCACGAATGCTGAAGCACTTGTCATCAATGCATGTGATAAAGGAGAAAGCTGCGGGTGTTTACACTCCGACTCCATTGAGTGATGCTCTGGTGGAACCAAAGTTCAAGGATGGGATCATTTACAAGTAAGTACTCAAAGTGAATATATTCTATGAGAGAACTATTTTCCATTTATAGACATTTACTGACTCGCCTTCAGCTTCGACGTTGCCGGTCCATCATTCGCATCGCTTCCAGAATACCTAAAAGTTACCAACTACAAGAACCCTACAGAGTTAACCAATGGCCCTTTTCAATACGCACACAAAACCCCGCTTCCATTTTTCGCTTGGTTAGACCAAACCCCCCCCTACCTCTCAATCTTTAATAACTACATGTCTGCTTACCGTGCGGGTAAACCGACATGGTGTGATCCTGGATTCTACCCTATCGAGCACCTTACCACAGGCTTTGATTATACTTCTAACCCTGCATTGCTTGTAGATGTAGGTGGAGGGATTGGTCATGATCTACAAGAACTTCGTAAAAATCACGGCAGCTTGCCAGGAGATTTAATCCTTCAAGACAGGGAAGAGGTGATTTCAACTCTCACACCTGGCACTAATTTCAAGGCGATAGCACACGATTTCTTTACTCCCCAGCCCATCCTACATGCCCGTGCCTACTATTTGCACTCGGTATTACACGATTGGGGAGATGAGGACTGTATCAAAATCCTTCAAAACCTGATATCTGCTTTGAAGAAAGGATATTCAAAGGTCTTGATAAATGAGATTGTGGTGTCGGAGGAAAATGCAACCTTGGCTGCTTCGAGTATGGATCAGTTGATGCTTGTGCTAGGCGCAATGAAGGAGAGAACTGAAGAGCAATGGGGAGAAATTCTTGCAAAGGCAGGTTATAAAGTGTTGAATATTTGGAAATATCCTGGCGTAGCCGAGAGCTTGATCGAGGCTGAGGCTAAGATTGATATTTAGTCAGAATGACTTTAATAGTAGTCTGTGAGATTATCGATAAAACTTAAATGTCTATACAGCATCAGAGACACATCTATATCTTCAACATGTCTCTTTCCACAGTCTTAGGGTTATGACCCAAGTGATTCTCTACATTCCATTTGCAACTTATAATTATATCTTCCTGCCCTTCCTGCCAACGACTCTATTCTCTTCTGCATTAGAAACACCATGGTGTCAGCAGTAAATGTAGTCTGACAGTTAATAATATTTGATATTAGTTAGCTGAGACCTTGATCTACCACTTACACTCTATTAGGAAGGTAGGGCGAATGTCACGACTAGCTAAAACCCACGTTTACCTAGGCAATCGAATATCACTGAACTCTCTAATATACTGTAGGCTCTTTACCAGTGAAGTATTCGTATTATTATTCGATAAACTAATCGCTAAGGAAAGGAAAGAAAGTTCTTGAGTTTGGGTGAGGTGATGATAACCCCTCTATCAGGATAGAAAATGGAGCGTGACACAAGTTGCTCCAATCTTATGTTGCAACTAGATCTAGGACCTGTTTCAAGGGTACGCTTTGGCCTAGTGCCACACTTATATTATAGGCTCTGGGAGCCCACCTGTAAAATAGTAGCTGGTCTTCTCCTTTATGGAATATACTCTTTTGACTCCATTTATCTGAGATTTCAACAGGTTATGAGTCCGGTGAGCGCGCGATATATAATATATATATACGGACCCTTGAGCTACGGATAGTACACTCACGTCCAGAGGCTACAACTTGAGCTACGGATAGTATATCTACGTCTAGAGGCTACGACTTGAGCTACGGATAATATATCCACGTCCAGAGGCTACGGAAATTATAAGTAGAGTTATAGACAGGTAGCGCCCGCCTTTGAAAGGACCTGAGAATTATAAATTATAAAAGACAAAAATAGAGATAGTTTCGATAAGAGAGAAGCTGTAGTCGATAGTATATGAGCGACGAATAAGGCCTGATTCTAATAATAAAAGGCTACTTGGGGTTTATAAGGAAGACGCTGAACGCGCGATAGCAATGATTTTTCTATATCTAGACGACAATACTGAGCGATATATGCGAGATCTTCGGGACCCTGTTTTAATTTGGAAGAGATTAAGAGAGATATGTCAGAGTTCCAGATATACGGCTAGATACAACTTGTAGAAGAGTCTTTTTACTACAGCACTTGAGAAGGGGGTGTCTAAGTACTTGGACAAGATTAGAGAGATTGAGCTAGCTCTGCGTGAGGCAGGAGTAGTCGTTCCTGAGGAGTTAATTGTATTTATTATTCTGCTGGGATTAGGCAATAAGTTTAGAACTCTAGTTATAGTCGTCACTTATAGTGATTCGCCAACTCTAGATAAGTTAAGTATTATCTTGCTTGATGAGGAGACAAAGGGAGGGCTAAATGGCTAGCTAAGCGAGGCGGCCTTCGTGAGGGGGACTATATAGCTTAGAGTAGTCTAGTTTGCTAATACTGCTAGAAGTCTAGATATAAGTAGAATAAGTATTATATATTATATTCTAAGTTAAAGCCAAAGGCAAGTATAGGACTACTATTTATGTTTGAAGCAAAGGGAAATTTATTTTTATATATAAAGGAGGCAAAGAGAGTAATAGAGTATACTAAGGAATTCTATTGGTAGGCTCTAGGCCTTTAGTATAAGGGGGCTATTATAATTAGGTCTAAGACCTGTTTCAAGGGTATACTTTGGTGTAGTATTATACTTATATTATAGACTCTAGGAGCTTATTTGTAAAATAATAACTAGTCTTCTCCTTTATCAAATATACTCTTTTGACTTTATTTACTTGAGATTTTAATATCTTAAACCCTTATATTATATTGGAATTAACAAAATTAGTTAATCTTTTGATATAGCTAAGTTTTAATATTTAGTAATAAGTATAGCTTGTAAGCCAAAGTTATATATAAGTGTCACGATTTCATTTATCACGTGTAGCCCAGGCCTGAGGCTTGGTACGAAGGTACACAGAGAACCTGGAGCATGTTGGAATTAACGACTCTAGCTAATCGGATGACTAAGGGTTATCAACGCAACGCGATTTAGGAGGGCCTGAATCAGGGTAAAACAAGTATATTAAGAACAGCGTACAGTCTCTTGCACTTGAATTGTTGTCTAGAATTGTATAGAATCAAACTACGAAAGGTCTTCAGGCCACATATATAGGACAACTAGTGAGACGTGCCTGAAACGCACGTGCTGGAGCAAGCACTTGCCTGAGGCCTCCAGGCCTCACATCAACAGAGCAGTCGACACGGGGAAGTCACGTGGTTAGTCACATGACGGGAATGGATCAGTAGGCTCGGTACTGAGCCCACTGAGCCGCTCAGTAGGGATCAGGGTGAGCTACTCTGATCCACGAGCAGGAAGGTTCTATATAAGTCTAGTCAGTTTCCTTAGATAGGAGCTTCGTGCTCAACTCAAATAAGCATTCTGAATATAAGTTTATTCTCTATACTTTGTGACGGGATCACTTCCAAGTGATCAAACCCCAGTGACCGATAGTACTTCAATATCAATACCAACCCAACGACCTCGTACTCACGTGAGTACCGACGAGAAAGCAGAATCGTTACAATAAGTTATATATAAATAAATAAAAATTTTAAATAAATTTTAAATATACTTTTGATACTTTCGATATATTCTAGTACTTGATATTATAACTTGCAAGGTATAAATACAAGTTATACAAAAGTATCTTTAAGTTGATAGAGTAAAAAATTTATTATAAGCAATTATTATAATAGGTTAAATGTAAAAAAATCTTCTTGTAGTATAGTGGGGATCACGCGAAGTTATATGTTATGTGTATAGTATACTAGATGTTGGAATTAATAACTTTAGCCAATCGGATGACTAAGTGTCATTAATGTAATGTAGTTTGGAAGGGCCCGAATCAGAGTAAATTAAGTCTATTGGTAGTAGTGTATAGTCTCTTGCTGTTTGTTATTGTCTTGTACTGTTTAGAACGAAAGTCTTCAGGCCTCATATGAGGACAACTAGTGAGACGTGCCTGAAACACGTGCTGGAGCAAGCATTTGCCTGAGGCCCCAGGTCTTATATTAATATCTGGTCTTAGTTTTTTCAAATACTATACTTATTACAATAATACTTTAAGATAATATACTCCTTTTTTTATATTGGAATTAAAGCTTATTATCCTCCGATCTAACTATTAATTTAAATATAATTCTCTTGTTATACTGCTTCAGACGTCCACTCTCAAATAGCCTTTTCCTACATATTAGATCCTGTTATTGTTCCTGCCCTTTTGGTGTGGTGTGATTATTACCTTCTCACAGTAGTGACCTTGATCTTAAAGCCTTCTTAAGCTCACCACTAGGTAAATTCGCTACAAAGACACGAATTTTAGTATCATATGATTGAGGAAGAAGTGGGGCACAATGTAACTTGGATATATGAATAGAACGATATAGGATGTTTACAGGATTAATAGTTATTCAGTAAGAATTCCTCAAACTGATCCTCGAAACTAGTTCAACAATGTGAATCTACTTAGGAGGCAATCATTTATTTAACCGCCTTCCTCCGTTTCCCCTGTTCCCTATCTTCCAATACTCATTACCATGTGTTTGACTGAGAGGTTCTCTTCATAGGAATTCACTGTAGTGTCTTTGATTTCGGTATATTCTGGTGGGTGGGCTAGGAGGAAGGCTAAGTGCTTGGTTTCAACCCCGATGGAATTATTCCCAGTTAGGTACAACCTCCTTGCAAGAAAATTTGACAATTTGAAAAGAACAATATAATCTATATCAATATAAAATTTAATAAATGATCCTGGTAGACAAAAGGCAGCCGTTTAGGGGGAATCAAATATACGAAAACAAAGTTTCTGCTGCCCGTTATTTGCTAGATGTGCAGGCAAACCCCCTTTCCAGAAAGATCAAGATTGAAGGTGTAACCTTATATATGATGAAGCAAGGCCTAGAAAATTGATTCATTTCTGTAGCAATCTGACAATGGTAGCAAATGAGCTGAGGCTAAACCCAACTTTTCGCTTAATAACAGAAAAGCGTCTCTCTGTGTGGCAGAAGGGGAAAGCGACAAGAGCTAGGAGAGAAGAAGCTACGAAGTGAGCCGAGGGACATAAGAGATGTGGGAAATAGGTCTATATTACAGGGTTTTTATGATTGTTATTTTATTTCAGGTATTGTGACTTAGGTTGTCACCAGTGTTGGTACCTGATCTTTCCACAGTTTCTCCTTTGATCATCCCAAGGTCCGTGACGCAGCATGGGATCATCAAATCTTGAACGTCCGTATTCACAGCTTACTAAAAGCGAATGCTTGATCTTTTTCTACTATTTAGCCCCTCACAAAAGCTCTTTGCGTATTTTAGAAATGCTGTGAAAAACAGTTACATGTTGGCGTATGCAAGTATGAGCATCAGTAAAGATCCAAAGCTTAATTTAAAGAAGACTTATCAAATAATCGTCAGGGTGCTCCGGCTTAAGGAGTTCAACTTGAAAAATACAAGACATAATATGATTAAGAAGGCTGGCAGAGCGACGCTCGAAGGGTCATAAAAATAGTGAACGGTTACTCCCCTGTGGATGGATTAAGATAAATTTTAAATTACGAGTGTATCTCAATCAGAGCTTTGTTTGTTAAATTTTTAGGTTTATATTAATTCATAATTGAAAATATACTTACTGCTTGAGTGAAGTTATGAAATGTCTTGATCCAAGTACAAATCAGTTGAATTCTTGAAGTGGATGCAGTCAGGGATGAAGTGAGCAGATACATCATCCTTCGTCACAAAGCAAAAGGGGTACGAATCCGTGGCACAACTAGATTTCCTACTGAGACTACTTTGCAAGTTAATTTTAGTCCGTCAACCTCACACTCTGTCCATTGAAGATCTCGAGGAAAGCAAGGGGTATTGAATTAATTCTGGGGTTTTCTGCAGCTATGGGGCACCAGAAAATAAGTTGGTCTAGATTGCTATGCTTTACATAAACAGTTTTATCCTAAGTACGGGGAAACAATGATGTATGGAAGAGGTATAGTTGAATAACTATACCATAGAAACCAAAATACGTTTCAGAAAATTCCAATTTATTCAGTAAAATAAGAAAAACACAATGGATAACATTTCTTTTTTGCCACAATCCACGTTGTATATCTATACGAGCTCACATCCACAATCATGACACTGCAGTGTATCGCCAGCGGCACAGGGGAATAGTCCTGCGGTAATATCCCAAGACTGCAGAATTGGGAGGCTGTTCGGCCCCACACATGGCTCTTGATATCATATTCGCCTCGGAATCCTTGCAAAAAGTTCGTTCATAATTTTTGACTTTTAATACCAAGAAGATGCCTTCTCTTAATTTTGACCGAAAGTTATTGCTATTGCTAGCTGATTATCCTGCTGTAATTGCTCTAGATGGAGTCAAACTAAATTTTGATCATCCTTTCACGTTGGCTCCCCTTGTTTACTGGTTGGGCTCTATTTTCGCCTTTGTGACACTATGTTTCCACGCTGCGCAGCTCTATGGAAAAGCTTTTCTTATCCTAATATTCGCAGAGGATAATTGTAAGTCACAGTTGGGTTTATTTGTTCCGTGACTGACTTACCTTTAAGTGACCTGCCTGATTGCTATAGTGGATTACCTATTGTTCGATGTAAAGTTGTTCTCGAGTTATTAACAAAACGGATTCAGCTAGGTAAAAGTGAAAAACTACTCACGGCCTGTACCAGTAAGCAACACTAGCTACAATTGGTTTTTGTTAATATATTTTAACCATATACTGTAGTCTGCTAAGCCGGAGGTGGTACTCATCAGCGGGATCTTAAAGTGGGGCAAGTAATGATCGATAACTTCTTGATCGCTAGTGTAATTATATATCAATATCTATATCTATTCAAAACTAACAGCGATTAATTAGGGGGGTCACTCGGAGGGGGGGGGGGGGGGTAATTCGTTGTAATAACATTACCGACACAGATGTTTATAAAACTCACACATTATTCATACTTTATCTTCAAATATTTCGCCCACATGAACACCTAGTTTTGTGGATCTGGGGTGGCGCAGTCGCAGGCTTCTATATCATTGCCTCGATAGCCTAGTTTTACTACCTGGTTCCAGGTTCTGGGCAAACATTCATCACGAAGATCAGCGCTAATCCAAACCAGCCTCTCAGCAACTGTAGAAGTTGTCGTATCGTGATTCGGTATTGTAAGCGACTTCTATTTGTTCTTCCTGGTGGCAACGGGAATATGGCAGCTACAAATGCCAAAGGAACAAAAGCTAGGTATCATTGAATTATTTGCAACAGGGCTGTTGTATGTATTTTCGGTCATCTACTTGAGGCAACTAGAAGTGCTAATCCAAATTCTGTTCCTCTAGAGCCTGTGTAGTTAGCATTGTGGTTCTTGTCTATAGACTCCTGTCAAATAATGGCCCAGATGGAACCTGCGAACTCTTCCCACTCACCCTACTCATGTAAATTGTATCACAATCTTCACAGGAGTTTATCAGGGGCGCTGATACTATGGTTCAGCACTATCGAACTCGCGGTTGGCATCTCCTGCTCGTGCATTCCTGCCGTTGGAGCTTTAGCCAGACGCTACTCTAAGAATTTCTCCGGCCTTAGATCCTATTTCTCACTGCTTCGAACACGCACATATGGCAGAGGTAGTTTTCATGATGAGAAAATTCAGCCGGACGAATAGAGTGGTTTGAGAAGTAACGGGGAAAGTAACGTAAGCCAACCAGAATTATATTCTAAGCTTGAGGGAACAGCACCTACACAACTATAAGCTATCTTAATATTAGGTGATCGTGGAGGGAAATGGGGACCAGAAGCGGCCGTGATCAATGTGCGACAAGAAATACACTTAATTCGAGAACATCAACCTACTCGTAGCTCTCAAAGAGAAGGATACACATGGGCATTTAGATGGCACCAAGAAGAAGTGTCATTTGTATAACTGTTCATATATTTATTCTGCGGTTTACTAAACCACAAGTTGTGTGAAATAATTTATCAAAACTTGACTTTATTTACATTTCGTCGTCGACCATTCTTCGTATCACATCAGCTGCAGTTTCCCGACCATCCTTATTTCGGCACTTCTTGCCTAATGCCTGCGCTTTCACTTTCAGCTCCTTGCCTCGTATACTATCCTCACCTAGGAGCATGTAAAGGGCATCACCAAGCTCTTCAGCAGAAACATCTGGTGCAGAGCGTTTGTTCCCGTAGATGCCAATATTTAGAAACTCAGCACACATCGCGTTTCCATAGGTATCGTACCAAGTAGGAAGGATGATATGTGGTATGCCAGCCCTGTGATATAAGTTAGTCACATATATATTCTATTATCAATAATACCATCCTCTAAATGTTCAATCACTAACCTGCAAGTCTCAAAGTATGTGTTAGCTCCACCGTGATGCACACTTGCGACAACTCCAGGGACCATTAATAGATGTGCTGGGGGAATTTCTAACCATTCTATCATCCTTACTCGACCTTCAGTCCATGCATCTCCCAGAATACCTGTCACAATGCCAAGATCATCGTCTTTTGGCAGCTTACACTTCCACAGAACCCGTAAATGCGGATGCTTTTGCAGTGCATCCATCAGACCCCCCGCAAGAGAAATACAGTACTCCCGCGAGGGAGCAAAATGAGAGCCGAAGCTTATTAAAACCGTCTCGCCATCACGCATCCATTGTAAAAGCTCATGGCCGGAGGCTGTAATCTCTTCGTTGGCTAAAGGTAGAGAAATGATAGGTCCACATGCTGTGACATTACGGGGAATACTATCAAGTGGGAAGCTAAGCTCTGGGAGATCAGGAACTAAATAATGTATTCCTTGAGATACATAGAGCTGGATGCTCGGAATTGGACCAGGTATCCCGGCAGCTTTTCGTGCCGCTCCGATCTGTCGAAATCGTGATGAAGTCAAAAAACACACTAATACTAGTCGCAAAAGGATATATGCATTGGCGAGGATCAAGTGAAAAGGGAGTGGAAACGGGTATCCTGAAGACATTCTATGAATGATATTAGTACTAAGTACTGCTATAATAAGGTTGGCTTGAGTAAGGCATTGAGGGACAATGATAAGCCATGAGCAAGACTTACACTGGGTATTTCCACAAAACGCCAGCCCATGACTGCACTGGAACTAGGAGATCTTTAAGCCCCATAGGGGACAAAATGACTAGCTTATGCTTATGCATCCCACTCCGACACGCATCTATCTGCGGAGCGCACACTGGATCTACTATAACCACGTTCGGCGCAAGGTCCTTGAGAAGTGCGACACAATTTTCGTACAAAGCGAGATACTGGCCATCCATCCAGTGTTGCATCATACGGTCGACGTTAGTGAAGCTGGATACTGCGCCGCGTATACCTGGTTGGTGAATTATTCCTTCAACTCCGTGTCCTACAGCTAAATAACTTTCGAACATCGAGTCGCCAGGGAGGAGATGAAATCGTGCGTGGGGGCTTAGTTGCTCAACTCGAGGCGCTAATGTCGCGGTCGAGGCGATATGCACGGCAAATGAAGATCGAAGTAACTCGCTCGCGACGGAGAGCATTACATTAGCCTGACCGTAATCGCTACAAGTGATGAAGAGGATCAACTTTTGGCCAGCTTGGTCTGACATAGTGGTGTAATGTGATAGAGCAGAAGTTTGGCCACATGCAGATCGTGACATCAAGCGATATAAACTATTCACTTTTAATTGCAAGTGTAGCTAATACGAAGCACTTGCCTCAATTGCTGGTATCGAATTTGAATGCCTGTATATATAGTAATTATGCATGCGAATCACCAACAGATACAACACCTCAGTTGTTTCCTAGTGCCAACCAATCCCTCCCTCCCTCCGCCCCCGAGCTTTACTATAACACTGCGCAGCCAATTTATCCGTGAATCTGCCTATAATGAAAACTAATGTTCAGGTCACTTTCCTCTACGCCTCTTGTGTGCATTGAGGTTCACTAACCCTTGGTTGCGGTTCTGTCTGAATTGAATATAGCTTGCAACAATCCTTTCATCCACCAGCGCAGCCTTCCGTAATGATGACCCGAGATATAAGCCAATGCACTCTTTCGATTACAATATTTTCCGCCACCCTAGCAACTACATACCGTCTCAAGTTGCTGGATCATTTGAGTTGTGGGGTGAAATTGTTCCCGTATTCCCTCATAGTTGCGAGAGTACAGATAGAAAAGAACTAATACGACGGTAAATGCAGCACAGAAGGTATAGACCTGAATAGGAGGGCGTTGTTGATTTTGATGACATGATGGCCTAGCACGAACTCAGAATTGGAAGCCATTAAAAAGTAGATGACGATAGCGGTGCTTACAATCATAACATTCACCTCGTATGCCTTTCTCCTCTCCCCATTAAATCCACGCTTCCTAATCCCCTGTCTTCATCATAAAAACCCTAGCTTCCACTATGTTTGCTTCAAGTGTCCTATTAGTCTTGATGGAATTCTGATTCAAGAACTTGGCCCTCGCTACCTTTGTGGTATCAGTATATTGTAACAAAGCCTCTTCTGATCCTCAAACGTTCTTACGTACAACCGTAAGTCTAAGATGGAGGTCGTTAATTTAAGGGGTCTAAAGAGGGCTCAGACACTTAGCATACTCAGAAGTGTACCCGTTATAGTATCGTAGAGAATAAAATTAGGCATATCCTTCCTCCTTAATTATCGCCCATGTATTGCCTATGGCTCTTGGCAAAGCATCCAGCCACGATCTCTTCTCCTTCTTCTCTAATAAGGACTATTATATCGCTGCAACAGCAGCCGATTATCTGTATTGGATATTTTCAGAAATGATAATTATTTCTACCGATAGAAGTGCTATATATAGGTCTGGAGGCTATAAGGTTGCCTATTGTTGCCTATTATCATGACTCATAGAAGGCAACAGCTTGCTTCAGTACTGTCCTTGCTGCCTATATTCAACAATCTGGAATTTAGTACGTTCTCTTGAATTGGTAAGCTGGCTAAGATGGCGCCCAATTCAGTCAAGGTATCGGCTACAACGGCACGAAAGTATTCGAATAGTGACCCATTTGGCCATTCTCTTAGCTTAAATACTTTGATCGCTTATTCAACGGTAGAAGAAATTCTGCTGGTCGGCGAAGTTAATAAAAAGTTCCTTTAACGAAAGATGGAGATGATATCGTGAGTCACATCTTTTTCACAAAGGTTGGAAATAACTTCCTTCTTAGTGAATGATCTTAGCGCCCACGCTAAATAATGAATCTATAATGCATTTAAAACCGCCCAAAATCGGCATTGTTCTTCATCAAACCAGACATCAATTCAAGATAACTTTAGTTGCGGAACTTTTTCTCAGGGACAAATCATGTAAGTCAACAACTTGAACCATTCTTTAAGGATTCCTATTTCAAGGTGTATAACAGCAAAATTCAATAGTAAAGATATATGAAGGAACATATTACACAACTGTAAAGCACGTCTCTTCTATTTATGTATGATTTTTACATTCGACTGCAATATGAAGACTACAGTTTTGTTCTGGCATTTACAGAAAGGCGGCTTAGCTTGCGAACGACTATGAAACGTCATATCACTGGCAGCAGATCTCTCATCCCCAGCTAGACTTGGTAAGTGAAAAAGCCCCATAGCTATGAAACCTGCTTACAGGCAATACAGAGAAATCCGATATGCTACAAAAGAGTGTCACTCTCTTGTCACATTAAGTACCTTACAATTAACGGGGCAGCAGTAAATGTAGCTCTCGGAATAACAAATTTCCGTTCATCCCTCAGAAGTGCAAAACGAAAAGAATATTCATAGCATTCATCTTTCTACAGAATCATCTTCAACTCTCCTTACACTCGTTATACCCGAACAATCCTTTTCCAAAGAGGAGGAAAAGGAACTATTGTGCAATCTCAAAGGTCTATAGACAGTGCTCATAGTTAACTCTCCTTCAGGCTTTGCTTCGGGTTACAAACCGCTTATAATTTAACACCTATATCACATTATTTGCGAGGAATCGTTATGTTGCTTTGCACACAAAGAATGAACGCGCAACTCATCTATGAAAGATTGAGACACGTTGTTGCAGAAAGTGCTAACAGCAGCATTTTGGACGATGAAAATTTCACTAAATTCACCTTATATCACTGGACCATTTAAACCTGTGGAGAACTTATCGAATCTATTATCTCCAATCTCCGATTCATGCGGCAGGTAAGGAAAAGTCAACTGGATAGGCTGTGTAGGGAAGCACATGCTCACGAGAAGCTCGGGATTGACCATTGGTCTCATCAGATCGAAGAGAAGATGTTCGACTTAGAAGACTTGAGAGTGCAGATATTGGTGTTGAGTGCCGATATACAAGAGAGTGTAAGTTTCCTAAATGAATGCTAATATTCGAAATCGTTCAGTCACTTGAAAGAAAATTAACGTGTATCCAGTGAAATGTGATATGGATCCCTTAATTACATGTCAAACAGCAACTGAGTATTCCCGTAGCTATACGGAGCCATACTAGTCCTAGAAGCAAGGTTAACTTCACAGCAAGGAGACCATATGAAGATTGTGGCTTATCTTGCAACAGTATACGTACCATTGACTACACTTCCCGTCTGTCTTCCTCCCTGCCACTCTGCTGAATCCCTCCTACCCAATATCACCTTTGTGTGCTTCCCAAATGCTAGCTGCTCCATAGTTCAATACATTATATTGCTCGATTCGTAGAAATCGTCATACGAGGCGCCCGCGCGCGTGCGAACAAGCTGCTGTCATATACTAATACCCTTCATCTTCACGCGACTTCACCTTCTGCTGATGCTGGCCTACACCCCTATAGTTCATTAAAGAAATTAGAGAGAAGGGAGAGGATTGGGAATTGACGGATACAACAGCGACTCGAGTCTTGAACCTGATCAATACCGGCCAGATACGACTCATCTTTAGCTGGTAGAGAAATGTTCGCAGCACCCCCTCCGACTGATTCCACACTGGCGACTGTGGACAGTCACAAATTACAACCAAGGGGTGGAAACGATGGCTGACGGGAAAGGGGAAATAAGTCGTAGATGCTAATGAGAGGGTGTCTCGTCTCCTGTATTCGGCATGAAGAAATGTTAGCACAAAGGGACGATTGGTTCAGGAGTATACGACCAAGTTTCGCATTTTTTGGTAGGCCCGCTAGGGATGATTTTAATGAGCCCATTCCATAAACATCGATGCGGTATAGAATAATAAGTCAATTATTTTACATTGTCGCTACCTGTTTGAATCCTAGCTGCCAACCAAGCAGCTACCAGGCCCGCTAATCCCCAAATCCTGATCACTCACCCAACTACCTCGGTCTCATCAAATTACCACCACCTCAAGACCCCGAAGATCATACTACTTTCCAAGGCAGCTATAATTTGTGGGGTTGCAATAGCAATGTTATAGACACCTATCATAGCACTAGCACGTAAGTCATTTGTTATTGCCGATACTTCCTCTTTTCCCTCTTCATCTCGTCGTCCGATATTGTTGCTGAAAGATCAATGCAGTAGTTTTGAAAGGACCTTCGTGAAGGAATTGGTCGGTGCAGTTGTCGGGTTTCGATAGAGACACTGGCTAGTGCGAACGGCGCCCATTGCGTTACTGCCCACGAGATTCTGAGGAGAGACACAAGAAACATTGAGTAACCTGCGGAGCGCGTTAGAGATGTTGAGAAGGGGATTGTGAAAGTCAGGAAGTGCGATCCTATCCATACTCGTGGCATTGTGAGCCATTTGATTTCGAGGCATGGCTTTATTTTGGAGACCTTTGTACATTTTAGGCACCTCCATAGATGGGTTCCCTTGACAATTTTGTAGCTTTTGATGCTCGTAATCGCTTCGGAAGACGTTGTGGGTAGTCCCGAGAGTTGGGTGGCGGCCACGGAGGCGTTTTGCTTGGGAAAAGAGACAATAAGTGGAAGTAAAAAATTGCTGAGCAAGGCCACAATGGAAAATAAAACCATTGCAAAGCTTCCATATCGAATGGATTTATCGTGAAGACGCAACTTAGGTTGTTTGAACACATCTTCAGGCTGTGCCAGAACATCTTTTCGTCTATTTGATGTCAGTCATTGTTGTTAAAATGATGGCTGCTTGGTAATTACAGATACCTGCAAGATACCTATCGGGAACGAGTTTGATTAACGATCTTATCTTGACAGCTTCGCCGGAAGCTCAGCCTCCTTCTGAAGATATACTTACGTGGTGACGTAGAACAGAAATGGGAACCATCCCGACCAAGCAAAGAACTGTACTTAGCAAATCCTCATAATATTCTTCGGCATATATATAACTTTTCTATAAGCTTGTCTGAACACATCCAAGTAGCTAACTCCCTCTTGCATGTGCTCGTCTCATCAAATACCACCTGCTTTTCATCGATGATTGATAAAGTCACGGCTACTGTTAAGCCGAATGCCAAAAATGCTATAACACATGGGCATTTGAACTGAGTGTCTCCAAACCAAGGTAAAATGTGAGGGAGGTTGAACAATCCAGACGCGTACCCGAAAATACTTCCAATGCCTGTGATTACGCTGGTGTAAGCAGTTGCTTGAACCTTCTGGGTTCATGGACAGGCCTTGCATACCCATGCTCTCAGTCCCGTTTGTACTGGTTGAATTGCAACATTAGTGCCTATATCAAGGATACTGCCACAATTCCTTTGGCCACGAGCGCCACTGTGCCTTGGGGGTTTTTTTCGAATATTCTGAATAGATGATCAATGAAGCTCCTAGTCCATGGCGAGAATATCATAAATATGATAGTTAAAATTGCCCCCAACAGGATGTAGGGTTTTCGTTGACCCCATGGATAGCGGGATCGATCGCTGAGAACACTGATGCAAGGATGGATGATAGCACATGAAAGTGATCCTGCGAGCCAAATTAAACATATAACGTGTGGTGGTAGTCCTAGAGAGGACAAATATATCTTAAAATCGGATGTGATTAGTCGGCTACGTTAAAAACATGAGCGGGAAAGAATTTAAATGCTTACCGAACCGTATCCCATGATGGCAGTCCATATTACTTGAAGGCTGAAATGGAATGAATATTAGTACATCATATAGAAATGGAGTTTAGGGAGGTAATCCATCCTCACCCTCCTGTCCCAATTGTGAGGCAGATAAGATAGCATGTTCCTACTCTACACTTCTTTTCTATTTTCTCGTCGTCAGTTAAATCGTGTGCACCTAGAGGTTCGCCTTGTTCCTCCAAAAAATTACTCGAAGCTGAGGAAGTACTTTCACATCCATGCTCATCGACCTTAAGATTCTCCTTCTTCAATTTTAAAAAAACCTCCTCATTTGTAAGGGTTTAGCATAGGAGTAGCCTGTGTCACGCTGTATATTATATCCTGGTGGAGGGGTTATCACCACCCCACTCAAATCCAAGCTCTTTTTTTCCTTCCTTAGTGATTAGTTTATCGAATGATAATACTATTGTTTCACTGGCGAAAAGCCTACGTTATATTGAAGAATTCAGTGATACTCGATTGCCTAGGTAAGCGTGGGTTTTAGCTGGTCGTGAAATCATTTCCCATCTCGAAGCAGGATCAATTCAAACGTGTAAGTGTGTGACACAATTGGGAGATGCTTGTAGTAGTTGCCATGGATAAATTCTCGGAGCTTGATCTCCCTAACTTCACCCCTCATGCACTTAAGAACATGATGTGCCACGCCGCTCTTTGATATACTACATATATACTGTAAACTACCGCACAAAGAGCTTGAACAAGGAATTGAATCTATCGGGACAAACGTGAAGACCCCGTTACCGGTAGAGTTATTTAGACTTAGTCACCATATCTGCCAAGCTTGACTGAAGTTATAACATGATGCATACTTGCAATATCTTACATCTTGTGAGAGGGTAACCCCCTTAACATATCTACGGTTTAATCGCTGGGATATCACATTTCCGTTTTGCGATCGTGGCAGGTTTTAGGGCCCCCGACGTGTGTTACGAGTCAAGATCACCTGGGACCACTTATATAGAATGTCTTCAGTAGTAAGCACACTTTGAAAGATCAAATAAAAGAATAGAGTTCACACTAACCTAAGTATGCGCCTTCGGCCACTCCAATAACCTCTGAAACTGCTCCTGGTCCGCCAGATGTCCCACAATATCAGCCAGCAAATCCTTCCCGTAACCCGAAAGAAACCAATGTCTACTATCCAAAACCGCCAAAAGCGGGGCATAATACGATAAAACCAATAAAGCGTGAGGTTTACGCTCTCTTATTCCCGTCATAAAGCTATGAGGGATCGTATATGGCCACATTAGCACCGCTCCTGCCTCGACGTTGATTCCAGCGTACGAGATGTTGATGGCGCAAAGGCGTAGTCCGGAGAGGCTTTCTTCGTAGTCTCCCTGGCTATCGAGGGTTGCGGAGTCTTTGAGGAAGGAGCCGAGTTCTGCGATAGCGTGGAATGTGTCGTTGGGGAGGGGGGAGAATTGAAGGCTTGGGTTTCTATAAGACTCGAGTTAGTCATGTGAGAAGAATTGACAGAAGCACATAGAAATAAATCTCGTCAAGAGGATGAGGAGTAAGAATGGACTCAGATTTTGGTAGACGAACGGTCGACTCAACGGGTCATGCCCAGCTAACCAGATACCATCAGCCACCGGTGTTAGATCCGTCCCACGCAACTTGCCCATGAACGGGTCCAAGACTGCTTTGATTCCCCTAATGACAAAGAATAACTCCAAAGTAGTTGAGATGGGTGTTGTCATCGTGAAGCTCTCGGGCTTCGTAGCATGTAGACAGCGCACGTAAGCGACCAACATAAGCGCAAAGCAAAAAATAGGCCTCCAATTCTCATCTTTCACGTCAATCAACAAATTCCTGAAAGTTTCTTGGCCGATGTTATGATGATAGGCGCAGATGATGAGGTACTCATGTCGTTTGTCGGGTAGGAGATAGGCCTTATGCAGGGCAGATATGGCGAGGATACCATGCATCACAAAGGGGTGCAGGTATCCTTCCCGGGGCATGACTGTTCTCCAGACATGGCGCATATCTTCCCGGATTGCCATAGTCGTGCATGTCGACGTGCAGTAATGATGCATCAGTTCGAGATCCCGTATCCATAGACTCCTGCTGTCACCGGGGCTCGGCAGCGGCTGGCTGGAGTCTGACAGGATGCTGAAATCCATGAAACTGAGTCCAGAAGGCGTGGTTGGGCTTACAGCTGCCTGCAAGGTACCTGAGGCGCCTCCATGATGAGAGTGTGATGTGGGACTGTTCGTTTCGCTTGATTTGTTGACGATGGAAAACGAGCATGTCACTCGATGACTTGTACAGTTAAAACAAGACGGGTGCTGTTCATCGCACTGTAATCAACATCGTAAGTAAAGGATATTTGGTTCTTTCGAAGATTGACAGATGGGGGAGGCGAGAATGATGTTTGGGGCTCTCACACCTTCACCTTCCTGCGTTTACATTCTTTGCATCCATTTCGAGATTTGGTATGGGAGCGCCGCGTTGCCATTCGTTCTCCTGTCGCCACAGATCGCAATGAGAAAAGAAGGGGTCAAGGGCACCAAATGAAAAGGAGGTTCCAAGCCAGAAATTAAAAAAAAAAAGACGCGAACACGAGTATTCGTACTTTTGGGGCGGTTGGACGAGACTAAATACCCAACCTCGGGGCTTTTTGATGCGCAAATTGGAGTTGCGCCCTGATGATTCTGGAGTTTAGACACCGGCGGTTCGCTGTCTAGAACATCGAGAATGCGGCTAAAGGTTAACCGTGGCCCCTGCCCAAATCCCACCCCACCTCAAATCCCACTTTAGCGAGCACCAAATTTCATCAACACCACGAATTAAAAAATGGCTGGAATCGACAAATCAGCTCGTATCGAGGCCGCGATTGAAGCTATTCGCTCAGGAGAAGTCAAAGATTATTCCCAAGCAGCCAAAAAGTACAATGTCGATCGCACGACCATCTCCAAGCGCATTCGTGGGCTGACGATGTCCAAACGCGATGCTAGTAGCCTCTATCGACAATGCCTCACTAATGAGCAGGAAGAGGTTCTAATTGCGTATATCAACAAGCTAACAGATCGGCAGATGCCTCCAACGAGTTCTATTGTGAAAAATCTAGCAGAGGAGCTTCGTGGCGCTCCTGTGGGGAAAAACTGGACCTCTCAATTTGTCAAGCGTTATCAGGATAGGCTAAAGAGCTTATATTTACGCAATATCGATAATCTATGAGTTGCTGCTGAATATACTCTACTATTTATATTATTTTTTATGCTTGTGAGTAGTCTCTTAACTTTAATTATAGTATCTTGGCTTTAATGGCTAATATTAGGGTAATATAATATAGTTAGCTTAAGTTATTCAAAAGTATAATATTACTTCTGATAACCTTTATAATTTTGACGAAAAAGGGTTTCTAATTAGTATCAGATGCTCTATGAAGTATATTATAATATATAATATATATAATTTAGGTCGAGTTACGAAAAATAAATAGAATAGCTATTATGAATTTATTTCTTTTTTAGCCTGTATTAATGTGAGTAAGAGAGCAATATTACTATTTCTTATATATAAAGGAGCTTCTGGCGACCTATAAAGTAGTTGGGTTAAGGATGTAACAAAGGAATTCGATATATATTTTATAGCGATAGAGAATAGGTAGAGTTCTAATAAGGTTAGTATAAACTAGTTCTAGTATATATTTAAGTATTATACAAAACTATTATTATTTCGAGTACGATAACTTCTATTAGTAGATAACTATTCAAGCTATATTAATATAGAGTTTATTAATTGGGCTAATATTTATTGGGTTATTATTATAGTCCTTCTATTTTATAATATTTATTGACTTTAGTTACTTGATGTTGGCTTATTTTAATTATTTTCTATTTTTTTCTCGAATAAGCTTAATAATCTTATAAGCAAAAGCGGAGGGCTAATGTTAATGTCAAAATGAATGTTTTATTCTATATTTCGACGTATATAAGAGTAAGCTTTTATAGTTACTAATATTTAATATATATTTCAGAAGCCTGGAATTTGGCTAATCAATAGTTTGCTTGTAATAATCAAGATAACAATTTTAATATCTAAAAAAGAGACTTCAAATTTTATTCGAACTTCAAAAACTACGAAATCTATTTGCTATTTCAAGCAGGTATTTGTATAAAGCCCTTCAAAGCTCGTGATTAATAGGATTCTTAAGTTAATAGAGACGCTAGCTTCGCAAATCTCTATCTTTTAACACGAAAATTGTAATCTCTGACAGACTATTATACTTGAGCAGAAGAAGCGAAATAAGGGAAAGAGACTAAATCTTATAAATAAGATATCTAAGGGAGTTGAAATCTATTCCTTAGCGAAGGTAGTATATACTAGAGAGTACTAGGCTACAAAAGAAGCAGAATTAGAGGCGGAGGAGCTTGCGAAGGAGGAGCGATGATTTCAAAGAGCTGCGAATGCCCTCAAGAAAAAACAGCTTCAGCAGGAGAAGGAGGATAGGGCTGCTAGAGCTCAATTGGCAAAGGAATTACTACTAGTGACGCCAGCGTCGCTGACTCCTAGAAAGGCTACTCCGAAGAAGCTTAAAATCACAACACCAAAAGTCAAAAAAGTGATAATTCGCATGCCTAAGCCTAAAAGGGAATTAACAACACCAAAATCAGCTTCACCAAAAAAATCTACGAAGCCTATTGCTCCTCTAATTGATTCTGAGCCGACGGGGGAGGTGATGCGGGCAAGTCGCTCTGGTCGCGTAATTAAGCGCCCTTCAAAATTTTTAAAATAATTATGACTTATCCTTTATTTGTATCTATTATAGAACTCTTTGAATCCTTAATTTTATAATTTTTGAATATGTGGTTGATTTAATCTATTGATAATTATATAATGGCTAACATTTGGTGTGCCTGGGATTTGAGGTGGGGTGGGATTTGGGCAGGGATCACGGTTAAATAATGGGGCCGCGAATACGAGATACGAGTACTCGGTAACTACCAATACTAACCACTGTACGAGTACTCGCATCGTCCAGATCTACGCCCGTATTCGCAACCGTCTCCATTTACGGCAAATATAGAGAAGGCCAATTCGAAGAATAGTCCATTCATTCCAGGGGACTAATGCATGGTTCACAATCTATGATCTTCTTTTAAGGGCACATTATGTCTCTCCTCTCAGGAAAAGAAACAACTATACAACTCCATAAACCGTCTCTTCCTCCTCTTCCTCTTCCTCTTCCTCCTCTTCCTCTTCCTCTTCCTCCTCTTCTCTAGAGTCCAGAATCCCCCAGTCGCAAACACCCACTTTCTTTGTCAGGAAAAAAGATATCACAATGGTGCTGGGCTGCAATCCCGACTACGAACATGCGGACTTCGCACTGTATCGCTATGCTCCCTCGATCGCAGCGGCAGCAATATTCACTGTTCTCTTCGCCATCACGACACTTCTACATACTTTCCAGATGTACAGGACCAAGACGTGGTATCTCACTGCACTAATAGTTGGTGGATTCAGTACGTTATCCTATCTAATGTATCCTAGGATCTAATGACTACATCAAATTCTACATAATGCTAACCATTCAATTCTTGTCGCAACAGTGGAACTCATCGGCTTCGCTGCTAGAGCTGCGAGCGCAAGCCAAGAACCTGGATGTTGGACATTGGGCCCATACATCCTCCAAAGCATATTCATTCTCCTTCCACCTGCGTTGTTCGCCGCTTCGATTTATATGATCCTCGGCCGCATAATCCTCCTGGCCGACGGGGAAAAATACTCTCTTATCCGAAGGCAATGGCTCACGAAGATTTTCGTAACTGGAGATGTCATTTCGTTTTTCATGCAAGGAACCGGTGGTGGTATGATGGCCCAAGGCGACAAAATGGCCCACACAGGCGAACTCATGGTCGTGGGCGGTCTCTTCGTCCAACTCGTCTTCTTCGGCTTCTTCATCATCGTAGCAGGCATATTTCACAAACGCATGGCCGCCCTTCCCACATTGAAGAGCCAAGATCCTCATATCCGATGGCAAAAATACCTGACGACCCTCTACGTCACGAGCGCATTCATCCTAATCCGAAGTCTTTTCCGCGTCATAGAGTACCTACAAGGCAACGACGGAACACTGTTGCGAAAGGAGGTATATATTTATGTCTTCGATGCGGTGCTCATGCTTGCCGTCGTGGCATGGATGAATTGGTATCATCCTAGTGAGATTGGACTTCTCCTAAGAGACGAGGAGCCTTCTGCCAATGGATTGGAGCTTTTGAAGTTTTGACGAGTGTCTAAGTAAGGAATTATCCAGCTATGACTGCCTGAAGGGCATCCAGTGTGTGCGATATTAGCTGCGGCAACTGTTGAAGGATGTCTCAGACCGCATAATTAGGAATATCTCAATTAAACTAGTAGGGGTTTCATGATTACCCAAAACGAGAAACCCCTATCTAGTGTAATGAAAAGAATCAAATGAATTATTCAAAGACTAAATAGAGCCAGATTCGAATCGTGTATCGTGGGGACAAGTATACTCATAGAACTAAATGTATTCAAATTCGGCTCTCTACTATTTGATTCCGAAAGGACCGATTCAGGCCCCTTGTTATGTAATCAAACCCTTTGGCTGGGATCGTGTTACGATTCTCGTTATCACGTGCGACCTAGGCCTGAGGTTCCGTTATTGCTATATAACACAGAGAACCTAGGGAGTCGGCACGGGGATCACGTGACCATGTCATGTGATCGGGGACTGTTGATGTGAGGCCTGGAGGCCTCAGGCAAGTGCTTGCTCCAGCACGTGCGTTTCAGGCACGTCTCACTAGTTGTCATATATATGTGGCCTGAAGACTTTTCGTAGTTAATTCTGTACAATAACAAGACAAGAGAAGACAGCAGGATACTAGACGCTGTTGCCAATATACTTGATTTACCCTGATTCAGGCCCTCCTAAATCGCGTTGCGTTGATGACCCTTAGTCATCCGATTGGCTGGAGTCGTTAATTCCAACAGGGACGAGGGGCGAGGCTTGGCACGAGGGACGGTCGTCCTTCGTCCACCCCTCGCCCCATCGTCCTGGGAGCAGGAAGATTCTATATAAGTCATAGTATTTCCTTAGATAGGAGCTTCGTGCTCAACTCAAACGAATATCTTATTCAGTAACTTCAACAAGTACCTTCACTAAAGTAACTGTGATAACCCTTGGGGAACATCGTGCCAACTATTTCTCTCTATATATCTATAACCTAAACCTTATGTTCCCACACTTCAAGACGGGGCCCAGATAGCCATCCGGACCCGAGGATCGTTACACTAGGCTTTACCTGGTTAAAGATAAGATAATGTGTTAACTAGTCTTTTATAATATAATAAATACAACAATAGACGTCCCTATCTAACATCAAGTGAGGCTTCGGGGCTTTCTTTCTATGCAATCGGTAACTTGATTTTTGCTATAGAATAGTACAGAGTATATATCGTAAGAGAGTAGTCTTACAAATAATCTGTTACTGCGATTTTCCTTGTTGGTATAGTTAGCGTACTGCTTGGCAAATAGAAGTAAAAACTATAGATAGGGCCACTGTTCATTGTAAATTATAGAGAAAAAGGATCAATTTTTAATGAGATAATTAGAGCTAGAAAGGGGATATTAAAAATTAACGTGTCGACGTGATTCGCTTAGGTGGGCCGTGTCTAGTAGCCCCTACTCTTACAATCAATTATCAGTTCCTCAGTCCAACTCACACGTGCAATAGCTCCTAATATCCCTGATTTGGCAGTCAGTAAGCCAGGCCGCTTTGACCCAGGCTCTAATTACCCTCGCCTTACTCGAGCAATCCGAGCAATCTAAAATAGCCCCTGAGCAGTCACTGAGTAATTTTAGTAGCGCCCGCTTAACAAAGGTTAGATATTAGTTAGAGGCCTTGTTATATTAATTTTGTCAAATTTCGAAGATTATTCTTAGTAACCTAAATAGGTTTCGAACAATCTTATACTAGACCTTATAAAATGAATTTACATATCCTACAAGTTATTACTTATATTAATAGAGTATAAAAGTTTTATTTAAGAAAAGAATTTCTTACTATTTTCTCTAATTATTTATTTTCTCCTATATTACAATAGTAGTATTTCTGTCTCTTATAAATATATATTCTTCTAAGAATCCTCTTTTAAGATTAAAGAATTTAAAAATAAAAACTTATATCTTTCCTTTGCTAGCTCGGGAGTTACAGCTCGGCCAGTGCAGAAAAAAGCTCGGCCAGTGCAGAGAATGACGCTAGTGACAATGCTTACGTTTTTCTACACTGGCCGAGCTTTCGTGGCGTCATTCTCTACACTGGCCGAGCTTTTTACTATTCTAAATATAGTTAGAACTCTACTATGACTTATACTAAGCATATTCCAAACGCGTTCTACACGTGTTCGACGCTTATCTCAATTAATACTATTTGTACGCGTGAATCATAATAACGCTTAACCTAACCTAGTAATGCGCACAAGCTAAGCATATGCTCTTCAATTGTTTTTCTAACCTTCTCTCCTTCTCTATCAACAACAATGACAAAGTAATATAATATAGATCTCAATCCCGGCATATATCTAGCATGAACTCTGCTACATTCAATAACCCTACAGTTGCGAACAGCGCGCTTGGACACGTGACTAAAAAGCGTTTGCTTACGTTTTTCTACACTGGCCGAGCTTTGGTGACATCATTTTTTACGCTAGCTGAGCTTTGTACCAGAGTTTCCCTATTTAGACTGCCAAGCTTTTTCTACACTAAGCGAGCTAGAACCCGGCCTGAAGACTTTCGTAGTTCATTCTGTACAATAACAAGAAAAGAGAAGACAGCGGGATACTATACGCTGTTCCTAATAGACTTGATTTACCCTGATTCAGGATCTCCCAAATCGTATTGCGTTAATGACCCTTAGTCATCCGATTGGCTAGAGTCGTTAATTCCAATATAGCGGCTTGCGTAGGGGGGTCTGGGATATAAAAGAAAGCTACGCTTTTAACGAGGGGCCGCAAATAGTATATTTACGGGAGTACAGCGAAGCTTTTGCTCTCATTTCTTTAAGTTTCATGGGGGCAAGCCCCAAACCCCACTCCTCACTTCGTTCGACGGATAGTAGGGTTATATCAACTGCTTATTTCTAAGGGTATAATCTAGGTCTCGATCTCGAGAAACCACTGAATCTACAGGTTTAAAAAGCTCGAAATCAAAAGGTCCCTCAAATATCACGCCATCTAAACTATTAACCCGTGACACCGCCACATAAGAAAGACCTAAACAATGTTCCTTACAATTTAGATTTAGAACAGCCTTACAGAGTGTTAAGCCCTAGCTTTTGTGAACTGTAATAGCATATGCTAGCCGTAAAGGAAACTGAGTACGGGAGTAGACACTGCCCTTAAAATCAAACTGACAGGCTATTGGAAAAACTGGTACTGAACCTTGAGGACAGGACGGAAATCCAGGCCCTACATACTCATCAAACTCGATAAGACAGAAGGCATCGAAGAGGGATCCCGTCCAATATCCCAAGAAATATCATAAATCGAACGCATGGATCCATTTACCAGTCCTACCTCTGTCCACAGATTTGTCGTCAACATAATCCGAGCTCTAATATAGACCGAGATCTTAGGGCTTAGGTTATTAGCCTCATCCTTAGTGGCTTTGCTGGCATTTCATCCTTTATGACAGGCCTTGATCCGCTTTACAGGCTGATTTGTGGCCGCCAACATTGTATCGTTTATTAAGAGGATCTCTTCCGTTGTATAATATAACTGTAACGTGAAATCGAAGGCTGCCGCCTCTTCCGGGGTGAGCAAGTTTGCCGCGCGGGTACATAAGAGTCTCCCAACTCTCTTCGGATAACTGAGAGGTCCGTAGCCTACTTAGAGCCTGCTGAAACCTGACCGATAAATCATCCTCACCTTGTTAGCGCATAACCTAGACTAATCGAACCGTACGGTTAAATACTTGATAGAGTTGCGAACCCTTGATGGCGTCAACATAAGTATAACACCGAATGTAAAGAGGCTGGCCTCTTACAGGTAAGAGTTAGAAGAAGTCGCTACAAAGCAAGACATTCACTCCTCCAAATGCCTGGTCTGATGTAGCAGGGAGAATGACCCGTAACTAGTCATCGATAAATGATAGAGTCTTGATATCAATCATGGACTCCTTATCAACGATACGAAACCTACAGTTCCTAAAAAGAGCCTGTAAGGACTGTAACGTGGCTATAGATAGATCGGACTTCCTCGCCTTAAGTGGAAGCCGTAAAAGAGCATGTAAGGTTCTTTTAATGATATTAAATGCCGCAATACCTGTAAGAGCCGCCCGAAAAACAGGGTTTGGTATCCTAGCTTCCTTTGCTAGATCCTGGATCCGAGCACATGTTTTCAGGAGCGCGAAGGTCTTCCCAGAGCCAGCAACACCATCGACATATAAGAGTAGTTGGGGAAGTGGCTGTCCTGCAAGCTCGTTCTCGTACTGAGACACCACAGTATCATATAGCTTCCTCTGTTCCAGGTTCAATAGATCAGGAGAAGAATCCATCGTAACAACCTGTGTCACAAGGTTTTCGACCTTTATCTGATCCCAAATCTCAGGATGGATATTATGCCGCCAGGCATGTACAGACCAATTAAAATTTCGATCGATATCTCGCGTGCCCGTTTCCTGTCCCAAATCCACGTCCGTAAAATCCTCCCGCGGTTGTCGGCGAGCAAGGGCCTCGAAATTAGCTAGGGGATAGTTGACATCAGATCCATCATCGGGTCCTAGATCCTCCTCAGTCTCGGTTTCCGAATCCGAGGTATCATCATCTTCCTTATCTGGGCCTGTGTAGAAATCTTCCGGGTGATTACGTGACAAGGAACAGGCCCGAAAAGCGTCGATATATGATCCGTAAGCCCGGCCATCCACCACTAATAGGTCTGTCCAGTCCACAAATAGATGGTGTAGCATGAGCTTAACCCGGAAATAATCCGAATACAAAGTCGACTCTGGGTCCTTCGGATACTTTGGGAAGTAATTGATGACCCTTGCAGCCGCTCGAGGTCGAATCCTCCAAGTCATCCAATCCCAGTTCCGAAGGCAGTCAAAAAGCGAGAAGTGTGGACGTGCTTGGTTACCATTAGCGGTATCTCTAAGACGATCTCGATACCTCTGTAAGACAGGACGCTGGGCGATAATCTCACCTAACTCGAGCGTAATTAGATCCTTTTGTAAATCCTCCGGACGACAATCCAAACTGACTAGCGCCCGTGAAGACTTTTGCACCGGAAGTTGTAAAAGGATGTGGGAAACTTCCTGTGCTGGCCAATCTCGCTCCCCAATTAGCTTGTTAAGCATCTTAGATACAAAGGACAAAAGTGGAGCCTGACCATGAATATATAGTGGAGAAGAGATGATGATGGTCCTGCTTGACTAATGTGGCGTAAAGATTATTAGTATAGCCGAGGTGGTGAAAGCAGCCGTGACATGCGGCCAAGAAAGAGCCATCAAGATTTCGTCTTCTAGAGAAGAATAGATGATTGCCCAATTTTATAGCACAGTAGAGGACACAATTCAGAAACCGTTAGCAGAAAGGGCCAAACCTGATCTCAAAAATCTTTGTCATGTGTCGAGATGTTAAAATGGTGGCTGAGGCTAGGCTGAATCTAGACTACACTCAATAATTCCCGCATTACGGGACTTCCCGTGTCAAACCCAGCCAGAAGATACCCCGCACATCCGAAAGGTAGGATTCTTGTCTAAGAAAATCCGTTGGGCGATGGCTTGTTGCTGCATTAAGGACCTCTGCCGTATTCAAACCACGATTATCGCTTAATTTAAAACGGATATGCTCTATATGGAAGCCTTATTGTTACTTATATCTTATAAGTTTTGCGAAAGTCTCTATGAAGCTGTTAAGTATGATAATACAATTAGAAATCTTTGATTAAATCCTAATACTATTAATGCTTTCGTAGGCTCTAATCACTTACAAATAGAAAGCTTTAATCATGGTTCATAAGTATAGCTAGTGCGGTCTAGGGGCTGCTTCAGGCTGGTCTTCCTAGTAGTATATGACAATGACATTGAGATACATTCCCTAGATCACTTTAACTCTTAATATATATCCCAGCTGTAAGATTTGCATTATTCAAACATTTTCATTAAATTTTGATGGGTGGCTGTGTTAAGAAAATCAAAAATCACATGTCTAATTCTAATTTATATTAATTCAACTCTTGGCAATCAGAAGTAGTTCTCGGAATTACGAGATATGCTTATTTCACTCTTAAATCCCCGCCAGTGCGGGATAATATTCGCATAAAAAATTAAGTTAAATCGCATGTGCATCGTGTGTATATACCATGTGTAGATATATGGGACGAACCAGAGTACCTGCATATTATATCAAACCCTAGATCCCGGCTTCCAGTATCTCGTATACACGCAATTCGGGGCGGCAAAGAAGGGGAAGGAAAGGGGGGGGGGGGGGAGGAAAGCCCCGTCTGTGAATTCGATTTAATAATTCCAATTCTGTTACAAAAACCCTCTCCCCTGCCGGAAATACGTGGCACAACATTAAGTAGCCCAATATCTGAATGGATATAGTCAGAACTCGACCTTTAGCTCCGATGGACTGACTTAGTTGGTTAATAAAGTCCGCCACGATACATATATGCATTGAATATGTTGTAAATGGCTCTCAGAAGTCTTAAGGAATGGGATTAATATCACTTGTATTAGAGAATATGTTACTATTTATATTACTTGTCCAGTGATTTCCATATAAATCTACTTATAGGACGGCGAATTTCGCCACTAGCTGAATAGCCCCCTTTTCAGCTAAATACTGCCGTATATAGAGCCTATATATTCAGGAATCTGACGCCTCAATGGTTGTTATTTTAAATAACATCACGCTCTGTGGTTGGGTCATCTGTCGAAAGGAAAGGCAACGTACGATTACTCCTAGCTATGTTCTGGATGAAGTCAGCCCGGAGATTCCCAAGGCTCGTATACTCCACTAACCGCCTGGCCTGTGATAAAAGTACTCTCTGCTATACCCTTGGGGTACGGAACCACGGATGTCAATTACCTACGGGAAAGGGAATGCAGAGCATATGCAAGCCGTAGTCAAACCACACTGAACTCTGCAAGTACTTAGGCTCCACCATGCTCCTGAAAAGGTTAACAAGTGGCTTCAAAGGGAAATCGTCTCTTTTCTCCTTTTTTAGTGGTGGCCTTCAACTTCTAGTTCACGTAGTATCTAAATTGCTTTCAAGGCTTTCGGTTAGGGTGTTACTGTTGAATCAGTGGGATTGGAGTTATTGCTTGCGAATTGCACGTGTGAGTTCAAATTGGAAGTTGTTGATTAATCTATCTAGAAGGAGGTAATATTAGAATAATGAAAGTTCTTGAGCCTCACACGCGACGCTAGGCCTATAAAAGCAGGTCCATGCGCGTTGCTCATTCAACCGTTACAGATTTATAACCTGGCTGAATCTAGAGCAACCATAGCTATTCATTCTATGCTCGTGATAGAGTATTCATGGCGTAATATCCCACCATTGATCTAGTATTGCTTAATGTGGAAACACACATGCAAATAGGGCAGCGGAAAATCGATTCTCAATACACCATGCTTTTACTTGCCTGCTGCCGCTGACTGACTGGCAAGAACTTCAGTCAGACTGAAGCTAAAGTCAAAAGTGCCCAATTGAAGCAGTGAGTCCCTAGGCCTAGCTGAGCAAACAAATCCCTCAACTAATTAACCGTTTGGGCTTTGGCATACTCGAGTCGTAGCTCAAATTATTTATAAAGAGACCTTCTCCCACCGCTGTTTCTCTGCATTAATCGCAACCACCAACCACTACAACAAAGAACAGTCAACTCTATTCAGCCAGCCTTCTCAAATCAACACCCAATCAGCCTTTTCAGACATCCAATCAACCACCAACATGCAACTCACCAACATCGTCGCCATTCTCGCTCTCACTGTCGCCGGAGCTGAGCTGCTATTCCGGCCGCACGCGGGGACCAGCTGGGATTGGCAACTGCAGACGCCCATCAACCCTGCCGTGGCCGTCGAGGTCGTCGACATTGATATGTTCGACAACACCGCTGCGGTGGTGGCGGATCTGCACCAGCGCGGCAAGAAGGTCGTCTGCTACATCGACGTGGGCTCGTGGGAGAGCAAGCGCGCCGACTCGTCGCAGTTCCCAGCCGCCGTGTTGGGCGCGGTCTACAACGGCTTTCCTGACGAGCGCTGGCTGGATATCCGGCAAATCGACCTGCTCGCGCCGATTCTGACAGTGCGCTTCGACCAGGCGCGCGAAAAGGGCTGTGACGGCGTCGAGCCGGACAATATGGACGGCTACGACACCACTGCCCACGAATCGAGCGGCTTCCCACTCACATATGACGATCAAATCCGCTTCAATCGCTGGGTGGCGGACCAGGTCCATGCTCGCGGGATGGCGGTGGGGCTGAAGAACGACATCAACCAGGTCAATGACCTGGTCGCCGATTTCGATTTTCACGTCAGCGAGCAGGCATTCCAATATGGCGAAGCGTCCTTGCTCATGCCTTTTATTCAGTCCGATAAGCCGGTCTTCGAAACCGAGTACGAGCTAATGGTGTCGCAGTTTTGCCCGCAGGCGAGCCAGCTGAACTTTAGCGCGATCCTGAAGCACACGCAGCTCGACTCCTATCGCGAGGCTTGTCGTTAATGTTGGAAATCAACACAATTGCTCACTTTGTTTCCTACCTTGACACCAATCTGTCCCGGTAGGCAGCAGAAGTATGAGACGGCATTCTTCCACAACACCCATGTATCAAGTGCGCAGTCGGGGGCGGCTTTCACTGCTGGTATACAGTTGTCGGCTACAAAGTTTGTGCGGGTTTCGTCGTTCTTTGCAGACAGTATAAACGACGGCTCCTAATATCAGATCTCGCCGGGACGCAAGAGTGGAAATACTGACAACTTAGACAGCAAACATAACCCTCTGTGGTAGCTACAAGTTTGCAGACTGTGTTTTGCGGGCAACATTTCCCCGAGCTTGACGGACTGTTCCTGAGATGTCAGATTCAGGAGCCTCACGCCTTACCTATTGTGGTTTAACGTGAAACGGCTCCAGAGAGCTCCATATCTCAACACCACTCATTATTATTAGTTCTACAATTATTCCAATATATCAAGATCTTCCTCAAGCTCCAATTGCATCAATTGCACCCATAAACCTCTGATCTGACATGAGAGCTCCGCTGGGCAAGAGTCAGATGCAAGGGCGAATCCGTCGTACAACCAGTTGCAGACTAGTTACTAACCGATCACGGTCTGGGAGTGTCTGCAAAATCTTGAAATCAATTCGTGCGAGGCATGTTGTTTTATTACCTGTTTACGACTACTGACTAGTAAGAACATGTGTAGTGTTTACAGGCAAAAAGTCTAGTTACAAGTCAGTGGTGTGACGCTTGTTACTACGTGCGCTATTGTCACATGACTACGTCTGGCTTGGCGACAGGGAGACGGACCAGCTCCTAGATTGTCTGTGCGTTAGGGGTAGTGAAGCTTAAAAGGGTGTCACGGAAAAAGGCGTGCCTCAGGCACTCCTGGCGCTGAGCTCCATCAATAACTAATTACTAACTAATCGCTGGCGCGTTCCTGTACATAAAAGATCACGTTCTTTACTATTCTTCTAGAATCAAGCGTCCTTTCAATCAATCTACTACGCTCATTTGAATGCCTTATATTGAGCCCCCCTGCTAGTACAGGATATCTACTATTACGTGACAAAGGGCTTGAAGATTCCTTCTTTTCCTTCTTCTAGTTATATTCTTCTTATCCTTCGATATGGCTTATTAGTAGTAGTATAATCAGACTTATGTTCGCTCTTATATGTTCCTAGAGGAGTGCTATTACTAGCGCCGTAACAGAAGGTAAACAACTATAAGTTTTATTATTTAAGTTGAGTACGAGGCTCCTATCTAAGGAAACATAAATGTTTTATATAAGACCCTTGTTCCTAGAGCAAAGGATCTTTACCAGGGCTCCCTAGCTCCTGGGAGCCCTGGAGCCCTTTGCCAGCTCCCAGGCTCCTTCCTTCCTTCACGTGCTTTTACGAACTATCTCAAATTACTTGGTCCACGCCTAGGAAGTCGACTGAAGTCAAGAATTAAGTTATAAATTTTCAAGCCTTAGAAGACCCTGATTTCCAGACTAAAAGACTCCTATTTAGGAATATTATAAAGGCTTTTGAAGAGAAGGAATCTATTATCACTAGCTAGGAGCTTGAAATACAGACTCTAGAAGCTAGGCTAGAAGCTACGAAGCCTAGAAAAAGAAGAAAGGTTCAAACTAGTCCAAATTCTAAGTTCGCTAATATCGAGGCAATACAGCAGGCACAGAAGGAGGCTAGTAGGGCTATTATTGCTGAACGAGCTAAAGAAGACTTATATGAAGCTAGTATAGCGCCTACAACTTCAGATTGTATTGTGGTTGATTTATAATTTTGAAGTGTTGGCAGGAGTTGGGGTAGCGCACGGCCCTTTTCAGGTGGGCCAGATGGGGATGCACGGACTTATCGTTATAACTCACTCGTGACATAATATAGAGGCATTATTAAGGGCGAAAGAATCAAGAATTAAATTGTCAAGGGTCAGTGATGTGGCTAGTTGAGTTGTTCCCACTGCCCGGCATCAAATTTCGAGTCAGCTTCTGAAAAACCGTAGTGCGCTCGCTACCCCTCCTATGGGTGCTCTTGGGTCGCGTCGATATTTCAGAAAAATCTTGCCTGCGGAATTGTGTAACGCTTGCAACTGCTCCTCCATCCATGTCTTTACCTCCCTCAGCCAAATAGCTCCTGGATTCTGTAACGGCTATCAAACTTTGACTCCCATCTTCTTCATCATAGCGTAGTGCTGGTGGAATTCCATAGTGGAACGATGACAATGCCTGTGCGCTTAGATCCCCATTAGCCCGGATCCGTGCAAGGTGCCACTGGATCCAGTACATCTGCTCGTGCTCCCGCAAATAGCGGTCTCCGTGGAAGTTGCGTAGCACGACCTGGCGCGATATGAGGCCCAGCCTCCGTCGATCCTCAGTCTTGTCATACATGCGTTTTGTTATCCACTTCACGTCGTTCGGGCTAATAACATCGGGCAGAGCAAATATTGGTGCTCCATCTTGGTGAACTTCGCCCAAGCTCCTAGCATAGCTAGCAGGCTCAGCTGGGCTCGGGCGAGCGACATTGGATCATTGGGCGGAACGACCTCTCCGTATCTACCGGAGTTGTCGGGATCGGTCAATACGAGAGCCGTTGCGCCAACCTCTGTAGCAACGATCGGGACGCCTGCTAGATCAGCTTCGCCGATGGCGAGTGGAAGCCCTTCTGAAAGAGATGAGTTCATAAATAACCATGCATCTTTTAAAACTTCTTTCGGCGAGCCGAAACCCGCCAAGATGACTTTACCAGTAAGGTTGCGGTCCGAAATGAGTTTTGCTACTTCCAATGCATAAGAGGGCTGCCGGTCTTGCGCTCCATAAACGAGCAAGCGGTAGTCTTCGAAGCCGAAATAGTTAATAATTATATCCCCGGCAAGGACGGCGGTTTTAATATCTTTGATGAATTGGACGTTTGACAGCATGACGACGGTAGGTTTATCACTCCGGATCGTTTCAACTGGCGCGAAAGACCCCATGTTGCTAATGCCATTAACAATGGGATCGATCTTACGAGAGAATAGCTTCTTGCTTCTGAGACGGCCTTGATCTGTACCAATTTCTGCTTCCCACATCCTAAAGTCGTCAATCTATAGTCGCACAAATGTAGAGCAAAGGAGTAGGACATACGGGTTGTACACAGATGTACAAGGTAGAACCATATCCACATGCAGGTAGGCAAGGCGAGCAGCTAGGCCTATTCCGGCGAGCAGCATAGCTTGCACAGATATCGGAAGCAGACACTGAGCAGGGCTAATGTTTAAGCAAGACTCTCTCCAGAGAATTGCATGATCCCAAACGCCGAACGTGGCTCCCTTTCGATACTTTGGAACCGTGCCGAAGAGACTGCTAATTCCGTGATGAGTGCTCTGAAAGACGCGGGGGCATACCTCAGGAATCTGCACAGAGTAGATAAAGAAATAGGAAATGTAGAGGTTGAGGGCTTCCCTGAATTCTGACATAGTCGGCCATTCAATGTCAAAGTACTCAGACGGATCAACAATGTCTGGGTCGTTATACTGGCGCAACCAGGCCTCGATCCAAGCTGTTTCCACCTCTTTGGATTGCCACGTCTTGTTATAATCTTTTTGCTCGAAGTATTTCGACATGTTGAGCAGAATGTCGCTATATAATATCAAACCCGCTCTTGTATGCCGCTTCGTACGGGCACCTTTCACAAAGTTTTTAAGAAGGGGGGTAAAGACCCCCACAATATCTTGCTGGATATCTGTTTTATCGATCTTCTCATCCACTTGTGACTGAAGCAAATTATCAATAATACCGTGCTGAGCGGTTTTGCAGTCCAAACCCCAAAGAGGGAGTAACTTGATCGACTGCACATTCCTCTCGATTTGATAGCGTGGTATACCATAATCGTTGGCTGATTCAGCAAGAACATGATTTCGAATAGTACTGTGGCCATTGACCAAGTCTCTACGACAGTTGGACACGCCTCCAGGGGCATCCGGCCAGCAACCAATATCATTAAAGATAACAGATATACGGTCATCTGTGTCCCGGTAGCAATCATCTGGTCGGTTTGTGATCTGATTAGCGTCTTTTCCCAGACCCATGGTGTAAAGATCTGCAGGTTTAATAAGCAGCGAACAAGTCTGCGAGATTTCGGTCGTTATCTCCATTGCGGAAACGATTTGGTCAATGCCTTCGTCCAGCACATTTTTGGCCTGGTGTAGGCGCCCGGTGTCACGCATCCGCCAATACCTTCCAAGCAACGGCTCCTGCCGCAAAATGAGTTCATCCATCCAGCACGCAGTAACAGCATCCAGAGTACCTGTTGTACCCTACAGCTTCCATAGCTCTATCCGGAGTCCCCAGGTGGGTATCCTTTGATACACCACATTCCGGCCCCAACAGGGCCACGCAAACAGATCAATTCCAGCAACACTGGGCAGTATCTTTGTGAAAGAATTTTGGCTTCGTGATATCCTGGAAAGGACTCTCTCCAATTGGCCACTTTGGTGATGTATAAAAAGATCATCGACGTGGAAGGAGAGGTTTGTGGGTCTGTCTAGAAGTTGCTGGTCTTCATCAAAGACTTTGGGAGGGTTGATAACATGACTTCGGCGGCCTCCTTCCTCCAAAATGGTCGAAATTCTCGGATCTCGCTTGTGTTGGTAATCCCAAAACGTGATGTATTTCTTATCGTCAATCTTCCTCACCACACGGGCGATTTTTTCTGAAGGCACCCAGTTATAGTCGTCAGAAGAATGGCGCCTAGCAGGTACACTCCAATACACAGACAGGGTGTCCTGAGCCTCTAATTTGGCTAGCCGATAATCTGCACTCAAAACGTCGTCGTTACGCTTGGGACGCATTCTGTAATGGTAGTCGAATTTAAATTCCTTCTCCCCAAGATTAAGAGTCCCACTGACGACGCGTCCAAATTGGTCGTACTGGCATCGCAGTTTCCGCGTCGGTTCGAAAACTTTTTTGGAGGTTGGCCATCGGTTTTGTTCTCCACTGGCATAATGATAGGTTGACTCGACTTTGCCATTTGGGAGATGATCTTGACGGCTGCTCAGTCGGAAATTTTCGTCATAAACGGCTATAGCAATAAGTTTCTTATTAGCTGGCCGTTCCCTAAGAGAGCCTTCAAAGGTCTCTCGGGTGATATTGCCACGGTCATTTTTTGACTCAAATCCTGTAACGACTTTCCTAGGTAGTTCCACTGTGATAGAATTTCCAACGAGTTCTCGAGAGGCACCACTCAGAGCTAGCCTTATCATGTTGGCAAGTGTGGGTCGGTTGTAGATCAGAATTACGGCTATCCATATATTCCTAATTAACCAGCATATCTTCCAGCACAGTAGAACCATCCTAAGTATGATACCGCGGAAATACACCCCTCGTAGAGAGTACGATAGTTCCCGTTCGACATCTGACCCGGCGCAGGAGATTATTGCCACCCATTTAACAATGGAAACGACGTATCTAATGACGGCCCGTAGGTAACGTAACGGTTTTGAAGGCTTCGTGGTTGTCTTTTTCGGCGGCTCGCACCGAAGCTGGTTTGGGACTTCGGAGAAGCCGACACGGCTGAACTGGGATCCAATTTCCATACTCCTCTGTCTTTGCATGCCAAAGTGAAAGATTCTTAGGCATAGCGCAAGACTGAAGTCATCGAGCTCCATATCCTTGGAAGTTGTAGCCATCCACTGTCTCATTGCGGAAGAAACTGCAACCTGCTCTCCAGCGACGCGAGCAACGACTGCTTTACGAACAACTTCTGGTACTTTATTCCATTGAGAGTCGACATCTATATGCAGACATAAGTGTTTCATTAACTGGGCGTTCGTCTTCCGGATTATCCTCGTGAGTGAATCGTTATCTTCTGTGGCAAGCTGGAACTCAATGCGTTTCGAAATTGAATTGGTCTCATGCAAGAAATGTTCTGCCAGAAGGGCATGGCGGTGGCTGAGGTGGAGAACCGCTTTTGAAGTATGATGCAAAACAACCTCAGCTAGCCTAGCATTGCATTAGGGCTAGTTAATCCACAATATCGCCCGGAACAAACTTACATATAAGCGAGCGCCTGATGCCATTTTCCATGAAAAACCTCAACTTCTGTGTTGTCGAGAAAGCCTGTCGTAACCCGCAGTAGTCCGTTCTCGTACTCACTGATGGCCCAGCTCTCCTGGAGTCTTGCTTCCGTGAATGACTGGCGACTTGCAAGAGTGATAACAATACTGCCTCTAAGCCATATTTCAATGGCTTTTTTTATGAGTTTCCCTGACCAGGTTGTTTCTGAAGAAAAAACATTTGGCTGTTCGATAGCAAGTCTTAATAGCTCGGTGATCCTTCGGGCAACAGCTGAATTATCGGAAGAGGTAATCTGGATCCCTGCAATATTTGCTAACGTGGAGTGATTGTACGAAACCCGTGGTGTATCCCCAACCATAAGCCTCCTCTGGGACCAAATTTTCAAAGTATTCTTTTCAGGAGTTACACCAGTGAAAGGCGCCGGTCGAAGATCAGGGTCTTTCCAGGCCCAAATGCATGTCAAAGCTGCTCCCATCAGAGAAGCTATATCCAACGCTAAAACGTCGCCGTAGCGAAATTCCGCCGTTACGAATAAGCCGTGCAAAAGGCAGCCCACAACGAAACCAAACATTGCTGAGAGTAAAATAGACGTAACATGGGCCTGGACACTCATTGTAAAGCAGCGATTGAACTGCGAATCCAAAGGAGAAATGTCAGCATTATTGGGTTCTCTTCTGGGTGGTAGAGAGTGAGTATGGTTGTGCGTACTTGGAAGATTATAACGCCAGTGTAACCAATGATGTAGGCGTAATAAATGATAATTTGCCGATAATCTTCCACAAGAAGCCAGAGTAAAAGCGTCGTAAAACCGAAAATGCATAAAAGCTTGTTAAAGATTTCAAGAACACCATCAACCCATCGACGTCTCCTATCTCTGCACCGAAGCTAGTTAGGGCTAAGCACGGAAGAGCTTCAGGATAACATACGCTTTCCACTTCTGAGACACTATCTGCGCATGGTCGAGGTCAATTAGCTTCTCATTCGATAGCTTGAAACTTCCCTCCCAGTAGTTCTGAAGTGTCGCGTCTACAGCAATGGCAGACATGAGAAAGTACAGAAGACAGAGGCCTATTACATAGCGGGACCTCTCTTCGGAACATAGGCTAGCGGGAGGCTGTCGTGCATTCATTACAATGCTAACCCAATGATCCATCAGAGAGACGAGGAATAGCCCAATGTTCTGGCCCAACTCTAAGACATCAGTGGCTTGAAAAAATTCCCAAAATTCGGGAAAGCTCCAGGTAAAGACTTTTCAGGGAATTGAGGCTTACATCGTATCGTGCATAGCGAAAAAGGATAAAAACATTGTGTTCCTTCAAGCCTTGAACTAGGAGTTGCTGATTCTTCAAAGCCAAATTTAATTTCATAAACCATGTGTTCGTAAATAGTTTAGGAAGTTGGTCGTCAGCGTTTTCTTTCTTAAGTAACCACAATGCGAGTGGAAGCCCTGTCGCAACTTTGGCAACTAGGGAGTCATCAGACTCGCGACTATTGAGTACTTTAAAAGTTCTGCGACTGAACCCCTCCACTTCCGCCCGGAAAGTGTGTCGAGCTAATCTGGCGAGAGTGTCGACGTCAGTCTCGGCGGCGATAGAACTTTCTTCATATCGCCTAGACAATCGTTCTAGATACCACGCGATGATGTCGTCCTCTTTGATGACTGGGACTTTCGAGGTCCAAGTGGACCACTCATGGCATAGCTTCCTATATTGAAACATAATAAGGAAGAGAAAAATATATAAAACAGCGAGATAGATTAGTAAGTTATGACCGTTCAGAAAACTGGAAAGGATGGGTGAAATGGAAAGGAATGGAAATGTTCTCCATAAAACGGTGCGACCAGATGTTAACGGACTGCCTTTGCGGTGCATCGTTGCCATAATTCCTAGGCCATTAATCAGCAGTGAAAAGCTTGACTTCGGTTCTAGGGATCTGCCATTTACCCAGCAGATTAAGATACGTGGATAAGACAATGAGGTAAGCGACGAAAACGAAGCCGACAAACAGCGAATATTTCAATATAAACGTAATTAAGCCGCATAGGCTCACCAATAAAGCAAGGACAAAGCCTCCGGAAAGCCTTTGCACGAGGAAGTAATTCATGTTGTCGAAAGCATACTATGTGCAGGGCCGTCAGCTTGCTATATATAGCCGCAGGAGAATACAGTTGTCATGCCTTAAGAATAGGAGAAGCACACTTACATTGTAGAGGTAAAAGCCGCCGACGCTTCCTACCCATCCAGTGACCCCGGCTGTAATCAGGAGGGATGTTAGCAGAGCATAATTCGCTACTTGGAGTTCCTCATCATCCATAAAAGCGCTCAGAAGCAAACCCCTTCCAAGGACGGTAAGTAGGCAGACGTCCACGATGGCTGGCACGCAGAATATAGAAAGCGACCCGAATTCTATCAACCCAGCTTTCATTTTCCAATACGTTTTGTTGAATATAGACAACTAAGATAGGCAAGGACAACTGTTGCCTTCTATGAGTCATAATAATAGGCAGCAATAGGCAACCTTATGGACTCTAGGTCTATATATATAGCACTTCTCTCTATAGAAATAAGATCATCGTTGAAAATATCCAACACGTTTGATGCATGCCGAGTTTGCTTCTAAGGTCTTGGCCATATATGTGAATCGGTTTGGGGGTATTTCTAGTCTGCGTAAAGGAGTAGGCAGTGAAGACATCTGCCCCATTCCATGTATTTCCGGGTGGGGGGTTGCGCTTGAGAAATCTCCGATATTGGTTGAAAATAATCTCCCCCAAGGCGCGAGGATGAATGCCGAAATAGATCTCACATTGAGAGCCCAAAACCCACAATTCCGAGAACACAGCAGCCTAGTCCGACTGTGTTAGGAAGAACGGGCATCTGTCAGTTGCTTCAAGATAGACGTCTTCAAAGCCGGCTTTCCTAAGTGCACAGAAGAATATGAGAGCGAATAGATCGGCGTTGATATCGACGAACTGTAATTGTGGCCAACATTTCCAAGGATCGTAGGCTGTAAGGAGAGCAGTTGAGATTGTATTCAACGTGTCGAGATCGGCTTGGAAAAGTGCGTCGGCTATTAGCTGGTCGACAGAGCGATAAAGCTCCATCAACTTACCGATTAGAGGTAATTTGCTCGCACCCTTCCCTGCTAATACTTTTAATCGTCTCTGTATGAGATCTTGAATCGAAATGGAGCCCTCCAAGAAGCATTTTGAATGAGCATCAGTCCAAGCTGCTCTGGAAGTCTCTTCGATCAATATCGATGTGCACATGTTTTGCATTGCATCTCTAAACGTATGATCAAGTTTTGAGATTCTGAGCTGCTCCAGGAGGAATAGTAGTTCTGCATTTGTTGCTTCGGCAAGCTCGCTTCGAAGACCTATTGGAAGCTCATATCTGCTGTCTGCCTCATTTTCTTGTTCGAGTCTGAGCTCCTCCTCATATCTATGCACACGCGGGACTCCACAATGTGCAAGGTATGTATGTAATACTGTTGCAACGTCGCTAGGAGCTTTTTGAGAGACAAATATGTCGATGCATCCGTTGGGAGATCGATCAGACGAACAGGACAAACCCCAGAGATGGACGATGTCTCCAGGCAGTGTGAAACCGGTGTCAAGACCCTTGAAGATTTGGACCTTGTGGGAGGATAAACCATTTATTAATACGTCTAATAGACCCCCATATTGACTGGTTCTGCGTAAAGCTTGAAGTTGGTCTGACAATTTCACAACCTCGACGTCGTCCAGAGCACGGAGCATATTCAATGCCTTCAGGTGTTTCTGAGTTTTGAGGACTGCCTCATATTGGTTTGGTAACACACCTCTGGTCAATGGAAAGCATCCCAAAGGTGAAAATTCTTCTCCGTCACTTGAGAACCCCCAGAAGTCGCACCGAGTCGGGGCGTGCACCATACATCCCGGAGGCCGAATCTTTTGTGCCATCTCTGTACGAATCTCTTCAAGCTCTTCTGGGAGATCACAAGGGCGCAAGAGATCTTTTATCATTGGCAGTATGGTCTGCAATTCATCCAGGGGGAGGGACGCCACAGCAGGCGAGTTCAAGACGGCGTTCACGTACACCTTTCTGGTTTCTTTGATCCAGGATCTTTGCAACTAGATACAATTCAGAGTTAGCCTTTGCTTACAGTTTGGGTCGATTGAATACTCTGCACCTCTACAGTTTCAGTGCGCTTCAGGTAGTCGAAACCCCTTAAGCTTATTGGGAGTTTACCCCCTGGGCCACCCTCCCGGGAACAATCTGTCATCGGGCCGTGCTCGAGGATCGCTTCGTAATATTCGGCCAGTTTAAATGCTCTCCTGACAACGGCAGCCGTAGGACGACTCTGCCAAAAATCAAGGAAGCCTATGAAAAAGGTCGGCCGGTCAACTCTTTCCTCAGCACATCGTCCTATCATCTCCCGCAGGCTCACGGCTCTGAAGAAATCCCGGCGATGGCTGTTGACGAGAATGCAAGCATTCTCGAATATGGTGCTGACAAGGAGGCGAAAGTCTATGGAGTCGAGGATTGCGGCATCAGGGTCACACATCAGAATGATGCTAACACTCTGTTGGTAAAATATAGTCAAGAGATTAGTGACATGTTGGAGGCATACGCTGTCAGATATGCGCAGGACTAGAGCTGCGCTGCCACTCTCAATCCGGAGCTTGTCTAAGCGTTCGGCGGTATTGACAATAGCAGCTTCTGAAAGATCTTGAGGACCCAGGTTTTTCAAGTCAACGAAGCCAATAACAGACTTGGAAAATGAGGTGTGAGGCAATGAGAGTTGGCTTGATGATCTTAATTGCGAGCAATCTCCCTTTCTCAGAGTAACCAAGGGCGTTATGTGAAGATCATAGCCCTGTAATGGATTGAAGCGAAAGAGCGAACCATTTTCATGGTAGAAGGCAAAGGATTTTACAGATCTAAGAAACTCGGGCCGACGGAAAGCGAGTGCAGCGTTGGCATGTACATCAGAGGTCGATGGTCGGCTCATTCCCAAGTTAGCCAAGGAACGCATCCAGGACCGCCAGCTATGATCGCTCCCTAGTATTTCTCTGCTGTGTATACTGTGGGCACTGCCGGGTTTTGCTGCGCTAAAACCAAACTTCGTCGTGTGATCTTTGTCTGGACATACGACAGGCAGTGTGCTAGGACAGATTTTCGTGTCTCCAGTTTGCAACGCTCTGTTCCATCTAAATGTTGCCCAGAAGTCCTTTCGTGTGGTTTTGATGACTTTCGCAATAGTGGCTGCCCAGTCTGCTACAAGCCTCGCTCTGCGCTCTTTCCATTGTCGCCATAAGCGTTGAAGAAATCGAGTAATCCATAAGATCAAGGGTACTGCTATGGCCACCACTGCTAGGCACAAATTGAGATATTGGTACCAATGTTTCAGGCGTTCGGCGGCAGGCAGGGCGCTATTACAGTAAATTGCAAACCTCGATCCTCTGCACGCCCCCATGGGTGGGTCACTTGAGTGGCCGGGCTGAACAAAGGACGCCATAGAATAGAAGCAAGAAAGATATAGCCTGGTTGAGGGAGTGGAATAGCAAATTCCTTAAGTAGCATGGAAGATGCAGTAAGGAAATAGTAAGGTGATAGTGGAATTAGACAACATCAAATCGGCTGAGAAGCATTGAGGAACCACCAGCGGGTCCTGCTCAGACCAGACCTGTGCATGACTTTGCGAAGCGGAAACATCGCAAGTTTGCAGGTACTATACGCAATACGGAAACTTATCCCGAACAATACGAACTTGAAGCTCTTCGGTGTCGTAGAGCATAGTGACTTGCACAAACAGGTTAAATCAGCAGTCTTCATGCTGCCTTACCAACTCTCCATCTAGGATATCACCCCAAGATGCATGACCGGACAAACGGATGTTCACATTCCTTGTTATGCGCGTTGCTTGGGCTGTAAGTTTAACAGGTCTCTTGACATTGGCCAGAAGGCTTGCATAACCCATCTTTCGGGGAGTTCTTCTCGATCAGTGATAGGCCGGACTGCGGTCATTACAACTATTATAATAATTGATTCCTACTTAATATAATAAAAATAATGAAGGTTACATTTATAAACGTGGTAGCGATAATTTAGTAGTGGTATTCTAGAGTCTTCAGTGTTAAGAGCCTCATTTTTTAGTAAGCGCACGCCTATAGCACTAAAGCGAGCTAAACACCACCCACTCCTCCGGGCTTAATTCGACTATATATGGCTTACGCAGCCACTCTAGAGCATATTATAAGGTTATAAATTAACTGCCTAGTTTAGAGAAGCATATATATCAAATTTTAATTAGGTACAGCGTTAGTCATTAACGATCTTTTAGGTGCGGCATTAGGTAAGTCCGTGCACCCCCTTTTGGACCACCCCCCCTTTTGGACCACCTAAAACCGGCCCGTGCCCACACCGCTTTTTCCACAACACCTTAAAGAATAAAATCTAATTCTAATTATTTTAATCAGATCTTTTAATGCGAAGTACTCATACTAAATATACGTCAATATACAGAAGAAGACTTGCAATCAGCGATAGTGGACGTCGTAAACGGCCTGTCTATGCGTACAGCTGCGCGAAAATGGGGTCCCCCATATAGTACAATTAGAAACAGGATGTCTAGAATGGAGTCCCATATGGAGGATGCCCAGTGCCTACAGAGGCTGTCTAAGGTTCAGGAGGACTATATGACAGACTGGATATTAGCCCAGGAGTCTCTAGGATACCCGTTAACGCATGCTCAGATCAAGGACTTCGCTTCTCGCCTACTCCAGCTTAAAGGAGACACTATTCCAGTAGGAAAACACTGGCTACAGGCCTTTTTAAAGCGAAATCCAGTTCTTAAGACTAAAAAGCAAAAGGTTATAGACTCTCAGCGTGTTAATAGAGCTACTCCTGATATAATTAAGGCTTGGTTCCAGAGACTGTATATTCCTATAATTCAGGCTATTAAGCCAGAGAACCGATATAATATAGACGAAGCTGGCCTTATAGAAGGTCTAGAAGTTAATAGACTAGTCGTAGAAAGCTCTGAACGCCTTGGAATCAAGAGTAAACAGCCTGGATCTCGAGCCTAGACGAGCTTTATTGAGTGCATTTCAGCGACAGGGGTCTGCCTGACTCCACTTATTATTTTCAAAGGAATGACAGTCCAACAACAGTAGTTTCCACAGGATCTTAGTTTATTTAAGGACTAGCAATTTACTAGTATTCCAAAAGGGTGGACAACAGACAGTACTAGCCTAGAATAGCTCCAGAAGATCTTTCTACCTCAGACATATACTACAGAGCCTAGATTACTAATTATAGACGGACACAAAAGCCACGAGACCAACGAATTTTTATATACTTGTTATAGAAACAATATATATTTACTTTACTTGCTGCCATATACGTCTCACGTCCTTTAACCTCTTGATTTGTCGATTTTTTCTCCTCTTAAAAGTCAGTACCGAAAGGAAGTCGGATATCTAGATATTCTAATTGATTCAAGCCCTCTAGGAAAGCAAAACTTCCTTAAATGTTATTAGAAGGCTCGACAGGAGGCTTTGTCTCCTAGTAATATTAGATCTAGCTAGAAGGCAACTGGTCTCTGGCCTCGGTGTGTAGCCAAGCCTCTTATGAGTCGTCTCCTCCTTATAAATAGCAATCAGGACACCAGGACACTACGATAGTCAGTAGAAAGCCAGAGTAGGCCAGGCCAGACCTTAGAATTGTCTCAGATTACCTGGAGTACGCCTAGGAGGTCTGTACAAGTAAAAAATCAGGCCAGGGATTTCCAGCAACTTGAAGACCCTGATTTCCACACTCAAAGGCTCCTGTTTCGTAAGATTACTAAGGGTTTTGAGGAGCAGGAGTCTATAATAGCTAGCCAAGAGCTTCAAATTAAGTCTCTACAGACCAGACTAGAGGCTGCACAGCCTAAAAAGCGAAGGAGGGTCGAGACTAGTCCAAATTCCAAGTTCGCGAATATACAGGCTATACAACAGGCACAGGAGGAGGCTAATAGGGTGTCAGGGGCTGAACAAGCTGTAGATGACTTATATGAGGCTAGTATAGCTTCTACATGCTCAGATTTACTTGTGGTTGATTTTTAATTATTATGTGTTGGGGTTGGGTAGGGTAGCGCACGGACGATTTTGAGTGGTCCAAAAGGGGGTGCACGGACTTATTTAACGTTATTGATATCCACTTCCCTGTAGCCCGTCTCGCTAAATCTTGTCTACGGCTTGTAACGATAAAATTAGCCTTATAGGGGTTAGAATAACGTGACTATTAAACAAGTCGCTGAGGCTCGAGATAAGACACTCCACTTCTAAACGGCATCTTTCATTCCTAGTCGACTGTCGTACGCTACGACTAGCGGTCGATGGTGGTGTAGAATATTCCGGCCCGATTAGTTGGAAATAATTAAAGTATGCCATGCCCCTACGCCTACAAGCCAAGCTAACCTTAAGTTGAGATGGTTCAACCTCACAGCCAGCGCATCATCCCGAACCCAGGCACTTAAACTTCCTATCAATACGAGACATAAAAATATCAGGTCATCGGATGTCCGTAGTATCATGTCCGAAGGAACTTACTCCTCCTAATGCAGTTGACAATCCCACATGCTTAGCTAACGATGCACATGTAAATTAGGTTGAAGAATGCGGGAACAATTACCTAACAGGTGCTTGCAATGATACCAAGGGGAAGTTACCTCGTTATTGTATAGTGCTTGCAGTATAAGGAGTACGTACTTTTCGTCCCTTTATTAATATAGGTCAACTTGTTTTTCACATCGGGTACCCTAAGGCTACATCAAGGATCAGTGCCGCGACGAGGTCGAGAGTTTGTAGAGATAGTGACGCAGGCGGATTTTCGACCGTTTTAAAGATGGACCTTAGTGCCTGGATGGAGGCATGCCAAGCATGACTTGAATCGACTGTCAATTTACAAAGTTCTGTTCCGAATGCGATATCTGCCGTATATGTCATGCAAGGTACTAGGAAAATAAAATGGCCGTGGTCGCGGTCCGCCACCCGCCCCCTCTACCCACGCTAGCTCGTCGGATCATCTTGTATGTGGCTTAATCAAATGCGGAGAAGACCACATGCGCCTAACTACTAGATTATGCATTCCAAGAGTTGTACATGCTTGCTGCATTAAGATTTCCATTCCATGCCTGATACTTTACCGTTGGCAGATCTTGGGAAAGTAGTCAGGGGCTGGCGAGACATGTTGTCTGTTACTGTACTAACACCTGTAACCCTACTTGACTCTAATAGGATGATTAAGCATGCTCTTTTGGAGAGGGCTTCACTCGCCACTCCACGGTTTACGGCGTTTGGTGTCCGGTGTTCGGAAATACTCAACAAATCTTAGGAAACCTATGGATGGTATGGATGTTGGTGCCCTATGATCGTTTAATGGCATATAAGATGGTCATGGCTCGATCCAGCTCCAGGTACCTGCTTCAATTGATGCTGAGATGATCCCAGCCCCACGTTTAAGATGCATCTTGCTTACGGACCTGAAGACATATTATCTTCCTGTGCTACGCTGATATTTGTACAGCTTTATTAAGCTTTTATGGCACGTTTGTGCCCCGCTTGGTGACACCAGAGTTGCGCACCATCAATCTTGCGAACAACACTCGCAAAGCCTCGATCTTCCATATGCGTTCCCCAATGCTTCTCCGTCTCAAGAAACCATATGCCGTCAATATTTCGCGAGCCCAACTGCCTCATCCCAACCAAATTGCCATTCCATCAGCATCTGACTCGCAGATATCTCCCAGTTTGACCCTCATGAGAGGACTAGTAATTGGCGGAGCGTTCCGTGACAACGCACTGCCAGCCGCCTTCCTCAACCCATTAACAATATCTCGTATTCCCCATAGCCTCCGGGACTCAGTGCATAACGCTAGCAATTTTTTGCACGATAGATATTGAGTGAAAACATTTCGAGTGACATGATCGCATTGGCGAGGTAGTGGATCTGATGTGTTTCATATGCTCCGCCGAACTCAACTGTTATACCGGGCCATACCAAGTAGCGGTTATCGGGGATGGTTCTCGGGTTGTTGATCGCCTATTCTCCGTCAGTTTGTGAAACTGGAACTGCATTAGCTACGTGATCGAAGGTCTAGTGATACCCAAATAAGCTGAAAATTAGACGAGGAAATAAATTAATAAAGAAGCCCTATTATGTTTCAACTACCCAAGATCAACATATTTACCGAATTATATTATACCTACGAGGCCAAATATACGTTAAATTTAAGGCAATTAGGGCCATGTGTCCAGAGAAGGTCCTACCAATGACCTGTTCAGATTCCATGGTATTTTGCAATACAAAGTTTGTAGATAAATATTGGCCAGCGGTCATTATTTACCTGGACCTTATGTAGTTGACCAAAAGGTGCTGGGGTTGGACGATAGAGGAGGAGATGGCCTGTAAATCAAATGACGTGGGTGAGAATTTATAGCTGAAGAGGAGGTTGGAATTTCCTTGTTTTAAGGGCCACAGTGCCAAGACAACGTGCATATCTTTTGAATCAAAGGTACGGGCTGCACAAATGCCGGTTGCTGGACTAATTAGGACCGTAAGAGCCGGTAATAATATAAAGTGAGAGGAGTTGGCGGACTTTTGAACAGTCCTTGCACAGGCATCTAGAACCGGAAAACTACTCAGACCCTAAGTAATTCGAAAACGCTTTCGACCTACAATAATGGAACACTATTCAGACTCAGGGTCGTCTAGCCGAGACCACTTTGTATCGAGCTCTCCATCTGAGTTAGCTACACCATCGACACCACTCTCGTCGCTCGGTGATGATGGGAATCATCTATTCGACTCGCCACCTCTAGATAGCCATTTCACTTTAATTGTCGGCGGCCTTGGATACATTGGATCACATACCAGCTTAGAATTATTGAAGGCAGGGTACAATATCATCATCGTTGACAATCTCAGCAACTCATATCGGAGCGTCTTCGACAGGATCGAAACACTGGCAACGCAATATTGTCAATTGCGGTGCCGACGATTACCACTAATGACATTCCACGAAGCTGACTACCGAGATACGGTTGTTATGAAAAGGATCCTGGATGACTGTCATCGAGCATCTAGGATCGACGGGGTGATACACTTTGCGGCGTATAAGTCGATACAAGAGAGTATTCAGCAACCACTCAAGTACTACGCCAACAACGTCGCTGGCTTGGTCAAGTTCTGCTCTGTACTGAGCTGTTATGAAATCAAGACACTTATCTTCTCCTCTTCTGCGACAGTTTATGGGTCGATGGCTAATTCTGGTGTTCCATTGCGAGAGGAGTATTGTGTCCACCAGCCCACATCATTCATTGACCACGATGGCAATGCCAAGACGGTGCTGCCAGGTTGTTCTGGCCTGACCAACCCTTATGGAAGAACGAAATGGATGTGCGAAGCCATTTTGGCTGATCTGGCACTTTCGGACCCGGAGTGGAGAATTGTTGCCCTACGATACTTCAACCCGGTCGGCTGCGACGGGTCTGGGATTCTAGGGGAGGATCCACGGGGCATGCCAACCAATTTAATGCCAATAGTCGTTAGGGTGCTTACCGGATCATCTCCAGTGTTACACGTCTTTGGTACAGACTATTCTACGCCAGACGGGACAGCCGTTCGTGATTTCATCCACGTCACCGACCTTGCTCGAGGCCATGTTGCGGCTCTTGTTGCAGCTTCGGATAACAAAATCAAGAGAGGATTCAGAACCTATAACCTTGGTAGTGGCAAAGGGAATTCTGTACTCGAAGTGGTAGCTACCATGGAGTCTGCTTCTGCAATCAAGATCCCCATTCACACTGCTGAACGGCGTGAAGGCGATGTCGACATCTGCATCGCAGTTCCAACAAAAGCTGAGATTGAGTTGGATTGGAAGGCCGAGAAGTCAATCGAAACCTGTTGTAGGGACATTTGTAACTCTTTGAAAATAGTCAAGTTTCAAACGGTATAAACGAGATAAAAGAATAAAAGCGCTATTGTTTTTCCTCACCTCAAGAAAATTTCGAAGCATCGTGCATCGCGTGCGCGCAGTGTTACGGTTATACGTCTAGGGTCCGAGCTCGTAAATATACAAGCTGTACGTTACGTTACGATACATGTGATTTTACCGTACAGCAAGCTCAAGCTGTACAAGCTGGCAACCCATTCATTCACACCCCCCCCTGCGCTTATGTAATACCCAAATTTTCACACCCCCCCTGCCCACCACCAAATGCGCGCGCGGCGCGTCTGCACTCAGTTGCACCCTAATTTGGCCTGTAATTGATGTACAACTAGTATATTTTACATAGGAAATAATCCATATTACAATATATATCGCTCTGAATCTTGTGCGTGCTCCCGCTCAATCCTAGCCCATACCTCTCTACTAGTATTCTCAGTATGCCGATTCCCATTCTATATAAATTCTGATTCAAGCTTATTATACTCATCCTCGTCTTTCCTCTCCTTATGATCTATTTATACTATTATCTCGGCCAGCAAAGTCGAACTCTCAGTCTGTACGAGGCGCTGGCTACGAACCTTCGATTGTAATATTATCGGAGAGCTGATGAGAGACTAGTGCATTTGATGGAGCTATGTTGGCGCGTTGAGGCGGTCGTCAGGTCTCGCTAGCCTAACCTCCGGCGAAGCGTGGGCGACATAGAACAGAGGACTATTATTAAAATGGATATTAAAACTATCCGACGTACGAATACTCGAGTAGAGAACGAGCCCCTGGCGAAATACTAGCGTAGAACTAATATCTATCTATATAATAGGACACCTCTATGTCACGATTTCATTATCACGTGTGGCCCAGGCCTGAGGCTCGGTACAACAGTACACAGAGAACCTGGAGCAGTCGACACAAGGAGTCACGTGTACGGTCACGTGACAAGGACCAGAGAGGATCGGGGTGGTCCACCAAGATCCGGATCTAGGAGGACCAGAGTGATCCATCTGAGTCCAGGAGCAGGAAGATTCTATATAAGTCTAGTCAGTTTCCTTAGATAGGAGCTTCGTGCTCAACTCAAATAAGCATTTTGAATATAAGTTTATTCTCTATACTTTGTGACGGGATCACTTCCAAGTGATCAAACCCCAGTGACCGTTAGTACTTCAATATCAATACCAACCCAACGACCTCGTACTCACGTGAGTACCGACGAGAAAGTAGAATCGTTACATAAATATTGGATATTTTGACCCTTTGAAGAAGGCCTACAACTAACAAATTGAGGATTTAATAAGGGCTCATATTACTTATATTACTAAGGACGACTTATTTTCTACCTTTCACACTACATTTAATATTGCAATAATAGAAAGCAATATTCGAGGAGGGTTTAGAGATATTAACATTCTCCTATTTGACCCCCAGAGTATACTTTCTACACTTGATCTCAAGTTAAAGACGCCGACGCCTCCAAACTCCCGACCGAGTATAGCTCAAGCTTGGGTTCCCCAGACACCAAATAACTCAACTAAAGTCTTATCACAGACTATATTTATCAAGACTCGAATTTCCCGTCACCAAAATAGCTCTCCAATATCTATTTATAAGGCTGTGAACCAAATTACAAGGGGTACATCAAAAATTATATACTAGCTAGTATTATTGAAAGCGGAGAACCAGAGTCTTTAACAGGCATATAAACTATTAAGCAAGCATCGGAGGGCTCAAAAAACACGCCTACGGCAAGGAGGATCACTTCGTCAACGAGAAACACAGGACCTCCAGGACGAGAGGGATATTTTAGAGCAAATAAAACAGGAGATACAAGCAAGTAGTAGTCGGAAGCCAAGTGTTACGGTTAGCCCAGCTAGCGTCACGTGATCACGTGACGCTCACGTGATGGCACTAAGTATAGTCCCACTATAAGAACGGACGCGTCGCGTAGAGATCTCCTTTTCCTTCTTCCTTCTTTAGCTTTGAATAGTCGAATAAGAGACCTTTCTACCCTGCACTGCGTGCCCTGAATTGTGTACTCGTGACACCAAGGGAAGAAACGCGCGCGCGACACTATAGCAATTGTAGTAAGACCGGACATAATACTCGCACTTGTCAGATTATAATAGAAACGTCCGAGGAAGAGGATTCCGAGTAGGTTTGATCGATCTTAGGCGTTGTAGTAGAATTATAATAATATTTGGTACGGAGGTGAGGTCATTTTGGCACATTCGCTTGTTTGGTATATTCGCTATACATGTACGTTAATTTAAAGTATATAATATAAAGTAGAAAGGTCTCTTATTTAACTATTTAAAGTTAAAGAAATTTAACTATTTAAAGTTAAAGAAAAAAGAAGAGAAAAGGAATCTTTATATAATATTATTCAACAGATCGCTAATCGTACAGAAGTTGGTACTCTGGTTGGATATCGTATATTAGACTACTGAGCTACCTAAGTACAAAGGGGTGGCAGCTGAAGTAGAAACTTATTCTGCCGGGCGGTGACCATCCATGCTGTCGCGTAGTCACCTAATTAACATCGTTTCCTTAACAAATCTAATAATAACTTCTTAAAAGATCTTATATTTAAAGATAAATCTTTATTTAATAAGTTTTTTAAATTAGAGAATTGTTAATTAGTCTTAAATAAAGGTACTATAAGTATATATCTAAAAGATTTGTTAGAATTTAAGAAGCTTTGTTTATTATTAATTTATTTAACTAGTGGCTTACCTTTAAGAGGAACAGAGTTAGTAACTCTAAGATATCTTAATAGTTATAAAGATAAAAGAGAAATATTTTTAGTTATTTTCAGGTTGGCGGAACCGCATCAGGGAACCACGAGTGCCCGAACAGGGAATCCCCTCGCCTGCATGCCTGGCTGCTCTAGCGCCCTTGCTGCTCTGCCACCGTGCCCAACCCCCTGCTAGCTCACTTCGAGACCCCACCTCATGTATAAATCCAGCGCTGTTTCCCATCTCGACCGCTGCTTTCTCGTCGCCCTTCTCTTCCAACTCTCCAGCGAGCCTGCCGCAGCTTGCCGTCTTGTCACAAGTCCGGCGCTATCGCACATGTCGCTCCTCGAATCTCCCTTCCCACTACTAGACCCGCTCCGATTTGCTCTCACCCTCGTGAGTTCCCCCCTTCTCCACCTACAGTATTAGAATCAGCCTCGTATTGACGACGATCTTGATTTAGCTCAGCTCATCTCGGACTCGCCGACGGTCTGCAACACGTACACTACAACGACACCAGCCCTTCCTCCTCAGCTTCCATCTCGAATCCTCTGCATGTCTGGCATCCTTTAGGCTTTCTATGAGGCTCTCTGCCCACACTGGCAAGTCTACTGATCATAAAGAGGTGCGACATGGGCTCCCGCATCAGGATGCAGGCGTTGCCAACGAGGCAGGCAGCAGCGGCTCGGGGAAGGAATGAGCCAGCTTGGCTCCATAACGCGGCAACACAGGAAGGAGGCGGAGCAAGGAGAGCGCTGCGCACATGAGCAGCCAGCAAGTTCAGAGAAGGTCTAGAATACCCATGATTCCCCTATTTGGCAAAGGGTCCCCGAGTTTAAGTCTCGTGGAATCTTAGGGTAATGGTCATACGCGTTGGTGCCTGGGCATGGCATGGATAATGCAGCAGACAGCTGGAGCGGCCGGTGGAGGGCTGGTTGAGCTAGCACGGTGTGGGGTGTCTCAAAGCAACACACTTTCCTTCCAGCTGGAATAGTCCGGAGAGATTCCTCGAAGTCTTCACTACCCGACTTTCCTCTTACGGCAATCACCCTGAGTGGGGTTGTTTGATGAGGAAAGTCTTCTCGGATCCGCCGAAAACCAACTGCACGGCATGACGACGTACAGCCCGTCCTGACGACCCGATTCGCCTTTGTACGAGAGACGCTGAGCACCAAGCCCTGCAAATACGAGGTGGACCTGCTGAGATGGCGTGCCCCTTGACGCATCAGCGTTTCTAGAACTCTCCTGATGATCGAGACATGAAGCTGTGATCTGTCAATCCTGCAACTCAGCTAGGCTGAGATAGTGGTTGGGGGAGGTTTCTGCATATTAGTGGCGTTCTAAGACCCAGCAACTGCCGTGAGACTCTGGATTTGAGGCGCGGTACAGCACGGGTGGGGCATTCTTACGGAAAAGATGGCAACGAGTTGATGATACAGTAAGTAGGACGGCAGATGCAGACTATCGAGCCTGCCCTGAGAGCACGCAGTGCAACAGGTCTATAAAAAGCCTCTAATTCTTCCCTCATGTTCTGTATAATCTGTATTCACTTAGTAATTGGATTTCAAAGTGTTCTACGTGTTTACTCTATTATCAAGATGGCCACTTTAACCTTCAAACCTTACGTTCCGAAACCACTAGAGGGCAACATTCGGAAACCCGTCTCTAAATCCATTACCAGGCAACCCAGCTTTTTCGATAAAAGCTTCCAGATCAACTCTAACAACGTGCCAATTAAAGTACTAAGTTACGTAGTTTGTGACGGTCATGTGATTTCGGCACTGACCATTTATGCCGCATGAGCGACCCTTGCGGTCGCTGGGATCGGACTATGAACAAATGAATGAATGACATAATCAATCAATCAATCAATCAATGTTGCCAATTCCTGGGGCCAAGTACATCATGCTTCTCCTCAGCCCCGAAGGATCAATTGAACAAATGTCACTAATTCATGGGGCCAAGTGAACACCATGCTACTACTCAGCCTCAAAGAATCCAGTGACCCCGGACGAACTAGTCAATGTCATCATGCTGCGCCTGTCCTTGCTATATAAATATTTCTCAGCGCAGGCTTCGTTGAAACCCATCTCGTTTTCGCTCCAAACTCTTCAGCAAGATGACCTTGACAGAAGCCATCAGCTATCGATACCAACCACTATCATCCAACCGATGTTTCAGAGCCATCGTGTTGCTGCCCTCCGATGAGCGCGACGATGACGTCTATTGCCGTCTGAAAGAAATACTCCTCGATCATGAATACCATAGCCTACGAGGGCAGCTCGATACCAATAGTCGCAGGATGTACAAAGACCCTGTGCACGATAGCAATCTAGATCATGTGAAGCGGAAGCTCCAGGATGGTTTGAAGCGCTACCAGGACCATCCCGACACCCCCAAGTTCGAGGCATTGTCATATGCTTGGAAACTGAACGAGGAGGAAGAAACAACCCCCAACAAACCAGGGGAAGCTTTCGTCTTCTGCGGGAATGAAAACACACGAAAACCGCTGCCAGTGACCATAAACTGCAAATTGGCACTTCAATATCTACGTCATCCATCAGAGACTCGAGTGATCTTTGTGGACGCAATCTGTATCGATCAGAACAATTTGGAGGAAAGGAGTCAACAAGTTGCTCTCATGGGGGAGATATACGGCAAAGCGGAGAATGTTTTGGTCTGGCTTGGTCCTGCGACAGAGGATTCAGACCTTGCCATGCATTGCATCGAGCGCTTCGCCGTAAAGATGTCTGGTCTGGACGAAGATGAAGTTTCAAAAGCCTCAGGATCATTCTGGAATGAAGAGTCGAACAGGCACGGCTGTAAGTCCCAAGTATCTGGTGGAATCATGATAGTGCTAACCGTGGTGTAGATCGACATGGCAATGAATTCCAACGTCTTAGCTTCATGTGGGATCCCCTTGACCGGACCTACTTCGATCGATTGTGGCCACTCCAAGAGACCACTTGTGCTCGCTCTTCAGAATTCATCTGCGGGGAACGAGTGGTGCCGTGGAAATCTTTTCAATACACATACGCCTTCCTCGCAAAGAGATATGAGATGTCCGATCAAATCCTCGAACGTTACAAACGGTTCTTGACACACGACTGCCTTCGTGCCGTAGCTAACCTCTTTACGTTTATGTCCCAGGGGCCCGAGCAGAAAGCTGTAAGTGAGTACGCGGGCTCAATATTCACGGCCTCCGCAAGCTTCAGCTGCGGGGAGCCTCAAGACAAGGTGTATGCGGTTTACTGGATCCTCAAAGACATCTTTTCGAACTTCCCTGAGCCGGACTACACACGATCACTTGCCGAAATCTATCGCGATGCAACGGTGTCGATCATCAACAGTAGTCGGTCCGTTGATTTCGTTGCGCATAAATTCGGTGATTCGGTAGACCTTCCCTCTTGGGTCTTGGATTGGAGAGGCGAAAATGTGCTCAAATTGAAAGGGAGGCCCGAATTTATCGAAAAGAACGCATCGCTCAATCCGAATGGGAACATTCTCCCAGTTTTTGACACCAATCTCAACACCATGTCCCTCTTCGGTGCATATCCTTCGAACTGCTCGGTGTGCATGGAGTCCTTACCGCTAGACGTGAAATCACTATTTGCATCAGGGCCCCAGATCATGAAGTGGTTGCAGAAGTTACATCTTGCTACTAGAGACTTCAATCGATATCCTAGCCTATTGCAAGTTTGGGACGCGCTGGAGAAAGCCGTGATCGGTTTTGGCATCCGAATGTCGACGGAGGAAGTGCAAAGCCGAAGAACTGAAGTTGGTATGTTGACATTTCTCTTAACTTATGACGTAACTTTTGGCAATTCTCATACCAATCGCAGCCGGGATTTTGGATATGGTCTCACATGGCGAGTCTTACGATCATTCAGCCGTGGCGCGTCTAGCAATTCAATTGTCATTGCTCGGTAGCGGAGTTTTTACAACAGATGATGGTCGAATTGCGGTAACTGCACAGAAGGTAAGGAAAGGCGATCCGATAGTCTTGCCTTGCAGAGGTAGCCTTCCACTTCTTGTTCGACCAAATTATCGGACGACGACTAGTTGGGACCTTGTTGGTTCAGCTTGGGTCGATGGTTTTATGAGTGAGGAGCCATGGCCGTTGAACGGTGAACTAATGAAATTTATTCTAGAGTGAGGGCATACTCGAAGGGTACAGCTGTATGTACTGTTTTTAGTGGACCTTTACGTAATCAGAAATTAGGATGTTACCTAACCATGAGGCGGCTAGTATCTGGGCCCAGATACCAGGCGGTGAGCGGATTCTGCCCCCCCAAACCGCATTGGGGGCCAAAACAGGGGTGCCCAAATACTACCTCCCAGACACCAATTCCGGGTCGGCCGCCACTGCGCCCGCCCCGCGCGTCGCTGTACTCTCTGGCGCCGGCCGCGCCTTGATATATATCTCATCCAGCTCGGGCTATACACTGAGCCGGATCCCTCGAGTATTGTACGAGAAAATCCTTACTCTAAGTTACTCTAACCTATTAGTCATTACTAATATAAGAGATATTAGAGTCTAGTTGCAGGTCCGCGGCTTGCTAAGCGAGGCGGCTTCGGGAACCCTGCGACCCCGACGACGACGCGACGGCGACGCGACGGCGAGCGGACCCGCTCCAGGCCCTGGACCCGGGGTCTAATAGACGCCTAGAAGCTAGTAAGCTATACTCCGATCAAGTGCGACTATAAGAAACTCCTATAGCCCTCTCTCTAACAGAAATCGCCCAAAGAGGTAACTGTGACATTGACATCTCACGTGTATCTTGGTTAGGTGATTGTCGTGTACGGGGTAACTTGAGAACGGGCCAATCTTAGACTAGAGTCTGTGCGTCAGGGGCAGTGAAGCTTGAAGAGGAGCTTGGAATTCTTCTTCTTCTTTTTCTTTTGGTATATTCAAAATATTCTTAGATATAGTCTATTAGTTCTAGTATAATTAGACTTATATTTGCTCTTATATATCTCAGAGTAGTACTAGCGCTAGTACTATAATATTATATTTTGAATATTATTCTAGCCGGGGACAGTATTTAGATAATATTCTACTCAAGCTTTGATTTAGAATAGTTATAGACTAAGTCCAAAGTCAATTACAATAGAGTCGTGATTCTAGAAATCTTACGGACGACTAATAATTCGAGGGATTTAAATTAGCTTAGAAGTAGCTAAAATAAGATACTCAGGGAATGTAGAGGTAGATAGGACTATCAAGAATCCCACAAGAGAAGTACTAGCTTAAAAGACGAAGTAATAATAGACTCTCTTGTCAATAACTCCAATTTTGAAGTATTAGATTTAATATAGTTATAATAGTAAACTAAGTAACTTTATAATTAGAGCTACTAATAGATAATATAATAGTTCTAAAGTAGTAATTGAATAGTTATATAACGACACCTTGACTTGGTCGAATAATTACTTAGAATTCAAAAACTATAGAACTAATCTACTAATTAAGGGGTTTATATACAGGACCGAATCAGTTCCGAGCTAGTTCCGAATCAGTTAGTAGCCACGTGCGATAATATCACGTGTTACTAAGGCTAGTCGTAACACTACCCCCTGAAAAGAAGAAAAAGCTCGTCTCGAGCGCCAAGTCACCAAACCTAGATCAACTAGCTACTAGTATTAGAGCAGTTACGGACCAGTAACGGATTAGTTACGAATTAGGGTCTCTGAGTCAGCGTCGGCGTCAGAGTCATATCCGTTGTTTAGTCGGTAGTCGTATATTGCGTCTAATACTGTCGATAATCCAAGCAAGTTAATTTCCCCTTCTAGCTCTTTCCTTTCTAACTGATCAGGGTTACACAGGATCCGTTTCCCTGTCTGTTTGCGGGCGATACTGGCCTGTTTCGGAGGGGTAACATAGCCAGAGCGGGGTTGTACAGGACAGACAGAAACGTAGTGATCAATCGCTCCACATCGATAGCAGCGAGAGCGATCAGTAGATATATCAGAGCCAGAACTAGAGCTAGAACGACGATGAGACTGAGCTGAATCGATTGCTCCTATGATATTAACAGTAGACAAGTTTATCTTATCTGTCTTATGATCATAGAGCTGTCGGGGTCGATTCGGAGCCGAGTCGGAATTGAAAACAGGGGCTGTTGCAGGGGACTGTGAAGCGTAGCGTTTGCAGAGAGACACAAAATCGAGGTATTTCGTCGGCGTAGTACCAGCGATATCGTGCTCCTGTAGCTTACGTTTCAAGTAGTCTGATAAATAGGGCCGTAGAGTATCAATTTTCCGTTCGTCATCCCATTTCTATCCTCTAGCTTCACCTAAGGTCACCTCAAACGATACTAAAAAGCTATAAAAGGAGCCTAATTGTGCCAGCTTATAAAGCTTCGTTTTAGCTCGTTGAACCTTATTCTCCACGCCATTATACCTATTTAACTGATTGATAATAAGACAATAGTCGAACTTATTCGTGAGGTTGGCGTGTTTGAGAAGCTCGAGGCAAAGCGCAGCTGGGGAGGATTCGAGTCAGAGGTAAACAAAAGCGAATTGGGCTTGTGCGTCCCTAATTGCATTGCCATCTACAGCTAGAACGAGCTGTAGCTATGCCAGCCAGGTATTATAGTGTAGCTAGGTGCCGTCGAATTTAGGAGGATCAGGGAGCTGTCGCTTTGGTTGTCTCGTAGACGTAACAGGGCTATTACAGAGGGCAGTAACAGTACCTTGAAGGTTAGTAATAGTAGAAGAAAGGGCATCGATTTGGCTATCTCGACGCGCGAGCTCGTCGGCGAATTGCTGGTGTAACGCTTGCAATTGGGATTAGATTTCCATCGCTAACGAGTAAAATTGAATTAAAAAAGAAAAAGAATCAGGTTCGGGGCTGATTCAGAGTAGTCTCAGACTAGGTAGGAGGGCGTGATTGAGAGAGTAGGTCGTGGTTTCGATAACTATAGTCAACGACTCAGTTTAATCGACAGCAGTAGAAAGACAGTAGCAGTAGTAGCAGTAGATACTCTAGACGCCCCTAGAGGAGTTTTTGAATAATGTAATAACACCTTGACTTAGTCGAATAATTACTTAGAATTCAAAAACTATAGAACTAATCTACTAATTAAAGGGTTTATATATAGGACCGAATTAGTTCCGAGCTAGTTCCGAATCAATTAATAGTTATATACGATAATATTATATATTACTAAGGCTAGTTATAACAAGTTATATTATATAATTATAGTAAGCAAAGAGTATATAATAAGTAACTATAAGCTTTTCTTTATAAAAGAATTACTTGTATATATCTAGAAGGGATATCTATTTTCTATAATACTACTTTTAATAATTACTCTTCTTATAGTCTATATAAGCAATTACTTCTAAAATCTAATAATATTCCTTTATATATTATAAATCTTTTAAGTTATTTTATAATAATACTAGAGACAATTAGATAGATAAGTTTGTAGTTAGGAATAAGTATAGTTTAGGACTTTGGATAATATATAATATATTATATAATCTAAGAACTATCTAGCTTACTCTATCAAAACTTTTGTAGTCTAGTATTAGTATATCTCTCCTATCTAAATTTTCTATAATCTTAAAAGTACTCTGTTTATATTATAATATTATTATAATAAATATATAATATATTATTAATTATTTATATAATTATTTTAGTATTTAGTATCTATTAATAGCTAATAGTCTATATAGAATATTTAAATATATAAGAAAGTATTTAGTAGTTTATACAAAGTATTTAAATATATAAAAAATATATTTAGTAGTCTATACAAAGTATTTAGATATATAAAAAATATATCTAGTAGTCTATATAAAGTATTTATATCTTAGTAATTAATATTTATCTAAGCAAATCTCGTTTAATCAAAGTTTTATATATAATATCTCTAATATTAAAAGAGGAGAGTATTTTAATTATTAGTCTTAAAATATTTCCTTATTACTTCTATTATATTATAAATATATTATATAATTATATTATCAAGTACTATTTCTTGTAATACTTTTCTATTAGCTTCTTAGAGGCAAAAGAATACTTTACAAAAGTAATATTCAAGATTTTACTAGAGTTATAAAGATAGAGAGGAATATTGTTACTAGGCGCTCCGGGTTAGGGTTAGGCGCGGCCGGCACGTCTGCCTTTGGTGAAAATCGGCCCCCCGGTCCCGAAATTTTTTTTCAGCTCATTCGACTCCCCGCCCCCGATTTCGCGTTCATTCTCTCATTCTTATTCCATTTTAATTTTTTCATACTCCTCTCTCCTTCCTTCGTCGTCCTGGCTCGGCGTCTGGACCTGGCGCTGCCCTTCCTGCCCTGTCCCGCCTGCGCTGCCTTGGCAGGACCCTGGACTCTCTCCTGCGACCAATCAGCGCCTGAATAAAGCGTGACACCCCACTTTTTAAAAGCGGGCCCCGCACATTAGTGGGGTGTCACGCTTTATTCGGGCGCTGATTCGTCCCGGCTCTGACCCCCCCTCGCTCTCTAATTGTGGGGCGTCACGCTTTATTCAACCGCTGATTCGTCGCTGCTCTCCCTCCCTGACCCTTGCCCTGCCGGCCCTGGCTGACGTCGCGACGTCAGTCGTTGTTTACTTTATAAGCTTCGCTACCCTCGCCCTCCGCCGCGCCCTTCCTCTCCTCTCACTTCTCCTGCTACGTGGGTTGAGACGCGCCGTCGCGAACCTATTCACGTAGTCGCTCGCGCTCTCCCTCTCAGTCAGCGGCGAAGCAGTTTCAAAGGTACAGGTCCTTCATTTATGTGCAATTCTACTGAAGATCAAGGCTATCTATCCTACGCTATGCTGGTCGAGGTTGGGTCCTCCCACAGCCTGTCGACAGTATCCTGAAAAAGTCCCCGCTATCCTGTACCTGTACTCGTCGAGATCTGCCCTCCCAGCCTGTCGACCCTCTGCTCTACAGAAAAAAAGATTATCGCTTTTCGTGCTACTCAGGAACGGTCCCCCCTGATCTGCCACCAGCACCTCGCTCACGCCTCCACGTTCCCGCTCATCATTGCTCCTGCACTGTCAAACTCTCCACAGTAATTGGGTACCCTAAAGAGGGTAACAAGTTGTCGTTTGGAAAAGAAATCATAACCGTCTTCTACCACTTGATGGCACAGCCGATCAAGTCCATGTCATGTTTTTGCAAGAATCGAGAGACACCATGTTTTTGCAAAAATCGTGAGGCACCATCAGGACCAAAGGTGAAAGAAACACCTCTGTCGTTTTCACTCCAGCCAGTGATATCCTTGTCTGGATCAGACCTGGAGAAGCTGGCATAACCCACCTAAGCGCCCTCCTCTCCACCCTCCAAACCCTCGTCCTCATCTGGAACCGTAGGCTCTACATTCGCCTTCTGCTTCCCTTTCGCCACGGATCGAGATGGATTCCGACGAGCACTGTCCGGGCGAGGAAAAGGGGGATGCTTTGGTCGCTTTGATCTCTTCTTCCCTGTCGGTGTAGCAGCAGCGGCGAAGGCCACGTCGTGCTTTCGCTTCTCCTGAGCTGGAAGGTCGGACATCGTCGTACTGGATTCAGGACGCGACGGCGCTGGCGTACTTGGACCCTCCTCTTGATCGATCGGGGCGGACTCTGCCAAGGCCTGGGTTGGCTCTGTAGAGGCATCTAGGCCCGTGTCTGGGAGGAGGGGCGGCGTACTAGGTTGCGGCGTGATGCGGAGGGGCGGCGTACGAGGTTCTGACGTGAGGGGGAGGGGCTGCGTACCAAGTTCCGACGTGAGGCGAAGGTCTTGCTCGAGCTTTTGATAGCAACTCACGATATGGCGCGAGGCTACTACACGTTAGCATGTCTCATAACAAGAAGGGTTAGGTTGATGAAGTTGACCATAGTCAACTTCGGAGAGGAGGGAGGGAGGGAGGGGTAGGGGAGGGTAGTTTCACATACGTTCAATGTGGACTAATGCGCGCTCCTCCGCTGCACCACAGTCCATGGGGTTATCAAGATTAGTGTTCTCATGCTTATATGCCCGCTGGCCATAAACTCGCATATAGAGCGCAATCACTTTCTGTCGTCGAATCGCCGAGGTAACCCTCTTGACCTTGGCCGCTTCAGCCTCCTCCGCACCCTCCTCCGCACCCTCCTCCGCACCCTCCTCCGCGCCCTCTAGGCTAGGCCCCTCCGTCAAGGACTTCTCTTGGTCGATCGCGTCTTGGATCTCTTGCTGCGAGATAGTGATGGAGCTGGTGCCGGCGATCTGGGCATACATCTTGTTCGCCGCGCGGGCCTGCTGGTAGCCATCATACGTATAGAGGCTCGTCAGGATATAGATGAGCTGCTCCCGGAGCTGGCCAATGCGATGGAGCCGGCCAATCGCTTGGGCTGTCGTGTTTGCGCTGTCCGCTGGCTCCACGAAGAGCGCCTTGAAACAGTTGTATTGCAGGTTCATCGACGTCGCTGCACAGCGGAGGTTCGTGAGCAAGGCAGTGCCTCGGGTCTTGGGATGGTTGAATGTATCCTGGGTTTCGGTGCGCTGCTTCCGAGAGTGCGAGGAGCGGATGCTGAGGAAGGGGACCCCGAGCGTGAATAGCAGCAACTCCCCCAGCCACTGGGTCGAAGGCCAATTGAAGTAGATAAGCAGGTTCTCTCCCCGTGTGAGGCAGGTGTCCCGCACCATCTCTACCATACACTGCAGCTTGACTGAGTGTGCGCAGATAGTCAAGGCAGCACCAATTCGGTCACGGTAGGGAGGGTCAGCAGCGTCGGACTTGGTGAGGCGGTGCCAGAATGAGTAGCCGTAGTCTCCCAGCTCGTTCCACGCGGCCATGCGCTTCGTGCTATAGGTCTTCTTCATGCCGAACTTGACGAGGCGGGGGTGGACAGTCGCCTGGCAGAGCCGCCGATGGAAACCCATGTTGATCCAGCCCTCTGGCTTCCCGGCGCCACCCAATTTTGTCGCAGCCGCCTGCCGCTTCTTGAGGATCGCCTCCTTGTAGACCTTGGTATAGAGCTTGGCCTCCTCCTTTCCCTGCTGGAGTTCGAGCGTGGTCACCTTGTAGATAGGGATCTCGGCCCCGATCACGATATCCGCGCCTGCGACCTGCATGACCTGCCCC